>VXBZ01009860.1:1007052-1110930 GCA_013399135.1 Heliornis fulica | reverse complement strand
TACACCCCAGGATGCCACTGGCAGATGCTGATGCAGGTTTATGGCAGACTCTTCTAGCTTGCATACTGTTGCCATTGGTGTCACAGTTGTTAGTGAGAGATCATCAAAAGTTGAGATTCTGATTTCTTTGACCTGTTTTGTCTGCCTGTGTAGTCTTTACGGCCTATGAGAGATGCAAAGACGTGCTCTGTGAATGAGCAACTCGTAGCATGAAACATTTTTTTAAATTATCCCTTCATGGGATGCCAGAGTGAAGGGATCGACATGGGGTAAGGTCCTTGTAGCCCCTCGTACCGCTGGGATGGGGGCATTATGCATACTTAGTTGGCTGAGGCAGGAAGATGAACCTGCCCGGTCTGGGCAGGGAGGAGAGTGCCTGGACCACAAGGCTTCCTGGGGTGCTGAAAGGGCCCCTCTCTCTGCAGTCTCCAAGGGCACTCAGGAGCTCTGGGCAAGGCTGTTCTTCCTCCCTACCACCCAAAAAGGTGCATGAAGGCTTTCGTGTCTTATAAGCCAAGTCTTGTGAAAGTTAATGAATGGATATGGTGGTGGTGGTTCTTTCTTTAAATTCAAGTGAGGATGCCTGCAGCAGGATACTGGACCTATCCTCTGCCCTCAAGGCCACATCTCCCCACTCCTAAGTGAGCTGACAGGTTTGGTCTGCCTGGGCTGAGCAGGTACCCTGCAATTCATTTAACTCGGGGTTTAAAGCAGAGTTTAAAACTGCAAACCCAGAAAATTGATCTTCAGAAAACGTTTGACTCTGTGAAGAGCTCAAAAATGTAAAAATAGAGCTTTAAAATAAATGCAAAAGCCATCGCCTACTGCATTATGTTTCTCAGTAATACCAATTTTAAATTTTCACACTGAGATTATGGGAGTAGCCCAGCTCTGTGCCAGTAATGTCACCTAGCCTGATGCCCTGCAAGCACAGCAGCAAACCGGCTCAGGCAGGAGGCCAGGCACCAGCATCGGCTTCTGAACTGGGAATCAATTTTTTCTCTCAAGTGTAACTTTATTCTTGCTCTCTATGAATATATCGCTGTGTACTGTGATAGCTGTACATGTAATTTACAGAGGTAAGATGAAATCACTGACTTAATAAATTCATTTTTTAATGGTTGGACACTATACACCACAGCTGTGTAATCCAGAGTAGGGCTGAAGCAAAGTAACACAAAGCAGAAGGTGAGGAAAGACAGTGATGTCTTTAAAGCTGTTATATTTCTTTTGCTCTGGAAAGGGAGCCCCATTTCTTTCCTGCGAGATTTATTGTTTCAGTGAGGGATCTCTTTTGACAGTTTTCACCCCTGTTGTCTCAAGGGGGTTGGCTACAGGCTTTATTTCTCATTCTCCTGCCACTCAGGCAACCAAACTGGTATTTATATCTCCACTTTTATTCCCATGTCACAATGGTTTAGATTTTCCTGGTCTTTAAAGGGTCCAAAAATAGGCTGGAGTTGGAATACCCTTTGCAGATTCCAAAAAAAGGGAAAAAATACAGATGAACTACATTATCGTCTGAGCTAATAGATGTAATTACTTATTTCCAATACTGAATTATGGCCTGTAAATTCTCTCAACAAATATTTACTTGAAATTGGAGGAGAAGAGAATAAGGTAGGAAAACCCCCCAGTTTCACAATAGAGGGAGCTGACTACAGAAGGCAGCAGTTATGGTATCCGGTATCTGCTGGCGACAGGCTGAGGTATCTGCATTTATTGTAAAAGTGAGCAAAATGTGAATAACCGAGTTCCACCGTACCACTGAAGCAGTAGAAAATACCCTCTTCTAACCTCCTGTTTGTGGCCCTATCATTAATAACATGAAAACCCATTTCTTTTCTCATATTCAACCACTTGATCCTGACCCCAAATTCTTTCGTGCCCTTCTTTCGCCACAGGAGTCGGTTAATGGCTCCCTCTAACTCCAGGGTCACGCATCTCAGCACAGCTCCAAGATCCTGCTTTCGGCAGAGGTGTCCCTCACGGGGGAGGGGGGTGGGCAGACCTGCTCACCGCTGTGACCGTTTGATGATTTTGGAACAAGAAGAGGCATTCAAGCAGGAACGCCGTGGTTGTCTTGCTCTAATGGCTTTGTTATCTGGCATGCTGCCTGGCATCTTTTGATGCCTCGTTATCTTGTAAGAGCAGAGCAGCCGCACACGTGGTACAGTTTTTCCAATGAACCAGTCACAAGACTCTCAGAGATATAACTGGCGAAAGGCTGTTGAAATGCTCTTAGAATTATAATGACAACTTATCAATGCTTGGAACAAAATCATCCTTTTACTTATTAATTCACAGGCTCTGGGAAGAGTGTTTGTTTGTGAAACCTCTTCTGCTCTTTACTTTTTTTTCTTTCTTTCTTTCTTCCTTCCTTCTTTTCTAACGGTGATCTGTAAAAGGGGAATGTTAAGGACAGCACAGCCGTGGACTTTTCTGAATTTAGCTCTGTTGTCAGATAGCTTGGGAAACTAATAGATAAAAGGAAAACATGACTTTTCTCACCAAATAACAGCTGCTTTGACAGGCACAGTTTGAGAGATAAGCTGCCTGTGGATGTCATCATCTACAGACCTGTGATCTTTATAATACAACTCTGTTGCCCACTGGGTAGGCAACCCTAAAATGTGGGCAGTAGCCCACCTGAGACCATGCCAGAAAGGAAGTCACGTAGGATTCTTCACTGAGTAGAGGTTCCCTCACATGAGAGCTGGTAATATGGAAGAGCTCCAGATGAAGCTATATCTGTGTTTTATCAGCAAGAAATAGAACTTACAATTTCAACCGGTGGCCAGTAACTAAAGATCCCTTATTCAACTTGCTCCACCCCAGACAAAAAAAAACCCAGAGATCTGAACTGCACTCCTTGTTAGCAGGTATTCAGCTGATGGACTACAGCCTCTAAAATTATGCTAAGAAAATAGAGATGGTAAGCCAAAAAGTCTCAACCTTAGGCCAATTTACACATGGAGAAGGACATTTCTATCTGACAAGCCCAAATCATGTTCTCTGTGGATAAACAAGTCCACATCTTTCTCAAAAAAGCTGCAACATGGCTTCTTTCAAATAAAGGAATAACTCTGAGGGTGCTACCATCACCATATCTGGCTGTGAGTCCCTCAGGACTCATGGTGACACCCTCTCTCACTTTGAACACTGGTTGACAAAAGCCAGAGCGATCTTCACACTTCAGGTTGCAGAGGAGCAGGTGGTTTAGCATTTGTATTCAGTCCAAGTGGTACAATGGCACAGTTTATATAAGCTCACACAGCTGATAATTACAAAGTCCCCTATGGTAAACCAAAACCCCCCAGAAGCTACCCCTCCCCATCAAAAACCCATAATAGGAACTATGGTCCATGCAGAATAGCTCCTCTGCTAGAAAACTCCTGTACCCTGAGACCTCACCAAGGCTTGTACTGTTTGCAAATGGATCACTGAGAGAAGAAAAGGGCACAGTGATGTGTTTCTGAGAAGGCAGATTAGACCTGAGAGCAATAAATCAACATTTGCCTTGGCTGGAAGAGGCAAGTCCTGGGTTTTGGTGTGTGCCAGCCCTCCTTGTGTCCTGCAAGGAGAATTCCCTCAGGCCAGCACTATACGATAACACTGTGGTGGTTACCACTGGGTTATTGGAAGTTTCTAGTTTTAGCAGTGCTTTTCTCTTCAGCTACAAGGCAGTGTGAGTTCTGGAAAGAGATCATGGAATCAAGAGGGATGCTCGCCTCCTTGATGAAAGGAGGCCACTATGTATTTGTCTCCCTTTGAAGTTACATTTCTAAATGGAGACAGAAAGCACTTTGCACCAGCTCCCCAGGCCAGAGGTGGACATTTCTTAGTGCTGAAACCTCTACTCTGTTCACTCCTCTGGCCATGACTTCTCTTTTTACCTTGTCTGAGGCTGAAATCCTCTATGGTCCCTGCTCACAACAGATGGTTTATGTAGCCATTGCAAATCATTATCTATGAATGGTAAATTGCCTACAGATGCCCAGTATGGGATTGTGAAAGACTAAACAAACAGTATGGGAACAGTTTTAGGAACCCCAAATACCAGCATGACAGTGCTCACGGTCATGGCTTTATCATTGAAGAGAGCACAACATCAGCTTGAATTTTGACTGCTGCACGGCCTCAGTAGATTTTACGTGTTACGGCAGCTTTCTGCTGGTGCCTCACAGTGGTTTGGGAAATAAGGGGAATCCTTTTCTCCCAAGCAGTGTTTGAAAAAATAATGTAGTTGATGCTACTTTTCTTCCCTGATTAAAAATACTCTTGCAATTTCTAAATACCTGAAAAGTACTAATTTTTTTTTGAAAATACCACCACCTGACTGGAAAAGTTGATAATCCCATTCCCTAACTAAGAAGGGCTTCTTTGATTGCTAAATTCACAGCAACCTTAAATAAAGCCAGCACCTTTCTCAACATCTAAGCCAGGTCCTCCAGAAGTGAATAGAGCTGTCACAAAAGCCCCCCTATCTGTCCGTACATTAAAAAGCAAGCATGTAAAGAACGCTCCCACCTCTAGCATGAGTGACAGCAATTTTCCCCCAACTGGTTTGCTCATTATCTCTTCTGACATCCACACAATATGGGAAGCTGAGCACAATCAGGGCCCCTTTTTGCAGACGCTGTGTCACTTTGGAACAAGTTGACTCACTGCTCACCTTTCGTTGGTTCCTTTGACTTTTGTGTGAGGTGGATTTTATGGAAGTCCTCCAAAAGAATACATACTGGGTGAAAGGCTGAATCGACAGCTTTTGGAATTGAGGTGGGGAAGCTGCGTTTTCACCACAGCAGCAGAGCTCATAGGAAGATAAACTATGCGGACACAAATGGCGCCATCTACAGCTCTGTGTTTGGTTTGTGACTTGGTTTTTTTGTTTTTGTTTGTTTTCCCACTCCCAAACCTTCTCTTTGCAGCTTTTCAAAAGCCTATGATAGAACGATGCCGTATTGATAACAATTAGAGTGTAAACCGATATATTTCATCTCAAAGCTGTTTGCAAGAAACTGAGGTACATATTAAGCTCATAAATTGCATGCTCTCATTTGGACACCAGCTGTACAGTTGCAAAGGGAAAAGAAGCACTTTATGTACTAAAAGATCTATTTTGTTTAATTGCACTGAAAAGTACTTTACTCCAAGACATCTTGCCGGTATAAATAGGATACTTAGTTTTTCAGTCCCATCGACTCAGTCATGTTGGGGCACAGCCATTAGTTTATTTCTAAAGAGATATGGTCCAAAGAGTCCAGAATGAAGGGACTGAGGTGTGTTGCTCCAGAATCAGTTCTACCTGTTGAAAAGATGCTCACTAGGGTTGAAGTGGTATAACCTTTTTCTTTTTGGCAATAGGTACCCCTAATAAACTGCAAGAATTTCCCAACTTGCTAAAACTCAGAGAGTGAGGTGGCATTACTAATATGTGAAGGCAAATACTGTATTAGGAGATGAAATATGCTGAACATCATGCACATAAGCTGAAAACTCACAGCTCACTGCTGACTTCTAATGAGGTTTTGTAGTTTTGCCAGAAGAGGCTTCTCCAACAAGCTGGTAAAAATCTGAGCTGTTTATCATGTTTCATCATTTACTAATACATACCACAACTGTTAGGTACAGCTTCTTCAAAATCTAATATTGTAATATGTATTTTGACAGCTGTAATCTTGGGATAAACATCAGTGAACATAATGTGATTAGCAGCTGTAATTTCCATTTGACATGAATGCAATAACTCAAATCCAAACCAGAAAATGAGTAACTACGTGGTTTAACCTGGCAGGCAGCTAAAACAACCACACAGCCATTCGTTCTCTCCCCTTTGCCCCAGTGGGATGGGGAACAGAACTGAAAACTAAAAGGGGAAAAAACCCCAAACTTGTAGGTTGAGATAATGACAATTTAATAGGACAAAAGAAACAACGAAAAAATATTGCTATGATAATAATGATGATGATATATAGAACAAGTGATGAACAGTCGATGCTCTGAACTGGCCCACTCTCCAGTTATATACTGAGCATGATGTCATATGGGTTGTAATATCCCTTTGATCTGTTTGGGTGAGCTGTCCCGGCTGGGTGCCCTCCCAGCTTCTTGTACCACCCCTGCCCTCGTTGTCATTTCAGAAGCTGAAAATTCCTTGCTCAAGGAATTGCTCAACAACTCAAACTATCAGTGTGGTATCAGTATGATATCTCATCCTAAATCCTGAACAAAGCATTACACTAGCTACTAAAAAGGAAATTAACTCTATCCCTGACAAAACCATGAGACTGGCATTTTCAGCAAGTCAGCCCTGGAGATATATTTAAACAGAGATCACCCATTTCCATTATGGAAACCATGTGAGGATTTCAAGCTCAGTTGGACCCCAAGAAATACCACTTCCAATGAAGTCAATTTAAACACCTCATACAAATTTAACTGTAAAACATAAAGGAGCCTTTTGTTAGTAGAATAGGGAAGTTTACTAAAGCCTCTGATTATTTTATACTGCATTAGTTAGTATAGGAAGAACCGATTCCTGACTAACAAATAAGTTATTGCTGCCCAGCACCACCCTTTGAAATCTGAGACTACAAGCACTTGGCAGCTTATTGACAGAGTGGTGTAATCAAAGAGATTTTCTTATCCCTTTTTTTCTTTCAACTTTTATACTTGATGTTTTCTCTTTTTTTCTTCCATTTCTTTAAACACCCTAATTAATGTCGCTTTTTTTCATCATGTTTTAGGAAAATGGTAGTTTTACCTTGCCTGGATGACGTATGTCCACCAAATTGCTCCAGCACTACCCTCCTCAGCAGGACAGAAGGGGAGAAAATAAGATGGGAAAATATCTCATGGGTCAAGATAAAAGCAGTTTAATAAAGCAGACACAAAGCTTGTGCATGAAAGCAAAGGAAAACCACAAGATTTATTCTCTACTTCCCATCAGCAGGTGATGTCCAGCCACTTCCTGGGAAGCAGGGCTTCAGTACTCGAGTGGTTGCTCTGGAAGACACTGTAAATAAGGCATGACCTGCCCCCCATTTCCTCAGCTTTTATTTCTGAGCAGACACCATATGGTATGGAATATCCCATTGGTCACTTTGCCTCAGCTGTCCTGGCTGTATGTCCCCCCTGGCCAGGGTCATTCCCACCTGCAGGCTACTGGTGAGGAGGGCAAGTTGGAGAGACAGCCGTTGATGCTGTGCCAGCGCTGCTCAGTGTCAGCCACAACACCCATATGTTACCATCACCGTGCTGGCTACCAACACCCAGCACAGCACCGCGAGCACTGTGTGGGGAACATTTACTTCATCTCAGCCAGACCCAATACACGAAACAATTCTAATTTGATAGCTAATAATTACAAACTTACCTTCAGGCTAAACTATTTTTTCTAAATAATTGCATTAATTTCAGAATATGTCCCCTCTGAGATTCAAGGCTTACAGATACTCAGGGAAGCTCACAGCTGTGGACCAGTGGTGTTATTTTTACCTACGCTTATAAATCTCTTTTCTTTTTCTTTCCTCAAACCAGTCTTTCCACATTTCAGACATTTCTCAAATGTTACTTAGATTTGCCAGAACAAAGTCTTTGGAAGTCGAGATCAGATCTTTTGTCCACCAGTAAATGAAATAGCCCCAGCTGAACCCTGCATAATCTTACCATGCAGCACACATCTGAGGAAGCTAATAGTTTTAAAGTTTATTTTATTTTATTTTTTTTTTTGTGGGTGGGTNTTTTTTTTTTTTTTTCCACAGCCGGAAACGGAGCAGCAAACATTTCCACTATATAAGATGTAGTTTTTCTTGTGGAGTGAAGTTAAATGAACCTCAAAGCTGAAGGGTGCATACTGAAAAGACACACATGAGGAAAATGCTAAAGGTTTCCAGTGGTCTTACATGCTTCATTATGCATGTAACATAAGATTGCAGGTAGCAGTTCAATCTTCAACTTAAGAGATCCTGTGAGAGCAGCAGCAGGAGACAGCTCATCAATTGTCCTGAATATGCAGTGTACAAGCGTGGCACTAATGGTTATGACAAACTGTTGTCTAAAGAGACTGTCAAAAAGTCTAACTCAGGACCAAAGCCTTACATAACCCTGCAATGTACTCTATACACACAGGACAAATTAACCTTGATTTAATAAAGTCAAGCAGACAGCTCCAGTAACACCTCATTCTTATGCATCAGTCACTGAGCTTCTCAGCAAAACAGAAGCATCGTTAACTAAAAGAAAAAGGAGCAACCATTTGGCAAGAATTACTTTGAACAGTTTAGTTAGCAGGTGCGATGTCCTAACTACTGCCACCATTCCCAGAGCACACATCAGAGTCCTCTCACTAACACTGCTATGCATGTAGTCAGCATGTCTGCTCTCTAGGTTACATTCAGCTCTTTCTCTGCATTGCAGGAGCACACTGTGCTGTGTTTTGGGGAGCCCAATCCTCTTGACTGGAGACCTGTTGGAACGCAGTATGGGGAAACCACAGCCAGTGATGACTGGTATAACCTAGACCTTACATCAGTGCGGAGTACAGTGTGGGTAAGGCTTACCTGAAACCAAAGCACTTCTGACTCCCAGGTCAGATGTTGCCTTCTTCCACCCTCCATCTCTCTGCTCCAATCTCCTCTTTTTCCATAGCGTACAGTTTTATTCACATTTTTTCCCTCGTACCATAGTCTCTGCCCTTTGGTAAATGATCATGTGGTGTTTGAAGTGTACCTGTTGAACATGTGTCTATATAGTGGGCTACTGTATATCATTGCATGACTGAAGAGAAAGAGGGGAGATAATGCGTATACACACCCCCTCCTTGCCTTATCCCATGAGAACCAGAAGTCAGATGCTAGACATCTATGATATGCATTGCATATCAATGCAAGAAACCATATCTTCAAGAGCTGCTGTGTATGTCTGAGATTTTCTTACATAATTAACATTTAAAATAAGTTATAAAAATAGTTTTTGTTGACTCGCAAATAAACATCAACTGTCAGAAAGGTTCTAGATATTTATTTCAATAAGAATGTATTTCAATTTTCTATTTCATACCTATTAAACCTAGTCATATCTATAGGGCACTAAAGCACTCATTCATGAACTTCTTAGGGAATAAATCCTCTGAATAATTGCAAATGAAAAGTTAAATCCTGAAATTCAATTGCAGTCTGAGTTTTCACTGCAGGCCACAATGTTCTAATAGCCTAAACATTATAAAACCTGAAAATCTACATGGCAATGTAATCTCCATGGAGAAAGGAAACTTCAGATTCAGCACAATCATTTCTCTTACAGTTAAGCACATTTTGTTGGAATTTGTAATCCCTTGTTGTAATCTTATGTTAACTATTTTGACAGAACAAATAGCGTATTCACTATTATGTTCATATATTCACTATTATATATAATTTTGGCATCAAAACAAACCCATCCAACAACAGCCAATAAAACAGATGAAAATCCACCATTTGGTCCCATAGTGAAGAATGGTCCCATTGCAGACACGGTGTGGTAGTCAATTAGAAGTAAACACAGAGTCAGATTTAATCTTCACCTGCCTGCCTTTCACCCACAGTTAATCTGAAAATGTTTCAGGCTGAACAGGAGATACACAGGATTTTACAGAATGCTGTCAGCAACCCACAATGGTGTCCTCAAACTACGCATATTCCTGGTGTGGGGTAAGATGATGAACAGGTATTAAAGCCAGGGAACTGAAAGCTAGTGCCAATTCCTTTCTGTAGCAAAGGCAGGAAAAGTGTTTTCGATGGAGTAACTGCAAGAAATTTTCAAATGCTCTTGTAGAAAATAGACAAACAGTAACAGAATTGTAGCAACACACCATGTGATGGCAATTTCTCTTCTTTTTCTTTCCCCTGAGCAGATAGTCCAATCAGAAATAGTGAGTTCTGGAGAGAGAGGTAAACATGGAGAGATTATTTAGATTAATGACTTCTGTTGTAAAGTATTAGAGTCTAAAATAAAGATATTTTATTGCTCTTGGTGTTAGAGTCCAGTTCTACATACAAGGAGTCCAAAAGCAGTGATCATGGTAAGATATTTTTTCACCTGTAAGACAAAAAAACAGTCTAGTAGGTAGAAGCATAGAATGCTTTAATTTGATGTGGTGAAGCCATGATGGAAAAAACTTGTGATGAGAGAGACCATAACTTCTTAAAGTCTCACTGAATTTTTGGGGCTTGTGTTAATAGCTGTGTGGTGGTTTGACCCTGGCTGGAGGCCAGGCTCCCACCGAAGTTGCTCTATGACTCCCCTCTTAGCTGGACAGGGGAGAAAATACATGTTGAGAGGTTTTGGAGTTGAGATAAGAACAGGGAGAGATCATTCTGAAATTAGCTTCACGGGCACAACAGACTCAATACAGAAGAAAAGCAAGAAAACTCTCTAATTTATTACAGTACATACACAGAAACATATAGAAACCAGAGTCAGATAATGAGACGTACAAACAGTTCTTAAAACACCACCACTCCCATCCCTCCTTTCTTTGCAGACTTCACTCTATTCATGATGTTTCTCCTCCCCAGGATGGCACATGAGGAAAGGGGGGAAATAGGGAATGGAAGCTTCAGTCTTCGGTCAGTTCCTCATGAGATGTTCTCCTTCTTGGGGGGGGGTATTTCTCACACTCTTTCCCTGGGCCAGCGTGGGGTCCCACCCACGGGAGACAGTTCTCCACAACCCTCTCCACGTGAGTCCTCTCCCACAGGGCCTCGGCTCTTCACCAACTGCCCCAGTGTGGGTCACTTCTATAAACTCATAAAATATCTCTCAGTCCCAGACTGCTGGCCCCAGCCTGGTCCCCCATGGAGTCACAAGCACCCCCAGCAAACCTGCTCCAGCGTGGGCCTTCGTCTCTCTCTCTCTACCTCTGATCTCTCTCCACAGGTCGCAGGTTCTGGCAGGGGCTTGCTCCAATGTAGGTCACAGATTGTTCCCTATTCATCCACCTGCTCCATGGTGGGCTCCTGCCTGGCCCAGGTACCTCTCCATGGGCTACAAGTGGGGTCTCTTTGTCCTCCATGGGCTGCAGGGGGACACCCACTTCACCATGGTATTCTCCACAGGCTGCAGGGAATCTTCTCAGTGCCTACTCCTCCCTCCCTTCACTGACCTTGGTGTCTGCAAAGTTTCTTACATCTTCTCACTTCCTTCTCTGGTGGCAAAATGTGGCTGTTTGTGTTTCTCTGTCTCTAAAATGTGATTCCCAGAGGCGCTGTGACCGGCGCTGATTGGCCCGGCCGACCTTGTCAGCAACAGGGTTTGGGAGTTTGGCCTTGGGAGCACAGCTGGTGTTTGCTTTGTTGGACCTGTAAGAAGCTTCTAGCTGCTTCTTAAAGAAGTCACATTATAAAAGTACCACAAGCTGGAACTTCAGGTTTGCATTTTGGCACAAGGTAATGGAAGAAATATCTCGCCTTGAAAGTCATATAAATAAAATTTCTGTAGATCTTGGAAGGTTAGGAACTAAGGCACATAGGAAGGAAGGTTTTAAATGGTCTTTTAATCACTACTCTACAAATCTGCAGAAGAGTAATGAAAGTATTGGAATTGAGGTTGTATTGTCAACTTGCAAAAGGACAGCTTAAGAGAGTGAAGTTGGAGAGAAAACCTGTAATACATCTTTTCTACCAAAAGCAACGTTGAGATTATTTGATTATTATGGGAAATAAGGCGAGAACCAGACTTATTTCATTAAGGAACGAGGAAATACACAGGACAGGTCACTGGTTAATGAACATCTCCCTCTTTTTCCAGACAGGAACACCTATGGTGTGCATATATCTTTTTGATGGGAATTACTTTACCTATTTGAAACAATATCAGCTTTGAAAGAGACAGAAAAGCTGCTCGAAGGGATTCCACCCTCTGCTCAGCACGAAGACTGCTGTCCTCTTCCCCAGACAGGCTCCTGGGGACTCAGTGCTGAGCAGCTATGTCATACACACAATCACAGCTGACCTGATACCGAGGTATACTAATCGCTTCATTCTCCAAGTTAGCTCTCTGCATAAAAACACAAGGCTCTTTCTGCTTTTATACTTCAGGAAAAGAAAGGAGATGCATTAGAAAATTATGACACAGATGCTAGAATTATTTATGCATCATTTTAAGTTCCAACATGGGAACAGCAATCAGACTCATAAACACAGAGGAATGTGTTGCTGCCAGGATGCAGGTCTTCTTATCTAGTTGTAAACAAGATGATGACAACAGTGCTACATCACGTGTGCCACTCCCACCCCATCACCCAACCAGAAAGATAACCAAAACAAGGAAATAAAGGCCACAGTAGGTGTGCTTAAGATAAGCAGAAGAAACAATATACAAGGCTCAGAGGTGAAAGCTCACCCCATGGTAACTGTCCAAAGAGTCCAAAGAGATACATTGAGTCTGCCCAGAAATGAGTTTTCTCTCCTGAGAGGTGTTGAAGACTTGGGAGTGCTTGGTCCTAGTGCTCGGTGTTGCTCACTACCGATCCTGGATAGCTTGTGAGTGCCTGTGTGTGAATGAGAGTGAACCATGAAAGAGTAAGCATGACTGGTGGCAGTTGTTGCTTGAGGTATCTCCTCTTTCTGTAAGGTCTTACATGGCCTTCCCTTACATTAATTTTCTATTAGATTTCAGGTAATAGAGGATTGTTCTATTTGAAATTAAAGAGTTGACTACCTTCCTTGCACTAAGGAACCCCAAAACAGCATCCACTTGCCTGACGCCAGCTTGAACACACATTTCAGTAATAAACAGTTAAGAGCCTCTGCTGCTGGAGACACTTGAGCTAATTACTTTCCCCCCTCTTTATTTGCAGCAGAGGCAAAAAAAAGAAGTGGAATTGAGCTCTTAAGTGCTGTGCCCAAAGTACAACTTTTAAAGAGAAACTACTTTAATTAAACCAAGCTGAGCAGCAGCATTTCTTTGGGACAATACTGCACATCCCTTGAAAAGAGTGGCTGCGTCAGGGCTGCAGACTTCACAGTAATTAACAACAGACACGAGCAGCTCTGGTGAGACTAAGCAAGGCTTAACCCATATTATTGCCCACAAAATGATGTCAGAGGGGCCAGCAGACAGTTTTGTCTGGACAGAGAAGACTGATCTGAACTTGAGAGAAAGATTTAGGACTCAGTAGCATTCACCTGGCAGATGGAAAACAACCAAGGAATTAAATTCTCCAGGAGAGCTGGAGGGGAGCACAGCTAAGAGCATTCAGATCACAAGTTGTAAAGCTGAGATGAGACAAACCAGAAGAATGACAAATTTCTAGATCTCAGGAGAACAGGTGGCTGCCAAAGAGACTTGCTGAACGCTGTCAAAGTGGTTGCCACTTATATGGTGAGAGAGAGTAGAGAGTCAGAGGTGTTCACAAAGATCTTCCCCAGCTGGACAGGAGCCATGCAGAAGCTTTTACAACATCTGGCAGATGGCAAGGGGCTTAGTTGCTGCCCAGCCAGTGTTTGCACACCGCACCTCCAGGAAAGGTCAAAATTTGCAGCTGTCAGTTATCAAACAGCTTTCTGTAGAAAGGTGCTCCATCTGTATGGATGCCTGAAAGCATCGTCGGGGTGGAGGTGGGAGGGTAGCATCCAGATGAGAAAGGTCATTCAAAGAGAAACACCCAGCTCAAGAGAGGAATTTCAAGAATCACACAGAATCACAGGACATTAGGAGTTGGAAGGGACCTCAAAAGACCATCTAGTTCAATCCCCCTGCCAGAGCAGGGATGCTGTCTGTGTATATTTGCACCAGACCTCTCTACTGCTTAAATCTGCAAAATCTGTCCGGTTACTCCTATTTTAAATACAATACATAGCACAACACACAGTCATTGGAGAAACAGTTATGAATGTGGAAACCTCTGCAAGAGCAATTCAGCACGTATGGCTTTGGTTTTAAGTGCAACAGCAGGTTCAAATTTTAAGACCTATGGCAGATAAAATTGGGAAAGGACAAATGTATTTCAAATAGTTATTCCTTTTATCATTTTCATTTTTGCCTTTTAAGCGCTTTAAAAAAAATTAGGACAATTGAGAATATCCTAAGCAGGGTTGTAAATATGCAGAGAAGTTGGATTTTAAATCCTGGCAGTGTCAGTAATGCATCATGGTGGCAAGATCCAGAAACAAGACTTGTACCTGCCATCTCTCAGTATTAGCACACACCACTCTCCTCACAAATAAGGTATGAAGGCCAAATGGGCATGGTACAAGTGGCAAGACACACTGAGCCACACTGTGCATACAGAGCTCTGCTGTAGACAGGCTCTTATATATAGGTCTGTATGAGTAATGGAAGCATTAAGCTCTAGTTACAAGTACCAAATTTCTTCATGTAACAAGTCACAGTGGTTTAACTCCTGCTAGCAACTAGGGACCTCACAGCTGCTTGCTCAGCCCTTTCCCCACCAAGTAAGATGGGGAGGAAAACAGAAAAACCCTGGGCTAAATCAGTTTATAAGGATACAAAAAGGAAGAGAATATTAACATTTGTAATAACAACAATAATACAGAACACAACAGATTCACAAACTCAATTGCTCACCACGTACAGAAGGAAAAAATACCCAGTCTGTTTCCAAATTGCGATCCCACCTCCTGACCAGCTTCCCGGTTTCTACCTGGATCCTGATATTCTGTGGCAGGGAATGTCCTTTTGGCCAGTCTGGGCCAGCTGTCCTGGCTGGGCTCTCACAGCTTCTCTTGCTCTGTCAAGGTCTTGGAAGCTGAAAATTCCCTGACTTAGGCCCTACAACTACCTGACAAACAAAACCATCAGTGTGTTTGCAACATTATACTCATACTAAACCCAAATCACAGCACTACACTGGCTGCTAGAAAGAGAACTAACTCTATCCCAGCCAAAACCAGGACACAAGTCACAGTCTTCAACTTCAAGGAAACAAAGAAAAGATTCTGTCTTTTGAGGCACTACTGGATAGCACAAATACCTACAGAACGCAAATGAGCATCACCTGCTGCATCCTCAGCAGGCTGGAAAGTATTTTTGCCGGTATATAGGCAATTATGTTGCATTTACAATACAAACAGCTCTATGTTAAATTGATAAAAATGACAATCACCTTTGCATATGCAAATGCCAAGTAACTGCAGTTGAGTCACCAACTGTAAGTGAAAGACTCCTATAGAATCGTTTTTTCTTCTGTGGGGCTGCGGATTAATGCCATTGCCCATGGAGTCACACAGCTCTCATGGAAGATGCACTTCCAAACCCAGCAGATGCTGTTGCAATGTGGCAACATTCTGCACAGACAGCCACCATTTTGGGATTAATCCTTCCACACTCATCAATGCATGGTGGTCCATTTTGTGTGTGCCACATCTTTCACTTCATGGAAGTTAGGATGCCCAAGCAACTTAGCTGTGTTATTTTTCCAAGATGTGTTAGTGACAATTACAGATTTAAACACTTCTTTGTTAGCAGTTATAAGCTTCTGGTCAGTGTTGCCTCATATAGGCTGCTTCACTCTTTTTTCCTTATTCCCTTTATTGTATCTACATTTCAAAATGGACCTCTTAGGTTCTGTTACAAAGAGCTCCAGCACATTTCTAGGCCTAGGGAGAGGGAGACCCCACAGCACTTGTGGCTCTACAACTTTATGGACCTGGAGTTACAGAGGTAAAGCCATCACACAAGTGGTCCACGGTTTTTCTCCCTTTACTTCTCGCCCTCGTCTTTCCTCCTTCCTGCAGAACAAGCAGTGAAAGAAGTCACATCTTTTTTCCTAGGTCTGTTTCAAACCACGTACAAAGCAAGCAAGAGAGAAAATGTTGAACATGAGATTTGGGAGTTGCTTTTGTCCAGAAACATTGATAAAACATGATTGAGTTATTTTGTTAGCCTTATAATTCTTCCAAACAAAATATTTTAAAATAACAAACAGAAAGTGCCTGGCACTTCTCATTAGATTAAAGTATCAGTGGCAAACTCCAGATGCTCCTCTTACAGAGCCTCAAATACAATTACTAACTGCCATTCAGTTTTTGCAAAGCACAGCCAGAAGACAGCCAGTACCAACACTGTGAAATACAGAAAAACAAACTAGGGTGGGTTATTTTCCTTCTGCTCAGCTGTACCAACCATCTCTAACACTCTCAGACACGCCATTTTTCCAGGACCAAAATGTTCAACGTAGCAACAATTTTTCCCTGTGTCACACACATTTTTAAAAGTCAGTTTGGGGTGGGGGCCATTTGTAGGAAAAACCCCTCAACCAGCAGGGGGACATGAATGCCTTGTTTGGCAGGAAGAATAAAGTCCCTTTCCACTGTAGCATTCCTGTCAGAGAAAATGTTCTTTTTTCTCTCACGCCTGGCAGGGGTTGAGCTTTGGCTTTGGCAGTGTTCTGTTTGAGGTACCCACGCATCCAACACAAACGGTTTCTAAAGGGGTCCCACCCACAAGCACAGCTCCTTTTTCTTTCCCCATGACTTCAGAGGGAGGTACGGAGGGGACAGCCCCCAGAGTGCTGCCATGTGGGAAGGAAGGCCATGTCAGAGCGGCGCTAGAACTCGGTGGGAACAGCTAAGGCTAGAAGCCTGCATTTTCTAGTGCCAGTACAAGGTAACAGAAATGAAGCTGTGGAGTGGAGGGGACCTGTTGCTTTATGAAATGAAGAGAGGCGGTTGCCTGCAGCAAAGGGCAGATACCCCTCTCGAGGAAATGAGGGCAGAGCCTGTTTCCCCTACATCTGCTGATCGGAGGTGAGCAAGAGCCTCAGGTTTTGTAGTGTTTAGGTGGTAGCAGGTGGGGCAATGATGCCCCAGTCTCCTATGATTGGTTGCATAATAATATATTAATGTATTTTTGGCTGAATATCATCTAGTAAATTTGTGTTGAGTGGGGATTTTTTAAAAAGTTTTTATTTTTTTTTTAATATCCCTAGTTGCAATGTATCAGGGCAGGATTCTGGACATTCATACAGATACTGAAAGAAGCTCCTTTTCAAATATTCTGTGACCAGATGCTCCCATGTCAAGGCCCATTTTACTGGACTACACAAGCAAGGAAGAGGCAGAATAGTTGGCTGGCAGGTCAGCAAGCAGGTAGAGGATCCACACTACAGGGACAGACTGGGAGGGGGAGGCAGGAGAGCTAAGGGACTGGCACATGTGAATGAATTCATGGGTTCGGAAGGCAGTGTGACACACTTAGAGCAGAAGGGCAGAAGAGATGAGGTCAGCAGTTGCCTTGGCCATATGGAGACTGGTGGATGGTGACTTGGGATAAAAAGCCCATCAGACAAATAGGGTAATAGGGCACAGGTACTAAGGAGCTAGGTGGTGTCCTCTTTTTTTCTTTCAATACATACCTGTTTCACTCTAAAACTCTGTTTCACTTTAAACTCATTTCCTTTTGTTGTATGTTGCATTAAAGCTCAAGACTGAAATAAAGACTAAAATGTTGAGATTTTTCATACACTTTGCTGGCCAGCGTGGTCCACTGGTGCTGTAGCCGTACGGTCTGCCACAGGAGGTGGTAGGCTCCAAGGATGCAGTGCCAAAGCAGGTCCTGCAGCGGTAATGTTCCTCATCAGCTTGGTTGCCAAACAAATGCTGCTGAATGGAGACTGGAGCAGGGAAGATCTGAACTGCAGCAGTTTTAAATGAATAACATTCTCATCCTGTTTAGTGGGTGCATGCTCTTTAATTGAAGGGTAGGCTCACAGATGAAGTATGGGTACATAAAGACCTATGAAATCCACTCCAATGGTTGCATACACGCGTGACCTATTTAGCATCTGCATATCTGTCTAATGTCAAGAACTACATTAGATAACTAAAGCCAAAGCTCACAGAGAGTCACAGGAAAAGACTGTTCAGATTATTTTCAAGATTAGTCCATGCCCTTCCCTCCTTCTTAGGAATTTCATTTAGGCAAGCAGTCGTTTCAAAAACATGCAAACACTGATTGCTAATTTGCTATAGATCTGGCAAAAAGCCAGGCTTCAGTGGTGCTGGCTACTACTAGCTAAACATGCCTGCCCGCGCATGACGTCGACCCGTGTGTTCTGCACCTGTAAAGATGCAAACCTGCCAACTATCAGAGTCACAGCTCTGTAGGCAAAGTGTCTCTAAAGTTTTACTTGAATTGCTTTGTGTTTTCAGTGCTCAGTGATTATATAAACCCCACTTTAGTAAGGTCTCCACTGGAAACCGTCCCTTATTTATCCATGGTAAAGCCAATACTTTGTTCTTGACAAGCAAGTATATATTTTATGTGGGAAGGAGGGGAAGATTTCATGCTGATAGCTTTGCAGTGACATTAAAATTGGATGACCCCACTGCTATCAAGACATGGGGAAGAAAATGCAGTAGTTAGTATAAATAATGTATTTGGCAGTAAGGAATTAAAAATGCAGTATTAAGATCAGGGTAGCACTAGGTGATTGCCTGAGGGCATTGCCTATAATTGGGAGTCACAACAAAGTCAAGTATAGCTCAAGGTTATCATTCAGAAGCTAAGTAGAATAAAATCAGTTTCACTTGGTCTCAATTGACAAACATTTGTATAGAATATAGGGTTGACAATATCTGTATTTGTTAGAAATTCTGCAACATTAGACTATCCATATGGTTGGACTCGGTGATCTTAAAAGTATTTTCCAACCTAAATGATGCTGATTCTAAATTCTGATTGTTTAAAGGGGCAAATTCTGATCTCATGAATGCCAAAAGAAATCAGTGCACCCTTCTCAGTTAATAATGGAACTTCTAGGATAAGAAAAAAATGACCCCAAATAATAACAGATGGATGATTTTACAACAGAAGGGACTGCAAGGAGTGCTGACTTTTCACTTTGAGCCTCATGATTTACTTATTTTCCCCTCTGTCTAGTTGCTGTGATAGTGTGGGGCTCATCCTTGCCAAGGGAGTTGCCAGCAAGAGGCAGTGTAGCAACTCCTTCCTGCACCTTCAGAGTGACCTCAAGGACCATGGGCCAGGCATTCATGGTGTTTTCCAAGGCTGGGGAGGCTGCTCTGTGCCACCAAGCCAGTGACGTGGCCTCAAGAAACATTGGAGGCCTTTTACTGAGTCTGAAATACCAATAGCAATGTGAGTTGTGGTGCCTGAGTGCTACAACTGGCTGTTTGTGGTCAATCTGTGGGACTTTGTCTCATGCTGGTGGCTCACAGCCAGCCTGTGACTAATTGTTAAGTAGCGACCCCAGCCCTATGGAAGAAGGAGCATTCTCCATAGTGGGGATTTTTATTAAGAAGTACCACAGTGCTTGACCCTGCACTTCAAATTAGAAGAGGAGGATGACATGGCCAATGCTCTTACTCCAGTGTCATCATTGCTGCTGTGTTGGTCACACTAGTAGCCACTTTGCAATTGCCATGGGAACAGGTCTATGGCTGCACAAGCAGAAGCATTCTTTTGCAAAGGTTTGGTATATCTTTTATCTTAAATTGTGGAGCAGACTTAGCAAAAAGACATTTCTAACTGTAAAAAGTATTGCCTCCTTATTTGTATGCATATTGCTGTTAAGCACTCAGCTTTCGATTTGCAATATTTTTGAGACCTAGTTCTTAATAAATAAAGAAAACAAAGGGAGACTGGTAAGTTTAAGCTGACTGAGTGTCCCTCAGTGTTGAAACATGTTTGATTTAAGCACAGAAGGATCCATTAATGCCTATTTACGATCTATTTTTAGAATAATTCCAAGCAATTACAATTCATATGACTCAAGCACCCAGGCTGAATTCTAGCCAGGCAATAAAAGGAGATTTTTTGTAATGCCAGAGAGGCTCTTGAGCAGATTTGGAGGAAAATACAAATCAGCTGTTAGTGTGATAAAGCCATGCACACCAACGCAGTTTCTGGAGCTCTTGATAAGTCAGGAAACAATCACACTGGAAAATCAGACATAAACCAGCACATCGATGCAGCACCGCTGGCTTTGGATCAACTGGGGCTCCAGGCGGTTGCGGTGCAGGGAGAGGCTGGAAACGAGCTCACCGCTCTCCATTCCCTGTTTTACACTCAGCAATGATGTGAGAAATACTGATGCAGTTTCCTGCAGAGACATCAAGCAGAGAGAGTTGGACAGATGCATATGTTGGTGCTCTTAGAGGTCAGTGTGTGTTCACAAAACCCCTTGCTTTCACACGCTTGGCATCACCCTTTTCCCTTTCTTCCCTTGTGGACTTTAAACAAGCCAAAGTCTTGTTTTCTTTCCCCAGTTCTGCTCCTCCTGCCACTCCTTCTCTCTCTGATGTCTGATTTTTGTCTCCATCCTTTCTTTTCCCATTTCAGGACTTTCCAGGGGGGCTGAGCAAGGAAGCTGCAGGTGCACCAAACATCAGGATACCTAAGGTAGCCACAGGGAAATGGCACGTTAAGACAGAAGGTGCACAGGAGACCCCTTATCCTTCTGGAGACACACCTGGGAGCCAGGCAAGATACCCGGTGCCTAGACACCTTGGAAGGAGTCATGGGTTAACAACCTCACATGAGAAAGAAGTCCTCAGCACAGCATACCATTATGCCTCACAGTCGATATCTGCACTTCATGAAAATCATGTTAGGTTAAGAAAGCAGAAAGAGGCAAGGAAACTAATAACCCTGCTTTCATAAAGCATTTTTTCTTTTTTATTTGAAAACATTATACAGGCATTACATTGCCACAGCCAGTCCATACAGGAGCATGCAAATATCAAAATGGAGAAAGGGTTGTTCAGCTTCCCGGTGCAGGATTTGGGGCTGGGATTTTGTTTGCTCGGTTTTGGTTTTGGTTCATATTTCCATCTGCAGTGTCAAGATTAGTGTGCTTTATTATGGCATTTAACAGTAAAATCCTACCCATGGGGTAAAATTTATATTTGTAGCTAGCTCAGGAATGCTAAATGATTTAAAAAAAAAAAAAGAGGAAAGAAACCATATACTACACGCTTGTCAAAATGTTAATAGCACAAGTTAGCAATCTCTACACTATACATTGAAACTTCTTATGACACAGTGGTGCAAAATTTTCCATTGCTTGGTCTATCATTGTGTGTTTTGAAAGTTTATAGCTGGAACAACAACAAGGTCAGTCTCCCAGTGAAGGTTTTCATCCAGTAGCAGAGAATGACGTCAGTCTTGCCAAGGGCTGCTCAGGGCCAGCAGTACAACAGCGTTTCAGTCTGTTTGGGTAAGAAGCTGTGCAGAGCTCGAGATGTTCTACAGGACAGGGGGAGTAGCTGCCGCTTAGGGAGCTGAGCCTTTGCTGGTGCATGCTGAGGTCTTGAACTGCAGAAAACAAGCAGGTAGAAGTATTGTTTTCTTTTACTAGACCTCAGTCTGTCAGTCAATGCAGCTACTTATAAAGCTGTACTACTGTTTTCCTCGGAGGTCCATCCACACAGCGCTAGCACGCTGCTGCTCATCCAAGTATCCACCTTGTTAATTGGGAGACACGGGCAGTGAAGCAGCTCCACGTTGCACATCCAACTGCTCCTGCATGAGCAGCGCAGGGGATGGCGGCTGGGGGCAGAGGGCACACTGAAACATTCGTCCCACAGCTCCGTACAACGCAGCCTTCTAGAATAGTCTGTAAAAACTGCTTCAGATGGCACCTCTCAGCCACCTGCGGATCACAATCCCTTGGAAGTAGGAACTCCCGACTCCGTGGCCCGGCCGGGAGATGCCTCCTGCCCAGCTGTTTCTGAGAGGATTCTAACAAACATCTACCAGTTAGTGTCAGAAAAACGAGGAGGCGGGAGGCAGAAGTACTACGAACATTTGGCTTAAAAATAAATACTAATAATGAAATTAACTGAAACAATTATGCAAAAGGAAGGAATTGTAAACAAGGAACAAACACACACACACGCAATCCTCAAGGTTCTCAGACCAACATGGGGACTAATGTTCAGAGAAAGGTATTTAATTGGTATAAAAGGTAGCAAAAAAGACTGAGATGACAGGTACCCACCAGTGTGTGCCTCCGCGTACCTGAGGGAGCTGCGGTGGTTGTAACCAGAGTCCTTGCTCCTGTGGAAGGTATGAAACCCACCTCATGTTGAAAGCCCTTCCAGAGCTTTGCCTGAGGATGCTTGCTGGCCTTTGTGCACGAGAGCTTCACTCGACCATGCGCTTCCCACCTGGATTTCCACCCCACAGGCCTTACCCTGAAGTATCAGGTAACCTTTCTAGTGTGATTTTTAATTTATTTTTTTTTATTTTATTTTTTGTTAAATCCCATAAGATTTAGATTTTCCTTAATATGCCCAGAGTATGAACTCTGTTTCTCAGTGGGAATTGCTTCTTTCTTTTTTTTTTTTTTAATTCTCAACAGTTTAAGAGAATAAAAGCTTGGAAACATGAGTGCCAAGAAGACTAAATAAACAGAAGGGGTGGTGGTGGGGTTGTGGTGGGTCAGGAAATCATCATTCGTTTGTTATGAGTTTAAAACGAAGACACCCTAATGGGAGCTTTAGGGCTGGTTTTTGGGCACGGTTTGGCAGTACTATGGACCCTTCTCTCAGCTGCAGCAGGATGGTAGCAGACAGCCTGAACATCGTCAGACAAAAACATCTTTCTTTCTCCTCCACAGCAAAAATAAGGTACAACATCCTTTTGCTATTCAATAGCATGCTGGCATTTGCCACTTCATGTGTGTTACGCACACACACTTCTCCCATTCTGCTCCAGGGAAGTCCTCTCTATACTAAAGCAGAACAGGACTATGAGAGATGAGTGTTTCCTCAGCAGAAATTCACCCTGCTTGGTTGAACTGCGTGGCCTTTCTAAAATCCAGCGTGCAGACTGATTTTGTTTTCCTTACTTAAATAGAAATAGGTAAGCTGTATTTTTCAAACACGAAGCCCTACGTTTTCGTTTGAGGGAGACTTCTTCAGTAGAGTTACAATTAAATTAATTTTCTATGCCCAGAAGCAAAATATTCATCGGCCATGCCATAATCTCCATTTTCATACACACTTCTACAGCACTATTGTGTACTTCTTAATCTCCTTCCTTCTGAAGATCCTGAAGCATTTTACAATAACTTGGTCCCACAGCACCCCTGTGAGGTAGGTAAAATATCATTATTCCCATATATACAGATTGGGAAACAGCCACACAGAAGGTAAGTCATGCCCAAGATCACCTGGAGATAGTGCAGCTCTGTGAATAAACCCAAGCCCTCCTATCTGTTAGACATAAGACCATCTCTCCTTCCCTAATTTTCATTAAAAGTGGATGATGGATGCTGAAATAATGATTTTCTTTTATTGGGCTCTCAGAAGAGCAAACATATGGGCAGAGATGCATTTTTCATGGTGGTGACTGATATTTTCCCATTCCGATAAGGCTCCTGGAGCAGAAGTACGGTTGTGGAGCACAGCCCCAGGAATGTAAGAAAACTGCTGAATTCTTCTAGTAGTTTTGTAGTTAATGAAAAACAATTGGCTGCACCCTGCCAGTATGAATGTCTTTGCGCTACTGCAGCAACACCTGATTTTACAATTGGTGGGTTTTGGTGAAAAATGGACACGTTTCTGATTCTTAATCACTATTGTTAGAATAATGAACCACAAGAAACTAGGCAAACTGGAACAGCAGAAAGCGCCCTTGATGCACTGAGTATCTAAAATAAGTGCCCTGATCCACATCCTGTGTCATCTTACCATGGCGAGGTACAATACATAGGAAACTAGAAAATGTGGTTTTCTTTTTACAGATTAAAATTTTAAAAGTATGAAATCTGTGTTAAGTTATGACTCCCTGTCACCTAATGCAGAACCTCAGCCACTAGGAAATCTGCCATGGATCATAGAGAGGTCAATGCTTGGGTACTTCACTTTGGCAAGTATAGAAAGGCTAAAATGCTCGCCTTATACCTATTCCTAGAATAGAGACGGATATTGTAAGTTGTCCCTCCTCTGGATTCATGGAACAGATTACCTAGAAAGGGCAACTAGACAGATGGCACAGATGAATTTGTTGTCTTTCCCTCACTGAATCCAAGGTGCTAGCAAAAATGTGTCAGGTACCACTACCACAAATAACCCACTTATTTTGTGCAAACAAACAAATCTTAGAGAGAAATTAACAGTGGCTGCACAAAGTGTATTTGCTGTAAAAAGGCGGCTTTTCCACAACTGGTGTGGCTTAGGTATAATATCACTCAGCCGGTGCAAAAAACACCCTTCCATGAATAGCTGTTTGTAATTTCAGCTTATACAGTGAATATCTTTCACAGGTAGTTTGACATAAACTGATGGATATGCAGCAGTTTGTACTGCAAACACGCTGCTCACATCCTAAATGAGGGACTGGCATCTCCTTGCAATGAACACCCTGGGACAGTTAATTAGTATTTTTATGAGCTTTCCTTATTTGCTACCTTGCAGCCCACCGGTGTAACTGCACCCGGTAAATACCTTTCTCTATGTACAATACAGAGATAATGGATATACGAGCTCTGCTGAATCATCAGTAGGTGATCAACAGCCCTGGATTTAAGCAACTCTAATGTGAGGCTCCTCTTCTGTCTCCTGCCCCAGGCTGGTGTATGTCACTGAAGGCTCCAGCTGGCTGGTGGCTGGCAAGTCAACAACAGGTCCTGAAGGGTTTCGAAACTGCTTGTACACCCGAGGATCCTGGGCTACGTAGGTGGACGTGGAAGAGTAGAGCACCAGCCCAACAAGGATAGTGAAGAATGACAACAAGTAAAGTCCTGAAAACTAAGCATAAACATGAGTAATTAGACACAGCACCATTTATCCTGAGCTCATGAAGACACACAGAAGAGGCTAGGCAGAGGCTGTTGTTTGAGCAAGCACCACACAGAAGAAAACTTCCCATTCCTGGGATGTTGACTATCTATGAGAGTGCCTCTTTGAAAGTTGATTTGCTCCTATCATACCCCCTGTCTTCCACAACCAACAGCGAACCGGTGCATTCCCATGGCCCAGGCATGTTAAGTATTGGTCAGGTGGGAGTTGGGAAAGCTGGGTATTTTAATTAAGACACTTGAAAAGGTGACCTGTGGCTTCTCCTGCTCAAAAACAGAAGGCACATGCTAGAAGATTAAATGTGAGTTTGGAGAGGATGGACCTCAGCTGTGAAACATGCACTAGGTTGTCCACAAGAGGTTTGCAAGTGCGTATGGAGAAGGCAGTTAACTGGAAGTTCGGACACACATATTTTGGCACACTAGATCAGAGGTCAGCCTGAATTTTCTGACATATCCAAACTGGACTGAAAACACAAAACAAATAAGCTTTATGTGGCAGAGGGCCACAAAGATGAAGAGAAGACTAAGAGGAGATCTCACTGATGTTTATAAATATCTGAAGTGTGGGAGACAAAGGAAGATGGCCAACCTCTTCTCACTGGCCTGTGGACACAGGACAATTAGCAATGGTCACAAGTTGGACCACAGGAGGTTCCGCAACAATGTGAGAAGGAACTTCTTCACGGTGAGGGTGATGGAGCACTGGAACAGGCTGCCCAGGGCGGTTGTGGAGTCTCCTCTCGAGATGTTCAAGACCCAGCTGAATGCCTACCTGTGCGACCTGCTCTAGGGAAGCTGCTTTGTCAGGGGGGTTGGACTCGATGATTACTCGAGGTCCCTTCCAACCTCTACAATCCCATGATTCTGTGATTTTTTGCAATACATTAGTCCTTGCAGGTAAAGGCAAAGACAGGGATTCAACAGCACAGACCACTGGGTACTGACTTTAGATACTGGGTTTCTGCTATGGAGGGACATAAAAATGGCTGTAAGCCCATATGACTTTTCTCCCAGTCACAGATGACAAGTTATTTCATCCTGCATGCTGTGTGAGAGAAGCCATGAAAGACAAATTGCACAGCCAATTTGTTGGTAGGGATACAGAACTGATTTGTTCTCAGCGTGACTTTAAAGAATGCCTGTATTCTACAGCTGTCAGGGGTTTGTACTTGAACACCAACAAGTGGTTGCAATCTGTTATTAGCTGTTTCATGAAGTACTTCTCTATTTTGCATAAAGGTACCTGCAAATCTGTTTTTAATCCTACATAACTATGCCGTGATGGGTGCCCCATTTGTTTCCTCTGGATCACTTTGGCATGGTGCAAAATGGATAGAAACTTTCTAGCAATTCTGCTTTTTATACTTAAAGAAATAATCTTAGTGGAGAAAGCAAATTTTACTTATGCTGACCTTGCAGTGATGTTCATTTGTTGCCATTACTAAACCTACAAGATCTGCGTCCAATTACCCCCATGAGGAAGCATTTGGCTTTATTATAGAATCCACCTTACCTTCGAAAGCTTTGGACAACTAACCCATCTGTATGTCTTCTGGTTTCCCACAGCTCTTACACACGTTTTAGAGGGAAAGCACCAAAATGTGGAAAGTGTAAAGTGTGTCAGAAGGATTAAAGGGTAGGAAGAGTTCTGCTTTTTGTCAGCTGTTAATTGCTTTGTTCCAGGAATGTCACCAGGTCCTAACGTGTCACTAGGCAGTATGATTTGATGTAATCACCCAGCTGTCCCACCAGCCACAAAGAATGTGTCAAGCCACCCCCTGCATCTGCTGAAGGATTCCTCCTGCATGACACAGCTCTGAAAGGGCTGTTTAGGCTTAGATCTCCCCCATGTGGCAATCAAACCCGAGTCAATCATTTCAAAGCATTTTCCAATTGATTCTCCCCCCATTTTCTGATAATTTTTGCTCTCAGCACTCCCCGCCCTCACATTTCCTCTTTGCATGTGACCTTGGGTACCACTTGGCAGCAGTGGACTTGACTAAGCTAAAGCAAAACTCAGGAGTCAAATGCATCTAGTTTTCCAATCTGGGAACTAGTCCCCTAATTTCCCACCATCCCTCCTTCTTACCTTATGCCTGAATTTCTCACCCTAGACAGCCAGCTGGCTTGCTTCACTGCACAACTGGAGTGCCAGCCAGATTCATGATTGCCTTGTGTCCTGCTGTGAGGAATCTGTGGGACTTGCAGCAGCTAAATGTGCCCTTTCTCTTGCTCTAGGAGCTGCCCAGCCAAAATCAATTCACTTTCGCTTTTGTTTGTGGCTCCAGCTCTACCATATTCCCCTCCTCCTGGCCATACCTCTTGTTTGTCTCTCTGGGGCTTCCTGCCAGCAGGCTCTTTCACCCAATAATATTCTCTCCATGGCAGTGTGTCCCCCAGTGGCAACTCTCCAGCCTGGGAGAAGGGGCTTGGACAAAGCTGGGGGAAATCTAAACAAAGGCCTGTGAATCATTTGTCTTTGGTATCTACCCGCATCTAGTGTAAAGAGACCTGGATCCTGGACAGCCCTACAACAATTCCATCTTTACCTTCCTCAGAAGCAAGTTAAGATTCAGGCTGAATTGGTTTTGGCAGCACCAAGTGGAACAGTTGCTAATACAGTTACTATAGGAATATGTACTGTAGGTATTTGAGAAATCTCTGGGTTTTGTCAATACTCTCTCAGATTGACCCCAACACCCTTGAAATCAATGTGTATTTCACTTCTGTTAAAATGGCGATGAAACCAGCAGCATGATGGGGCAATACAGGCTTAGTTCATCAAATACAAAATTTGTTGCTCACTGTACTGTATTTCTCAACCTGTAGCTGAAATCTTTGTGTTTTATTGAAGATAGGACTTCTAAGCGTACTCTACTGCTATGGCCACATGTAGGTTTTTGAGTTTTTTTTTTAATCTTGACCTGCAAATCTCATCTGCTGAGACTCACTATTAATAGATGATAAAAAAGACCCATTCAAAACCAGCAGAAAGAGGTCTTCCAAAGAAATAAAGTGAGAGAAGATCATTTTTCATTGCTACCCTCTACACAGCCACAGTACCAAACTGCAAGCTCTCGGGATGTGTGTAATTCCTCTCTGGCTAGAAAGCTACTTGAAAATGATATTGTGCTTCATTTTTCTGACTTTCACTTTCTACAGAAGCACATTTCCTATAAGAAAAAGTGTTTTTAAAATATTCAGATTTGTGTATCTCTCCAAATCCTTCTTCCCTCCATGCTAAACAGGCTAACAGCAATCTGTTCAAAGAGTAACATGGTCAGAAATTGTTTAGCTCAGATTAGCCAATGGGTGTCACATGCCTTAGAGTAAGCAACCACAAAAACAACTCTATGTTTCTATACCATTAAATAATTTTACCATGCATTTTGAACATACACACGTATACACATAGGTACATATGGCCTCCACTGCCATCAGCAGGGAGACCCAAAAGGACTGCTGTGGTTTACTGGGGCAGGTAGCTAAAATGATGCAACAGACGTTTTCTTACTCCCCTCATCCAACATAAAACTCATGGGTTGAGAAAGAGACAGTTCAAGGACAGAAAACAAAGAGAATAACAGCAGCAGTGGTAGTAGTGATAATGATAAACCTTTTCACTCTGAGGGTGACAGATTACTGGAACAGGCTTCCCAGAGAGGCTGTGGAGTCTCCTCATCTGGAGACATTCAAGACCAATCTGGACATGTTCTTGTGATCTTTCGAGGTCTCTTCCAGCTCCTAATATTCTGTGGTTCTGTGAAGTAATGCACAGTACGAATGCTCACCACACACTGACTGACACCCGGGGAATTTCTGAGCCATGGTGCTCCCTGACCAACTCCCTCCAGTTTATAAACGTTATATGGTATGGAATATCCCTTTAGCCACTTTAGGTCAACTGTCCTGGCTGTGGCCCCTTCCAGCTTCTTGCACACCTCCTGTAGAAGGCTCATGCCTCATCACTGACTGGCAGGGCCTGGGAAGCTGAAAAGTCCTTGACCTTTTTGTAAACTCTACTTAGCGACAACTAAAACATCAGTGTGTTATCGACATTGTTCTCATACTAAATTCAAGGCACAACACTATATCTGCTGCTAGGAAGAAAATTAACTCTCTCCCAGCTGAAACCAGTACAGTTATGTAGTTTATTGAGAGACCAGATGACTTTGTAATTAAATCTATGATCCAACACTCTCAAGTTGTGGGACTGATTTTCTTTCATGAATCAAAATTATTTTAGATGACTGTCAGTTTCTTACCCACTTAAAAGAGATGGTAACACTTGGTTAGTGAATAAAGATGGGTTTACAGAATAAAAATGGGAAAGAGAGATATATCATTCTCTGAGAAGACAGAGACCTCCTTTGCAAGTAAATGGAGTGCCCTGATTGCTGTAACATTTCTGATTTCATAACTGACATGAAAGGCAGCTACCAAAACTTACTGAGGAGTCAAATCAAATAGTTAAACCAGTCCTACAGATCTCATCACAGTTGCTCTGCTCTGACATCTGGATGTCTATAAATGCTTTCCCAACCAGAATTAGTCAGTATGGAACACAGAACGATATTTACAAACATTAAAGATTAGGAAAATGTAAAAAACCATGTCTTCTCTAGACATTATTTAGTACCTGTGGAGAAAATAGCTTACACTAAACTACCATTAATTTTCAGCATGCAAAAAGCACATCTTAAGTGCCTGTCAATTTGAAGATAAACATACAAAGCCAAACCTAGACAAATATAACGAGATAACATGTATAACAAGATTTCCTCAGTCTATCAAAAGCCACATTGATTATGAGTGAGTGATGTTTGTGCTATTTATCTAAGAGATGTTCCTTGGGGACCCGGTACTTGAAACGCATTCTCCCAGCAAGGCTTAGCAGCTGAGTTAGTGGCTTCTGGTGGGCTAGCTGCAGGAGCAAGGGTCTTGCTCCTCAGTCTGATAAGTGCCACTGCCCTGTGAACCATCCAGAAAACCACTTCAGCAGTAGGGTCTAGCTGACCCCATATAATATATGGTGAAAGCATTCTGTCTTTCTGTTATCTATGCACAAATTCTTTTACATTAAAAGAGAACAGAATCCAAAGATGCCCGCAGTAGTTGGGGTTGTTTGCTTTTTTTTTAAGATAGAAAATACCTTACAGCAATGCTACATACAATTGTGGATGAAGTTTACAAAACCCACTTAAATTTTGGTTTATATACAGTATTTTTGTTCCAAGTGAATCAAAATTAGGCTTTTTGGGAGTAAGTCAAGCACCACAAGATTTCTAAAATAAAGCAGAACAGCAGAAAGGCATCTGATAAATTAAGATTTTAAAAAATACAGAATGAACAATTAAGCTTGTCAAAATTTATTCACCTTCCCCACTGTTTATTATCTCTCTGTGCAAAGCTTGTCTTTCATACATCCTTAAACCACTACAGCTGAAACACTACTACTATTTCCACTTGAGACTCTTGTGCTTTAAAGTAATCCAGCTGAAAAGATAGGTGCAACTTAAGCTTCTTGGTGGGGAATCAGACAGTGCACCTCATGTCATCGTCTTGAGTAGTGATAAGACAATGACAGCAGAAGGAAAGAAGAAAGAAAGGCTGTTCAGAAGGCAGTAAATTCATGCCTGCGTCTAGAGAGAGTGAGTTGTTCTTCTGTACATGGATCAAGAAATTAGAAGGGAAAGCAGGAAGAAAGGGCACAGGAGAATCGCTGTCTCACTGCTCTGACTGACGGCTGTAGAGGGGATTTGCAGACAAGGAGTTCTGACGGACGCAGATGTCCGCACACACGTTACTGCTGACACTGGGGCAAAACAATATCCAAAGTGACAAAACCAGACAGATGTGAGCATGCAGAAAAGCCCACACAGACAAAGAAACTCAATTATTTGCTAATTTTGTTTTTTTCACTCAGCTATTATGATAATGATCACGACAGTTATTACAGTGGTTATGAAAATGCAAATTTTCGTGCTCCAAGTCTATTTGTATTTCACAACAGCAGTCATACACTGAGTTTCTGGGTAGGTAATATGAAGCCCAGCTCCTAGCTTATGGCAACCTAACTGTCCTTTTTAAGTCTTTAAAAGGACCTTTTTATTATGTGACTAACTGAAAATTTGGAATAGTCACATTTCATATATTCAATGCTAGTGTATGAAATGGAGTAACTACCTTTTCCCCTATCTCCTCTAGAATTTCTCTAAATTGTGACAAAAATTAATGAAGAAATCAGGTCTATTGATTCAAATTTTAAACCTTAGAGAGAAGTGACCTCCTCAGAACTGCACTGATGAAGAGGGACAAAAACTTACTTATCAGTAAGTCCCGTATTTCTGCCGACACCCTCCATGCTCTCCACAGGCAGTTCCCACCAACATCTTATTCCAATCAGTGGGTCTGTGCAGTCAGGTGAACCTCTCTGTTTTCCAAACTAAATCGGTTTGCAGCATATGCTGCACAGTCCATCAAAGCTCAGGCCAGCAGGGGTTCCTGCACTGACATGTCTTTCCCCCCTGTGTAATTTCACACATGAGTACCTGAGCGGGCTGAGTGAAGGGAGTTAAAACCAAATTTCTCTCAATATCTTATATGTAACAACCAGACATTTCCACTTGTTTTGATGAACTGATCAGGAGACTGCGCTTCTTTTCACACTTTTTTCTATTTTTGCCTCCAGTATAGCAGATGAAGTTCACCATGACCAAGCAGAAGTTGCTCTGCGGGATGCACACACTCTCCAGCCAGCAGCAACACCAGGAAAGGTGAGGAGGGCTCTGAGTGCTGTGAACTCACACAGAGCTTTCACTTGCAGAGCTGGATATTACAGACTTATTACTTTATTTAATAGGAGTGGGAGGCAGCATCCTAATTGGAGGCAGCATCCTAATTGTAGCTTAGCGACTCCCTCGGCTTGGACCCATGAGGATCTGGCCAAATTTGTCTTAGGTCACGACTCTGACTCACTTGAAATATTGCTTGCTATTTTTGTCCTGACCTGTGAGGAAGTCTTCCCTTTGGGATTCAGGGTCTGCCCTGGTCTTTATCAGTAGAACAATCTGCTAGTTCAGCCTCAATTACCGCTGTCTGCCTTCAGAGCTGAGAGATAAAGACCCAACTTTTGTCTGATCGCTGATCTCAGGTGAGAGTTAGGGGCAGAATATTTCCTAGGAATACGCAGCCATCTTTCCAAAGAGACAGCAGAACTAAACTCTAGGCAGGTAATGATAAATCTTTGCCATCAACAGAAGTCAAAGCAGCCACCAACACTGAAACAGTATTTTGTAAGATCCAAAGGGCACCAACTCCAAAACAGCTGCTGTGTGTTTTCCACATTGCATTCAAACATAAAACTCTTTCACCTGAAGCTTTCTATGTTCTGCCAGATCTCTCAGACCTTTAATCTAGAGATCCCTACAGGGACCTAAACCACTGAGATAGATGCCTTATCCACCCCCCAATGGCAAAAGCTTGAACTCCAGAGCAGAAATATTGGTTATCTTGCTGAGAAGGGTAACAAGAACTGCTGGAAAGCTTCAGTAACAACAATAACTTCTGGGCAGTAAGTGTGTCCAGTACCAGCAGGATTGCATTACCTTCACACTTTAATGACCTACAGCTTTTTCCAGGGCAAACTGTAATGACATAGTCTTAAGTGATGACTTAAGGGCCTATCTTGCCTGTTGAACTCAGCAATCTTTTTTCAATCTTTTTTTCTTTTCTTTCCTGTCCAACGGCAGTCACATACGTTTTCCACTGGATGAAGAAGGAGGCTTGAGCTGCAGAACATATCTCAGTACATCATTGTTTCTCATGCCAGCCACAACACAAAGCAAGAAGCATCTGGCTTGCTTTAACGACAGTGGAAACCTGACATCAGCCCCTCTGTGTTTGGTCAAAACAAAGAAGGCAAAGGAAGCTTTGCCTCCATCATTTCACATATGAGAGAAAAGCCACACTCCTCAATTCCCACTGCCTGCTTGTGCCCTCAGTGTGCTTCAACTCAGACAAAATGCTGCCCATTACTATGGCTAATCATCTCCCACTTATACTGAATGTAGCACAGAAATTGTGGTGTGAAGTAATCATGGCACATTTTCCCTATTTTCCAGTTGATTCTCAAAGATCCTGTACAGGTGCTTGTATGTTTTACTGCAGGTAAAACACAGTAGTCTGTGCTGTCTGTCTTACAGCATCTTTTTCAGTCTTTGCACGGTATCTGCTGGTGGGCACAGTTTAACTGGTAAGCTTGTGGGGAGTGGGTAAGTACTAAGCTCTTAGATGCTGACATAACCTATTGGTCAAAAAGGAGGAGGGGGTTAACTGAAAGCTGTCAGCACAAATTCTGTTAACATTTGGGAACCTTCACAGTTTTCCTGGAATTCACTAGTGGAATACAAAAAAAAACCCAAAAAACCCAAACACCTTCTGGAGAAAACTGATAGCATTTGGAGAAAAATCTCCGAGGTTGATGCAGGCTGCTCTAAGGCAAACAGTGTTTTTGCACAAATCTGCATGATTTCATGCTTCTCCAATGATGTCATTAGAAAACTTTCATAACAGGCTGTCCTTTCTAGGGAAAAATGTTTGTGCAAAATGGCTTATCTTCCTTTCCTGGGTGCCAGGAGAGATGGGAATACTCTATTCTCTTCTGTTTCCCATCAGGTGCGGAGAAAAAGTGGGCCTGTGTTCAGTACCCCTGCAGTACCAGCAGCCTGTCTAATTAGAACATGCAAGGTAGAATGAGTCCTACAATCTGTTCTAATCTTATCCACATAGGAAAGTGATTTTTATGTGAATTTAAAACACTTGTATTACGCTGCTCTAACTTCCTGTGGGCATCCTAACTGTGGGATAAGGGGCCTTCATTTCTGGGTTTTTATTTTAGATTAGTTGCTTGGGAAGAGAGTGGTAAAGCCACTATCCTTTTAAATGCTCTTAATACTAAAAGGAGAGCCCGTCCTAAGCCATCGAATCCAAACCCCGTTACTGCGTATAGCCAGATCACGTATTCTGTTCTGCAAACACACCCTGTCCTTCTGCAAGTATTGTTTGGGCTTTTGACCACTCCCCCAAAATTATTTGAAGACTGTTCTGGAACCTCTTTGCTATGATTTCTAAGAAATTCCCCTAATTTGTATTCCAAAGTTATGCTTTCTTAGTTTCCACCTGTTTGTTCTTATGTCTTTAGATCAAGTAATTCTCATTTCCTCCCTGTGAATCTACAGGTTAATTTACATATGTTGAGGTATCACAGTCCCACCCAGTTCATCAGGAATCAAAGCTATGCTGCATACAGCAATCGTTTCTTGGGATTTGCACATTCAGCTTGTCATTAGAAGATGCGTGCTTACTCTGTCAGGGCTTGGAGCAGACAGGAATAAAAGCTCTGATGGCCTTCTGGGACTGACCAAAAATCTCCATAGCTACAGCTAGCAAAGTGCTGTCCTGAAATTATAAATTGTCCCATCCTATGGCATTAACACTTCTCCAGCAATACTAGAAATACCTAGACTGACACATTTGGAAACAACTTTGTCACAACTGTGGCATAATTCCTCCCATCTGCTGCCACAGACATTACCTCACACTTTGTGCTTCATAGCAGTTCTCAATGTCATCCAGCTCTTGTTGCCTCATTATTTTAATCCTTCTTCCTCCTGATTGTGCCAAAGCTGTTACTACAGTCACTACACAGGACTGGTCTTCAAACCAACTCTTTGGGACCTCCACTGTGAGCTCCCTCTAGCAAGATGTTTCTCCCTCAGCACATTGCCTTGTCTTCTTACCCTTATTAGCCAGTTTCTTACCTAGCTTCCAATCTTTACAGTGCTAATTCTGTTCCTTATCTTAACTGGTAATTTTCTACACTGCACTGTACAAAAGCTATACAGATTACATCTACCATTTGACCTCTGTCTATAAAAATCTGTTAAATTATCAGATACACATAAAATTTGTATTGGATGATTTACCTTTTCTGAACCAGATGGCATTTTATCCAATTTTCCATTTATCTCCCTGTCCCTAATTATTCCACCTTGGTTTCTACATCTGATTTTAGTGTATTGCCTACTTCTTATGAAATTCTTCCCATTGTCTATATTCCCAAACTTGAAAATATTCAGATTACTGTGTTCTGTTTCTATTTCTGATGTAGTAATTTCCATTCCTATTAATTATTATGCACTGTTTTCACATTTAACTCTTGCCCTAACTGAATGTGACAGAAGGTCCCTATTTTGTTTTGCTGCCAAACTACAGGCTAATTCTGGCCTCTGCTGTCTTTGCACAACTGTTTCTTCTCTTCACAGGAAGAACTTCTTGCTGTTTGTTTCACTTCCTTCTTCATAGTCAAACTTGGTTTATCTTCCACAGCAATTTGACTTCATTCTTTTTCTTTTTCACCTTCACAGTATAGCCTTCTTCTGTGATTATTCGTTATTCCTTGCTTTCACTCTATTTATTTCTACCAGTGTTTTTTGTCCATTTGCACCTGGAGCTCTCCTCTACAACTTCTCCTCCTGTACTTAAGATACAAAATGGAAATTATTTAAGTCAAATCTATTTCACATCACCTTCAAACCGAGTATGTGGCCTTTAAACACCTGGAAGAGCAGATACTCTTGCTTGCTAAACTTTAAATGTGCAGGTAGGGGGAATAATTCCAGAAGTTTACTCCAGTTAATTAAGATAAGCCGCTTAGCAGCACTGCTGATGCCAAGCACCTATCCCATACCAAGGGTTTGAAAGCTTCTAGTTTATTCTGCCTGTCGACATATTCCCTCATTTTGGTAGGAAATGGAAGGTAATTTGGGTGCTTTAACACTGTGTGTCTGTAGCATTCACTGATTTGGCTGGTAGGAGGCACAACTGGAATAAGCTCTTCAGTCTAGCCAGCTAATCACAATGGATGAGTGAATTAATTTCCAGTTTCATGTATGTTTCTTCCTGGTGGCTCATGGACCATGTGGATTATTCTTAACAGGCATTATTCTTAACATGCTTCTTAAATATTCTACCTTCTTTTCTGGTCACTTCTGGAAGCAGTGACTTAATCCCATAAAAAATCTCCAAATGTATATTGCAGCTATTGCATTTAACCCTTACCCATTTGCTTTCAAAGAGGATTCTATTTACATCCCTGGAGAACTTGTGGCCTTTGTTTCCATATGCTATGGTGGAAATAGCATTAAATTTCAAGAATCATAATTTGAAAATCTTTGTGGGTTTTCAGTAATTGGACCTTATTTAAGCTTCTGAATGCAGCTGCTGTTTTGCTAATTCATGATTTTTTTGGCTCTCTCGGGGTTGCAAATTATTGCTGAGGTATGTAACTCAACTCATTCATTGTACTCCCTTATCTTCAAAAGTATGCTTGACTTGGGAAATGCTGAGGTTCTCATTTATATTTTTTCCCCCAAAATAATTATGAAACTAAGCCTCTTAGTCTTTGTTTTCATATTCACTGCGTATCATTTAGAAAAAGTATGTTGTTGGTAACATCCAGCTCTTTTAATAGGATGTTTTTGTTTTTCTGTCTATACTTTTTCTTGTAATAAAGAAAATGCAGTATTAGTTACAATATTGTTGCTTTCTGCAGTTCATTTAAGCCTCTTTCTTGTTCTCTGTTGTTATGCATTTACATTGCTCTGCTCCTCCAGATTTCCTTTTTCAACCCATGCTCAGCAGCAACTTTTAAACCCAAACGGTTTTGTTGAAGATTTATTGTTTAGGAGTTAATTACTTCCAGTAAGACAAAAAAAAATCCTTTAATATGTCTGCACTTTCATATTGGGTAGGATTTATGAGCATTTCACCTTTACCTTCCACATGACTCCTCACTATGTTTTCCAAAAGAGTATTTATTTCCTTCAGAGTGTAAGAAGTAAACTTCCCTAAATATACCACAGAGCACACCATGATCTCTGAACACATTTTTCCTTATATTGAAACACAAAACTAATTCAAAGTAATGTGAGATGACTGTTATTTGTCTCCGAGTGCTCAAAGCCCTCTGCAATGATACTTAGCCTTCTGCATTACTTTTAGTGAATAATACCCAATTATTAACTCTAAATGAAAACAATTGTTGGATGGAAGTATTATGCTAAATGTAGCAATCCTGTTGCATGCTCCATCAGTTGCCTCCTTTTAGCTGTTATCATGCTCATGTGTCTGGAGTGTTGTTGAGCCAGAGGTAGAGACAAAAGAGACTAGTGGGATCATCTCTTATCACTGCAGACAGCAGTGACTTCAAATTGCACACGTAATGACACAGCATCCTGAATTACACCACCCCAGCCCCCCAATACCCTAAACATTTCTCACTAGTTCCCTAAACACTGCTCTCCCTTACTTATGCTTGCCAAGAAAACAGTGAAGACTTGGGGATGATGCAAGATGTTGGAAATTCAGGTCCCATGACAGTGATGTGAATTACTTCCTTCAAGTAGTCAAAGTATATTCCTGTTCATTTATCTGTGTTCAATTCATCTTAAAGACAGCTCTTTGTTCGAGACACTAAAGAAAGAGTAATTTATTATAACTGAAAGCAATACTAACCCTCAGCGTAACATCATCTGTATAGAGAAACATCAATGTTGGAAACTTAGAATCCTGCGGTTCCTCTTCATTTTGCAGAAAAAAAAAAAAAATAGAGGAAACTAATAGGTTCTATGCCAGGACTTAAACCCTTTGTTCATTATTTTGTTTGAAAGATAAGAACTTCTCACTATAAAGTAACTAAACCACTTTCCCAGTGCCTCATAGGTCAGAGAACTTAAGTGGTTCATTGCAAGCAAGTCTGACCATCAATTTAAGTAGATTACACAGGCAGATACATGGGTTCATTTTTTTCCCTAGGAACTGCCCGTGAATGGGCTGGTTTTACACATTTGTTTACTACAGTTACAACTACATTGTTTTTTTCATTTTGTGTATTCTTTTGAGTAGTCAATGCCCCTTAGGCTATTTGCTATCCAGTATGACCAAAGTCAGAACTCAGTCACATATTGGTGCTTTTTTTCCCCCTGATTGGTTGGATGGTCATTACAAACAACTTTCTTTAGTCTAAAATTGGTTCTATTTAGTGATTACATGAATTTCAACTGGCCTCAAGCACCTTTTAAACAAGCAAAAATCTACTTGCACACCTTCCTTACATGTGCATTTTAAAAGAGTATAAATGTGTCAAATTTGAAAATTGAAATCACAAACAAATCCTTGAACGTTTTAAGACTTAAGCTATGCAGGAAGATGTGATACTGAGTCATGAAAAGATCTGATTCAAAAATTACACACAATAAGAAAAAGGAGGGGGGGAGGGCGAGAAAAGAAATACTATGACCATCTAATAATTTATGCAAAAAGCCCTCCCAACAGAACTCCATACTATGAGTTAAGAACCAAGTGTGGACTAGCGAGGCACAGAACAGTGCTGCTGTCAGTCAACCCTGCTAACCAGGCATTCACGAAGAATATTAAGAAACCTAAATAACATAAATAAGAGACTATAAATCCATGCATAGGTAGGTAGACCAACTTCTGGCGTTTGGTTAGGAAACCAAACTATTATTCTGTAATTCAAGAAAAGAAAAAGGATAAAATGAGATGTAAAATAGAAATTGAAGCTCTTTCAAGAACAGATATCCTGCATTTGCTTCTTTTATAAAACAGCTAAGGCTGTTGTTTCTAAAACAAAGTATTCATGTGGAAAGTCTAGCAACTGCTCACTGCAGCTGCCAGGATTATCTCTGAGGCAAAGACTGAAGCTCCTGCAAGACTGAAAAGCTCCTTCTTGGGGTTTTGGGCTGTCTAATGCAGAACTGAGATTTGTCCTCTGGCTTTCAGAATCCATGAGCTGTGTAACTTATGTTTTCTTGTGCCTGAGATCCTTCAGTCCTAGGATACCTGGCTGAAAACAATGGGTAACGTGTGATGCGGCAACCTCTTGAATGAGCAGGCAAAATATCAGCCAGGGTCTGAGAAATGCTATCTGCCTTGGGGGCATACTAAACCCAGGCTGTTTCCACATAGCATTTCTGGTTTTGTGATTAGGCATTTCCAACAAAATGTATTTTTCTAGAAAACTCCAAAACAGTTCTGTTGTGAGCAGTCTGTTTTCATGAGACCGAAAAAACTCCTACCACCAAACGAGCCCCAAAGTACATGATCTGAAAACAACCTACAAAACTTAACATCTAAAAAACTGTAATTGAAATCGAAGCTTTCTTCAATTTCAGAACTTCTGAAATAAAAATGCCACATCTTTTATACTCTTTTTGATGGCTCCAAAAAAAGGTGAGTATCCATGTTTCACTATTCACGCTTTGCAACTAGTGAATCTAAAGCAAGACAACACAGTAAAAGGAAGATCTCTCCTTTAAGCAATGCAGTATTTTCAGAAAGATGCCATATATGTGTTGAGTTGTTGAAAATCTACTGCCAGGCTTTGTGACATCTCAGTGGGAGTAATTTCATTTCCCAGCTTCTAGTCTTTCATGTCATTTTTCTTCATAGCTTTTCTACTGCTTGGCATCCTGCCCCTTCAAACAAATGGTGAGTAGATGTGGCCCTTTCTGTCACAGGAATATACATTTAAGTGTGACCAAAAATGGACTTAAGTTCTTTCCACCCCAAGGTAGTTCTTCAAATATAGACACCAAACTGTTTTCTAACAGATTGTAATTTGAAGGAGGAAATGAAAATTTAAAAGAATAAAAAATAACCCAAACAAAGAAACCCAAAGAAATGTGAAAAAGCAGCTCTTAAAACACCACTCAGTTGAAAGGCACACAGACAGCACTGGGAATGGAGTTGTGGAGAGCGAGTCCCACTGTAAGAAACATAGTACTCTGGAAAAGAAAGAGAAACATGCACAAAGGTTTCCACACATTACTGATGGCACAAAAAATTAACTAGTAATATCATTTATCCTCATTATTATCAAAGGCTTAAAAGTCTTCAGCGGGATAAAGGTCTTGTGAGATTAAATTCCATTCAAACGGAGAATTTATGGGTCAAGCAGCTTGCATATCCAATTTCATCAGGAAAATGTCCTGAAGTATGACTGAGAGAGTAATGTAAAAAAATACAGGCTGTTTAGCCTGCACTGCCTGCTCTACTAGAAATAATGAGGCACCACTGACAACACCACTGTCAAAGTTTAAAATATGTAGGTGTCAGTACCCTAATAAGTGCAAGCAAAGAAAAGGATCTTACTGACTTCAGCTTATACTTGCAGATAAGTTTAAAAAAAAGGTGAGAGCATAATATGAATTATTTTCTCAGCTTGGTCAGATGATTGGGAAAAGTCTCTCAGGTGTTTATGGATGACTGCCAAGTAAAAATCAAACTAACAAACAAACAATTCTCCCCCAAACCAAATAAACTCTTTCTCCATCTCCAAAGACACAGGCATTATATCCATCCTTCACTAACAAAACCCAGGACTGTCTGAAGCATATAAAGTCACAACAAGGCATGGTCTTTTTCTACACAATCGTGAAACTGTGAATTATTTTTTTAAGATTATTCCTTGATTGGCAGACTTCTCTAATTTAGGAAAATGAGATGAACCACAGTAATGTCAGCAGAAAAAAAATCTCATAGTGGCTTCAGTGATTTGAATTAGGATGCCAAAGTGCATACCTTCAATGGTGGCTTCTAGTTCTTCTCCTCTGTATCCAGTAAGAGCCAAATTTTCATCTCAGTGAAGCCTACATAAATCCCCAATCCATGGGCATTTCTTAGGATGTGTGCCGGTGAAAATGAAATTGGTACCTATAGCCCTCAACTTGTAACATCTCTTCTCCACTATGCTAAAACCCAGTCTTCTCCATGGCTTGTTCCTTGATGTAATGGGATGGCTGTCATCTGCTCCCGTTCACTGGCAGGAGCTCGTTGTCAGGATTAGCATTGAAGAGTAATTTTTAGAAGCATCAGTATCAGCAAGTGAGGTTTCAGCTAGCATCATTTCAGATCTCCAGCACTGAAAGGTTTTGAATACCATGTTATATTGCATTTGCATAGCAAGGTTTTGGTAGCAGGGGGCTGCAGGGAAGCTTCTGTGAGAAGCTCCTAGAAGCCCATGTCTGACAGAGACAATGCCAGTCAGCTCCAAGACCAACCCACCACTGGCCAAGGCTGAGCTCATCAGTGATGGCAGTAGTGCCTCTGGGATAACAGAGTTAAGGAGCAGGACAAAGAAAAACCTGCACAAAAGAAACTGCAGCCAAGTAGAGGAGTGAGGTGTAAGAGGAACAGCCCTGAAGACACCCAGGTCAAAGTAGGAGAAGGCACTCCAGGCACTGGAGCAGAGATTCCCCTGCAGTCCCTGGTGAAGACCATGGTGAAGCAGGCTGTTTCCCTACAGTCCACAGAGATTGAGGGTGGAGCAGATATCTATCTGCAGCCTGTGGAGGACTTCACTCTGGAGCAGGTGACCCTCTGGGAAACACATGCTAGAGCAGGCTCTTGGCAAGACCTGCAGCCTGTGAAGAGAGGAGCCTGTGCTGGAGCAGGTTTGCTGGCAGGACTTGTGATCCCATGGGGTATCCTACATTGGAGCAGGCTGTTCCTCAGGGACAGCAGCCTGTGGGAAAGACTCTCATGGGGAAGCAGCTCATGAAGGACTGCAGCCCATGGAAAGGACTTGCATTGGAGAAGTTTGTGGAAGACTGTTCCCTGTGAGAAGGACCTCAGGCTGGAGCAGGGAGTGTGAGGAGTCCTCCCTCTGAGGAGGAAGGAGCAGCAGAGACAACATATGATGACCATAACCCCTGTCCCCCTGTGCTGCTTGGACAGGTAGGAGGCAGAGAAAATTGGGAGTGAATTTAAGCCTGGGAAGAAGAGAGAGGTGGTGGTGGTGGTATGTTTTCCGATTTAGTTTTATCTCTCATTATCTTAATCTGATTTGAATTGTAATAAATTAAATTAAATTAATTTTCCCCAAGTCATGTCTGTTCTGCTTGTGACAATAATTGCTGAGTGATCTCTCCCTGCCCTTATGTCAACCCACGAGCCTTTCATTATATTTTCTCTCCCCTGTCCAGCTGAGGAGAGCAATAGAACAGCTTTGGTGGCCACCTGGTGTCCAGCCAGGGTCAACCCACCACACATGTTTCTCTGTGCAGCCAAGTCCTTTGCCACAGATAGTCTCCACAACCCTAAATCAAGATATATGACTTCCTTGATTTATTATGAAATATAAGCATTTTCTTCATTTGGAAATTACTATATTATATCCAGAAAGTCTGAATTTTTATAGCTGCATCTTGGATAAAATATTGAACGAATCTGCCAAGGAAGAATAAAATTGATTTGCTTGGCTTGCTAGGTAATGATATAATATAGCATGACTTGACCTGCTGGTGCAGAACACAATCAGTATGCATACTCTGGCCAGTGAAAAACATAAACTAAACTGCTTAGATTATTTAGTGAGAACCCAATTTGCTTGGGTTCTCACTAAATAATCTAAAGCTAGAGAATAACAGACAGCTTGCAAATGAAAAGTATGAACTTTGAAAACTCACATAAAAATAAAACTAAGGCTGAGGCTAAAATGTATAAAAAGTAACCAAAAGTAACTGAAGTTATACAAAAGTTCAAACTGTGCACACCTGGGGAGCTGACCCTGGAACTGTGCCCTGTGCCTGTGACAAAGGACGACTGTAGCAGTCTCTGACAGGGCAAGGACAGCCCTGTGGTTTCCTCCACGGTAGGCCTGGACACCCCTCTGCCCCTCATCTCTCATCATTTGCATTGCATTCTCCTGTCTGGTTCCAAAGCTGTTCACCACCACACCTATACACAGAAAGCATGGGTGAAACCTGACCAGGAAAGCAGCCCCTGGGCTCTGCTGTGAGAGCTCCTTCTCCACACCACAGGGGCACAGCGGGACTCCTGCCTGTGTGGGGTGGGAAAGAGCCTTACACACACTGGCTTTTCTACTCCTGGGAACTAGCAAGTTCATAGAAACAAAGAAATCAAGGCAAAGGTCAAGCCAGAAAATGAGTTTGAAAGACACGAGATGAAGAAGAATGTGACAGTACAAGATAACATCATCATCGTTGTCGTCGACATCATCATGTTTGGATAAGTTTTAGACCCGGATGGTCTTTGATTTTTGAAGTGGGAGATAATTGTGCTTAAGGAGAAGGTGAAATTAGAGCAGATAACTAGGAAAGTTTTGAACATCAGAATTGTAGAAACTAGATCAGTATGGTAAGAAGGGGGTTGAAGATCTGGAGTTATACAATTACATGCTTTGGAAGGGACCAATAGTCAGCCACTGAGGAGGCCAGACTCATCCACTGGGTTATTTGGAATCAATTATTGGTTACAGAAGACCTCAAAAGACAGGTTTTTTCTCAGGGATGCAGATAATCTTAAGATTAGTCATCAGTCTCAAACGGAAAGTCATAAATCATTACATTTAATGCAATAACACCTTGATCAATTTACATCTTGAATTAGTACAACACCAGAGCTATGTCAAGTTAGCACTTCTGGTCAAGTGTACTTCTGGTTTCCACAGGCCTGGGAACTGTTCTGTGGCCTACAAAGATATCTGCCTATGGGGTAAGAAGAGCCACACAGGTGTTTATAAACTCACTGTCCCACATGGCATGGTGTTGCAAGTCTGTATTATACAAAGACAAATTGCTAACAAATCAAAACCCTTCTAATGCAATCTTCCCCTCAGTTTGGTTTCAGAGGCTCTAAAGCCCAGTTAAACTAATTTCCTGCATTTTCCATGGATTTTCATAGATTTACTGCTAAAGGTGCAATAAAGTTGTCTAGTGATAAAAGTAGTAGCACAGGGAAAAAATCATAACTGTTTCTTGAAAGCCTCATAAAATTATATTCTGTGAGGGGCATTAAACCACTCAGTTTATCCTAATTCAGCACAAAACCATTTGCTTTCCATTGAGGTAGGGCTGAGCCTATTGGCCAGGGCAGCAATACACAGAAGGAGCTGTGTATCTGAAGGAGATGTACAGTTGGGCTGGGAACAAAACAGCTTTTTAGAAGCTAGAAAACAAGCAAGTGTAAAACGCCTTGGGAGGGGAATTAATTTAGACCATGTAATGCTAACAGATTAGACTTCATTATTGAGTGCAAGCTGCACATTTCACAGTTCTTCCCCATAAAACGGTACCTGATGGTAAACCAGAAAGGAAAAGAGGAGATGAGCTGACTGAGCATAAAACCACGGTAACTAAAGAAGTAACCAGATAAGTAAGTGGACTTTTAAATCTAGATGTCGTCTGAATTCAGCATCTCCTTTCAAATATCCTCTGCAATGTCAGTGTGAAGGGTATGAAAGGGGACACCAAGAGCTTGGGAGGTTGATACTACATTGTGGCCCTTCCACAAAGTCCTGATGAAGGTCTCCTTATCAGCACTTCAGCTGGGAGGAACAAAGGAGAGGCGGACTTGAGTTATATGGATTGCAGGATGAGTACAAACCATGAAGGAAAGCAGGGATGAAAAATGTACAGACTTACTGTCTATGGGGTAACAGGCTTCCTGGAAATATGAAATGGGCCTTACACCAGGGATCTTTCCTGCTTCTCTAGCTGAAGGTCCTGTCACTGGAAGGAGCAAAGGAGCAAATCCAACCTGATGAAATGCAGAGAAGGGCTTGCTCTGGTTAGCGAAATAGTGGCTGAGAGAGGATGGAACTGATCTCTATTGATGTACTGATGGAGTAAAATGCTAAGCAGACAAAGACATTCTTCATGTTAAGAGATACTCTTGGCAGAAAGAGGAGTGGACCAAAACCAGCCACAAGTGAATTTATGTTGGAAACAGGAAGGTTTGTGACTGTTGGAGTAGTGATGTTCTCCCAAGGAGAGCAGTGGAGGCAAAAAACCTACACAGGCTGAGATAAGAGTTTTCTAAGAGTTTAACTGCATGGAACAGTTAACTGTAGGAGAAAGAGATTTTGTTTAGATGAGTAAGGGGCAGAAGGAACCACCAGCTGCTTCAGAGGTGGAACAGTTTATCTGGACAGATGATGAGACCTTACCTTCAATCAGAAAACCTTCCAGTTCTGAGTCTTCCCTTCTTCAGAACTTTTTCAGGACAGGCTTTAAAAGGAGTCCAAGGTACCACTGTGGTTAAGAGCTGACATGCACTTACTGAGACTGAGAATTCTGCTTTCCTGGCTCTGCTAATATACCCAACAATTAGACACGGAAGAACCAAAACATTCTTCTACTCAAGTGCCTGAAGTTTGTGATTGAAAAATCACACTTTTTGTTAGGTTTGAGCAATGCTGAGCTCAAAGCTGTTCAACCCTTGCTACGTCTCCCTCTAACAGGTTGGTGTTGTTCAAACACCACCACCACTGTGTTCAGAATTAAATTTGTTTGTATTTTACTTTGTAAAATAGCAATTTTTTCTTAGAAACAGTGGGCTAATATCACCGAGCATATTTTGCTATGGATTGATATTGTCAGGAAACAACTTTCAGCTAACACATGTCAAACGCTTTGGTTTGACGTGTGGGGCAGTATCCTGGCTTTCAGCTTGGATGAAGTTAATTTTCTTTCTAGTAGAGCTGGTATGGTACTGAGTTTTGGATTTAGGATGAGAATAATGTTGTGAATGCACTGACAGTTTTAGTTGTTACTAGGTAGTTGTAGTATCTAAATTAAGTCAGCTTAATTTAAAATCTAAAATAAGTCAGACCCTGCTAGGGCAGAGAAGCTGTGAGAGCCCAGACAGGACAGCTGGCCCAGACTGGCCAAAGGGATATTCCCTGCCACAGAACATCAGGATCCAGGCAGAAATGGGGAAGCTGGTTGGGAGGTGGGTTCACTGCTTGGAAATAGGCTGGGCATTGAGCTGTTTTTTCCTTCATGTTGTGAGCAATTGCATTTGTGCATCACTTGTTTTGTAAGTATATAATAATCATTATCTTCTTCTGCGATCTTATCAAGCTGCCTTTATCTCAGCCCTCAATGGTTTTTTTTTCATCCACCTTCCTATCCCTTAATGAGGGAACAGGCGAGTGAGTGGCTGCACGGTGTTCAGTTTTCAGCTGGGCAGAGCCATAAAACCAAAATAAAAGGCGATAGAAAAACCCAGTATTTTGATGGACTCTGAAGTTTTGAACTTTTACTGTCTCATTCAGATTTATTCTTGTAGCACTAGTATCACAAAGTCTGATTTGAGTTGGTTATCTACTCAGAATACTAAGTCTTTCATTTAGCTACCACTTCTCTAGGCCACTATTTTTGCTATAAAGTAACCTGTATCTTATGAATAAATGACAGTACAAAGCAATCACCTCCAGCACCCTGATGCTACTTTTATATGAGGGACACTGAGGGGGGATGCTTGTGAGTAATGAAGTGCCATTTCTTGTAATTGGAGACCAAACATGCTCCTGTACAACACAACAGTTTAAATATTAGAGGATCTGAGAGCTAAAAAAATCTAAGTTTAGACAAATGTACTGCATGATTCAGCATTTACACTAACAGGCATATCTTTGGTTTGGCTGACAAAAAAAGGCGCAATTCATGGACAAGTTATAAATTCAGCATCTTCACGAAGATAACAACCTTGCTCTCACAAAAAAAAAAAAAAAACAAACCAAAACCCAACTAAATCTATGGGTTTTTGGAAGAGTCCTTCTCTTTCTGCTGCCACTCGGGGTCTGGACACAGAATTTAGAAGTTACCTTGGAAAGTAAAATGAAATTAATGCTACAGTAGCAGATGAAGAGGTACTCATCTTAAAACGTGTAACAGGAAGACCCAATGAGCTCTCTTTAAAAACTAGAAATCATAAAATAAAATTGGTTTTGGTGTAAGAAGCTTGGAGTATAAAAACAATCTGCACTTTTGCTGTGTAGATCTAACAAAGATTGAAGGCCGCTTCTGTTGCATTGTTCTGCACTGATGTTTCTTCAGGCACTCTGCTATTACCCAAACACATCTCTCATTCCCACATACCTTGTAGTGGAAAAGGAATAATCCACAGAAGAGGCTGTACAGGTCGGCTGTGAGTAGGGAGAGGTTGACGGCAGTGGCACTGGTTTTCTTTATGACCACCGGCATAAAGCTGTAGAGGCCAAACATACAGGCACTAAAGCCAACATACAACAAGCCTGTGGAAGAGAAACAAGAGGCAAAGTGACCTTTCATAGCCTGCAGAAATGCCTTGTGCTGGGGGGAAGGAGGCTGTGATTTAGAAAAGAACGAATGATGCATTTTCAGTGAAACACGGATTGAAATTTTTAAGATACATACAAAAACATATATATAGACTAAGAATATAATTCTAAATATATAAGAAAGCCAGTGAATATCATATCAGCAGTGGACATGAGATTCTTTTTTTGTGGCCTCTGTAACAGTAGTGCTGTTTTAAACTGGTGTCTTATACTACTAGTGTATAACTCATGTCCAACATAAATTTGTATGAAATGATGTTTGGACACATCTCATCTCTTAAGGAGCTGAATGTCCCCAACACCAACTGAGTTCAGCTGAGTTGGATGAACCATGCAATAATTTTTGGGAATGGACTAAAAAATGAATGCAAAAATATATGCAGAGGAGTTAATGAGCCAGGGGATGAATATATGATGACAGCACTCAAGTGACAGTGGTCCTAGTCACATTTTGCCAGCAAACACGACAGATCACTTCATAGTTTTGCACCTCTTTTCCTCTACCGCTTTTTGTCTGCTTCACTTAACAGAGCTTTTTGTAGCTGCTACTCTTTCTTGCTTTGTGTTTACAGAAAGCCTCACACAAATTAGATGGTTAGACACTAATATAATAAAAATAAATTATAGTAAAAATCTAATTTAATTTTAAAACCTAAATAACTTACTGGGAAAAAAAATTCATTGCTTCAGTTATTACTTGATAAATCCCAAGGCAAATTAATCAATACGAAGTTAAAAAAACAGCAAACACTTCACTCATCTGCTCTCATGCAAATGATATTTCTTGGGCTGCCGTATGCTGCAGAATTCCCAGCTGATATGTACCTGAGCCTAAATTTAGACTCAGACCAGCTCTTCCAAGCATGTTGTTATTGGCTAAAAGTTGTAGAAGATCCTAAAAGTTGCAGTTGAGTCCCTAAGAAGCATCTGAGCTGAAAGGGAACACTCCTCTGAAACAAATACAGCAGTCACAGAATGTCAGTGTCTGTATATCAATTGTTATGGCATGATAATGAATTTGAAATTATTTTCAGAATTTGTAGAATCACGGCATGAGCTGCTTTTAGTAACAGGCAGCAGATTTTTAAGATGTGCACTGTATATGGGTAACAATAGAATCAACCTAAGGCAGTGCTTGAAAGAGTTGCTTTATGCAAACTCTGCAACTCTTCTGTTGCAGTAGGCAAATGATTGTGTCAAATGGAGTGTAGTTTTGATCAACGAGAAATTGCTTGCACATATGAGCATTAAGTCAGCTTTTCTTCTAGACTTAAATCAAGAACAGGTCAGGCATTCTGGACCCAAAGTGAGCTGTCTCAAAGCACAGTCTGCAGATCACCAGCTGGTCCTCCCAGCCCCTGCTAGTCAGCCTGCATTTAACACACATATTCAGGTGTTTGCTGGGCCACGCTCTTGGCCAACAGCAAAATTTTATGGTACCATACTCTTTGGCAGGCAACTACATGCACTTCACAGGCTGTTTTCCAAAGGGCATTTTAGTTCCAGTGGAAAACTGCTTAAACTGTAGCTGTACCATCAAAGGTGAATATAATTTTACATCTGAAAAATACATGCCACACCCACCAGCTGGATGGCATTTAGCGATTACAATAAGCAAACTGGAAATAACATCCTATGGTTCTTAGAGGGCCACATTTAGGACTAGAAATACATTTAAAGGCAAAGGCTTGGAGCCTCGGCTTCCTTGGGCACCAGTACAGTGCAAAGAGCAGCCTTAAAAACTGCCACTAGTGCTGCAGTCCCAGGTGCTGGGACCTGTCACCAGCACTAACTGCCTGTAGCAGGCACTGGTAGGAAACACTCTGGCAAGAGAGGAGGTGCTTTTGTAACTATCTGCTGGTCTGTGTTAAACACTGGGAAGCTCATCATCTACTGCTTTCAGATGTGCACCAGCTCTAGAATAGTATGAGTTGTGTTATGCCTATTTATTGCTACTGATGATAAAGGGAGTTGAAATCAGATGTCCACATCTCAGGTCCACCAGGTTGGTAGAAGGAATCCCATCTTGTCAGTCAGTGTTCACCCTGACAGGCAAAGTCACCAGTTTTGACGGGTTGGGTATGAATGCCTCATAAGTGTCTGAACACAGCACTTAGGATCATATGATCATGTGTGATTCAGGTTGGAAGGGAGCTCAGAGGTGTCCAGGTCAAACCCTGCTCAAATCAGCCTCAGCTATGAAATCAAACCAAGCTGCTCAGGCCTTTGCCCATCCTGGTCTTGAAAACCCTGGAGACTAGAGAACCCATCTTGGCAACCTGTTCCACTGCCTGTCTGTCCTCTGTATGAATATTTTCCTTTTATTGAGTCTGAATCTCTCATTTCAGTTTCTGCCTGTTGTCTCTCATCCTCCTGCATTGTACCACTGTGAAGACATTGGCTTTGTCTTTTTGATAACCTCCTTGTAGGTAACTCATTGACACCTTCTCTTCTGCAGATTGAACAAGCCCAAATCCCTCAGCATTTCCCCACTTCTCTGAAGTGAGAACTAGACATCTTCACATGGATGGGCAGGATTTGCCCCCAGGGACTGCTCTAAAGTAGCCCAAGTACCACCAAGACTAACATGCCTCGGGAATTTCTGGTTTAGCTCCTGAGCATGATGGTTGCATGGTGTAGCCTTCACATTTTTACTGCCTTCTTGGAATAAGACCATTCAAAAATATGCACACCCCCTCCCTGTAATAAAAGACGCTTCCTTGGAGATTCAAACTGTCTTTTCTCTTAAATAAAACTGAAGTTAGTTTGTTTGCTGTTATTTCATCTATCACTCTACAAAATGTGTCACAGTCTCATATGGAACCACTCAGTCAGAACAGTATAATCATTCTCCTTTCAGGACAATGGTTAGGTTGTCAGCAATTATTAATACTTAAACTTTCAAGGATTTAAACAGAGCTACACTGATTTATACTAAGTGTGAAGATGATGCTGCGTGTCAGGGGAATTTCCAAAATGAAGACTGGGGGGGGGGAGGGGCACAGCCTGTTTTAAACTTGATAGACATAACAGATTTGCTTTGGGTCTTTATATTCCAAAATCATTTGCATTTTGCATCAGTTGAAAGGTAGCTCATCCATTCTTAATAGCACAATTATGGCAGATGGCAACAGGCCACCTTGAGTTATTTATTAGGTTGCCTGCTGTGACTTTATCACTACCTTTCAGAAGGCAGATGATTTAACTCTGCTGGACTGCAGGTTTAAGTCGGTCACAGTGGATAACTATTCAGGACAAGGCTTTTAACACCCTGACATAGATTTGTCAATCACTACCTGACAACCTGGTATCACTGCCAATGCAATGGAAAGCACACTGCATGCAGTGGGAGCCGAGGAAGAACAAAAAACTATGCATAATTGTCACCATCTAATCCGTGTTCAACTGCAACGCATTTCCAATTACCGCCCTAACATAACAAGTACATGTCTACGGTGCTCTTGCGAAGATGATCTCCTCTTTCCTATGCGTAGGGACTCTTCAGAGTTAGTGAGTAACTTTCAGTGACATTTTAATGGCATCATAGACCATGTAAGGCTTTATTTTAATAGCACACTTCTCTAATACGACAGAATTCCCATGGAAGTATATATGACATTTAAATGGATAGTAGATTAATTCACTATGACCATTGCTAGTTCCATCAGTACCAGATTAATTACATCCCTGAGCTCCTTATCATGAAGTATAAACAGGGATACAATTATGTTAATTATCTCTGATTAAAAAAGGCCAATATACTCATAGTATGCAGCTGAGTATGTTCCTCCATGGATACTTTAAATTGATTTGTCATTTATTTTTATAGCTCAACCATCAAATCTCCAAGACTTCTTGATGCAGTGTTTTGTGAAAGATGCAGTTTCTTTTTAAGGTTTGTGATGGTGAGAGGAAATCGTGCACTAAGTTTAAAGGAAAAAAACAGCGTATCTCATAACTTGTACCCCCTGTCCTTATGGATCCCCCATACAATCAGTTGCATTTGCATATTCCTGAGATGTCATTTTGATGTTCATTCTGCAACTAGGGAATAAGAAATTGTCAAAGGATTACCAAAGCGTGAATTCCCTTATAAACAGATCAGGTCTCTACTACTACCAGTCTTTTATTTCTTCTACTGCCACAAAGTGTAATATCATAGGGACTTTCCTTCCCTAAATGTGGATTTGATTTTAAAGCTAGTAATTTGTTGGAGTAATTAGAAGGGAGTCTTAGATCACAAACTCAACTTCCAAAGTGAAAATGCAATCCACTGCATAGCAGAACACTGTAAGAGCCTCATTGTGCACAATGCCACCTAAACTTGTCTGAAAGACACATCTGCTATATTCCACCAAGACTACTTGGAAAGCAATTAACCATTTCAGTACAGAAATGCTTCCCTTGGAAATGAGTTTATGAGGCTATACTGTGCACTCCCTGCAAGTACTTTATTAGGGCTTTTTTTGTTAGGTTCCATTTTCTTTTTTTTGGCATTCATTGAAAAGGTTTGGCTCTTAACGACTACCTCATTTATTTGTTGCATTGAATCTTAGAACTGGAACCCCCTTATTGTTTCACTTCACGGCTGTCTGAATAATTATCTTATGGCATTCATATGCTTAATCTAATGGTGCAAGGAAGGCATAATACGTCAGTGGGAGGACAGATCATTTAAGAAATGTTATGAGGCATGTGGTTCCACCTTTGGCAGCAACTGGCAGAAAAGTCACTCACACTGGCTCCTGTGAAACTTTGTGCCTGCCTCTTGAAACACTGGTTGTCTCCACGCCTCCTTCAGCCACTATCTTCAATGCAATAAAGTGTTTTCTTACCTATTTGCCAATCCCAGGGAACTTTCAACAGCTCTTTGTGTTCCATGATTGCCCTATAAGAGAAAAGAAGGCAAAATTTGATGGAAGAGAACAAAAGTTAAATTACTTCCACTCGTTCAATTCAAATACCAGACAAAACAACATAAATAACCTTACAACAAAAAATCGCTATAGGAACTAAATGCAATCAGACTTTGCTAATCCACTCTGGCATTATCCCTGTGCCAATGTATTTGAAAGATCTTCTGGGCAGTAATCAGACGTGATAGCACACAATTTCCACCAGTATATTTCCAGTTCGCTCTATACCTGCCCAAAGTGCCTATCTCCCTATATGTCCAATCAACTTTTACTCTTCTGACTTGACATTCTGAAAAGTTTTGAACTGTAATGATTAATGATGCATCTGTATGAGTTATTCACTGTTCAGATTGGTTCTGCAGTATAAGATAGATATCACAGCCTGGTTTTGGAGAGAATACGGTGATTTGTTACATACTGAGAGAGACCAAATAGTCGCAGCAAGGAAAGTCAGCAAAAAAAAAAAAAAAGCAAAGGATGGGCCAGGCTGCAATAGTCCTACATTAACATCAAAATCCCAGATCCAGTCAATTCTAAGGTGGCAGCAAGTCAGCTTTTCCCAGTCCAGGCAAAGAGGCCCTGGGAGGTGAGGCATCTCACGAGCTAGGTGTTCATTCAGCTAACTGCTTTCTCTGATCTGTGATTTCTAGATAATTCCTTCTGTGCAGAATGATGCATGCTAGTCTGAACACTCTTTTAAATAAGTATAAAAGATGAAATGACACAGACTTAAAAACAAAGTGCCTAGCACAAAATGTGGCATGTGAAATCACACACACAGAATCACAGAATATTAGGAGCTGGAAGAGACCTTGGAAGATCAAGTTGAATAGTAAAACTGTAGGAACTCAGTGCCTTCCAGATTTATCTGGTCTAGAGGGTGGCATCCTGGAAATCTAAGCTGTTTGCTGCTGATGCGTGGCAAATTTAATACTGTGGATGGAATAATAAGATAATTTCTTCAGGAAAATAACTAAATTGTAAGTGCCTTTGTGTGCAAAGGCATATGGATCTCATCAGCAATTTCTGAAGAATACAATGAACATAAACTGCAATGTGTCTTTTTCTGGCAAGCAAATTTTGATATATCTTAAATGTAGGAACATTGCTTCCACACTATCGCCTATACAATACAAAATGAGTATAAAACAATATGTTATGGTCTGTGATTCATTATGATCTGTGAAACAAAGAAGGGTAAGAGCAACTTTGCCAGAAGTTGTCATTTAGTGTTGCCAGATTCACTGGAGAATTGTAATCACAATGATCTTTGAAAGGTGGATTGATTGGAGGAGGTCCCTGATGACAGAAAAGAGACAAATGTAACATCCAGTTTCAAAAAGGGCAAAAATTGTAGCCAGGCCTGCCTCACACTAACCCGTGAGAAGATTATGGAGCAAATCTTCCCAGAAGAGATTTGCAGGCATTGCAGAAGACATGACTGGAAACAACCAGCACAGACTTCTCAAGAGCAAATCATACCTGATAAAAGTGACTGCCTTCAACAACGAGATGACTGTCTCAGTAAATAAAGGGAACAGATGAGACAATGAGGTGTAGCCTACCTTGACTTTAGCAAAGCTTCCAACATGATTTCCTGAAAGATCCTTAGAGACTGAAGAGGTACATACTGCATGAGTGGACTACCCACAACATAGTCTGAAGAAAAGGGCCAAGAGGAACTTTGTGAAGTTCAAGAAAAGCAAATATGAACTCCTGCACCTGGGGAAAAACAACCAGATGCAACAGTACAGGCTGGGATATGACTGGATAGAAAGGTTCTTTTTATAAATAAACGTTGGAATCTTGGTGGACATCAGTCTGAACATGAGTCAGCAATGTGTCTTTGGAGCAGAGAAGGCCAAGAGTATCTTGGTCTGTGTTAGTAAGTCTGGCCAGCAAGTAGAAAGGCATTATTTGTGAGACAGCAGCTAGAGTACTGTATCCAATTTTGGGCTGCTCAGAATAAGACAGGCATTCACAAATTGGAGGGAACACAGTGGAGCTCCATCACAATGGTCAGGCAGCTGGAGCCCATGATGTAAGAGGAGATGATGAAACAAGTGCATTTGTACAGTGTGAAGAACTGAATTTTTGCCCATCCTGGGGAAAGAAGTACAGGATTAACAAATTTACTGTCTTAACTATTTAATGGGTAGTTACAGAAAAGATAGTCAGACTTTTCTTGGGGGTGCACAACAAAAAGGATAAATAACAATGGACATGAGTTGCAATGTGGGAAGCTGAAGACATATAAAGAAAAAAAAATTGGTCAAACATTGGAACATGTTGCTCAGCAAAAGTGACATTTCAATTCTTGGAGATACTAAGAAGTGAACTGTGCAAGTTCCTGAGAAAACTGACATAACTTTGAAGTTAGGTTTGAGTTGCTTTGAGTAAGAGCTTGAACCAGATGACATTAAGGCGTCTGTTACAAAGTAGGTTATTCTACGAATGTGTGATTCCGTCAGACAGCATTATCTCTATTTGCTGGGTAGATTTGCTCTTGTCAACTAATTTATTTTCTTATTTTGATTCCTCCCTTGCTTTAATTACATTTAAGCCACTAAAACTCTTCTCACCTTACTCAGGGAGTTAACCAACTCTTTCTTTTACTATTTGCACTGACAAGCCCTTCATTTGCTGTCATAAAATATTATATGTGTTTATTTTATACTACAGTCTAACATGAAGCACTCTTGCTAAACTATTCTAGAAAACAACAGCCTGCTTCTTCAAAGTCTTCTTACAGAAAGAACCACAGGGTTGGAAAAGACCTTTAAGATCATCAAGTCCAACCATTCCTGTCCTCTCCTAAACCATATCCCTGAACACCTCATCTACCCATCTTTTAAATACACCCAGGGATGGTGACTCAACCACCTCCCTGAACACAGCCCTGTATTAGAGCTGAAGCACAAGCTAACACAAGTCACCCACATGTATGTAGATATTTATAAACATGCATAGAATACAAGACAAATACAACAACCTTTTGCTACTTTAATACCTTGAGATCAGTGCATGTCAGAAAAAGGGGCATTCACTTGTGGGTACTGTTTTGTCTTTCCTACATTCAGCATAGTGCTACACACTTTTTGATATTTTCCCTTCTTCAGAACTGTACTGCTCCCTGTAAATGCTGTGAACAGGAGACTTACACCTCCAGTGATATTAGACCACATATTCCCCCTCCTCAATCATACTGTGGAAGCAAAAAACTCAGCTTTGACCAGACCCGTGTCTAGCTTGCTCAGAAACAATTTCTGAGACATTTCTTCTTCAGATTACTTAATTTTATAGGATCTAGACGTTGTATGTTCCACCAAAGTGGTCAGTAATGTTTCAGAGTCTGCAATTGTATCATGGGGAGCTGGCTTCTCTTTGAAACTATTGGTATATCTAGTTAGATTAAACCTCTGTGAACTAATAACTACGTGGTGTCTGCTCTTCTTTTCAGGTAAAGGTAAGAAAATGCTGAATTGCTTCATGGAACCAAGTAGCAGAAACACTGAATCACAGATTCACAAAATTGAAGGTGTTGGAAGGGACCTCGAGAGATCATCGAGTCCACACCCTCTGCCATAGCAGGTTCCCTAGAGCAGGTCACACAGGTAGGCATCCAGATGGGTCTTGAACATCTCCAGAGAAAGAGACTTCACAACCCCCCTGGGCAGCTTGTTTCAGTGCTCCATTACCCTTACCATGAAGAAGTTCTTTCTCACATCAGTGCAGAACTTCCTGTGGTCCAACTTGTGACCATTGCTCATTGTCCTGTCCCCACAGACGACTGAGAAGAGGTTGGCCATCTCCTTTTGTCTCCCACACTTCAGATATTTATAAACATTGATCAGATCACCTCTCAGACTTCTCTGAGACTTCTTTTTCATCAAGGCTGAACACCCCCAGCTCACTCAGCCTTTCCTCATAGGGGAGATGCTCCAGGCCCTTAATCACCCTTGTGGACTCCTCTGGACTCTCTCCAGGAGATCCCTGCCTGTTTTGTACCAGGGAGCCCAGAACTGGACACAGGACTCCAGGTGAGGCCTGACCAGGGCAGAGTAGAGGGGGAGGATCACCTCCTTCAACCTGCTGGCTACACTCCTCTTAATGCACCCCAGGATCCCATTGGCCTTCTTGGCCACCAGGGCACACTGCTGGCTCATGGCCAACAGGTCATTCACCAGGACCCCCAGGTCCTTCTCTGCAGAGCTCCTCTGCAGCAGTTCATGCCCCAGCCTGTACTGATACATTACTAGCCTCTCTCTAAAGGCAAGCCTTTGCCACGTTTTTATAAAAGTATGTGTGTGAGCTACGCATGGCTGGGGCTCCACAAAAGCAATAGCAGTAAAAATCTGAGAAGCCAGTGGAGAAAAACCTGCTGATGAGAACTTTTTGGCCAAAGCTTGATTAGAAAAACCTTAGGACTTCCAGCAGAGAAATGGTTTCTTAGCGTCTCCTTCCAGTTGTGTCCTCTTGTACACAGAGATGCCTTCTTCCAGCACCAGCTTCTTCTCTTCAGAAAAATAGCTCACAGATCCTGAATTATGACTAACTGCTAGGGTCAAGGGTGGGTAATGGCACATATTATAATTACATTCAGGAATATAAGACATGTACATGACAGTTTACATACACAGAGCAAGATAAGGGCACCGCTTTGATGCCCTCAGAATCAGTTAGCACCTATGTATCATGAACACCATAGGTAAAAAAAAAATGCTTTAAACAAAGATACTAGCCACATTTTTGGGCTCTTGAATTCTTTATTTATTTAAAAAGGAACTACCTGTGTGTAAGAGAGTACTACAAATAATTTTAAGTCATTCAGATCTTATATAAATATAATAAGCTTTCTGCCCAAGGAAATAGAATTAAGTGGGAACCGATGGGTCATTGTTGAAATCAGTCTCTGCTCTTAGAACCCGAGTAGCTCAGATACGCAGGGAAGAAACACGGTTTAAACTGATAAAAAATGTTATTCTGTGTGACAAGCATCAGTGATAGATCTGCATAAAATGTGGCAATCTTGCATGGTGAGTTTTACAACATTTTTAATCAGTCATGGTATGATAAGATTGGAAGCTGCCTTCCAATTCAGGATTGCAGGTGAGGTACTCATTAGGTGCATGTGGATATAGACATGACTCAGTAATTCCTGAAATCCATGTGACAATCTCCTGAGTATTAAATGTTTTCAAATTAAAACACCAGTTTCTTAAAGGCTTTTTCATTATTTCTGCCTCATCATAATGCAAATACATGGAATGTGCCAATCAGTAAAATACCTTCTGACTGGACGTGCTTTCTATGTTTCTAAGTGACTTTTAAAAAGTATGAAATAGAATCAGAGAGTTGCAGATTTTGTTGTTCACAGATAATGCGAAGTATCGTGAAGTACCAATATGTGAAATATCCCCTTGTCTTCCAGAGGAAGACAGTAAGATATTTCTTCTACTCCTCCTTCCCCATATTCAAAGACACCAGTCATAAAATGGTTCTAGTTGGAAGAGACCTCAAAGATCATCTAGGTCCAACCTCACCTGCCATGGGCAGGGACACCCACTAGCCCAGGTTGCCCAAAGCCCCATCCAACCTGGCCTTGAACACTGCCAGGGAGGGGGCAGCCACAGCTTCTCTGGCCAGCCTGTGCCAGGGTCTCCCTGCCCTCGCAGAGAGGAATTTCTTCTCTAATCTAAATAGATGCTCTTTCAATTTAAACCCACTAAACCTCATCCAATTATTACGGTCCCTGACAAAGTCTCTTCCCATCTTTCCTGAAATAGGGTACTTAGGTAAAAAAAATGGGTGTTATTATTCAAATTCACCAAACTGAAACATGAACACCAATGCAAATTCCAGGATTAGAAGATATCTACTTTCCACAGGGAATGGCTAACTTTGAAGAGAGTGTTAGGGTACCTCGATAGAGGCCACAGCTGCACTTATTTCGATGACCTTGGAACTAAAACCTGCTCACTTACAGTTGAATTCCACTGAAGAAGGAGCCAAAGAGTCCAATCATGCCCAGGAATTCCACTCGACTCAGATTTCGGACGATATACTCCTCACAAACATTCGAGATGCCGTATAGTGTAGCTCCACCCAGTACTAAGAGATCCCCTATCAGTTTGTTTTCACCTAGGAATAAACAGGGGAAAAATTAGAATGTCTCAGAACAACCATTTTTCATCTAAGAACCATTGCAATTCTTCATTGTAGATTTAAATCCTCAGTCACTAAGAAGCCCATATCTGGGTTAATAAACTGAATACTAATGTTCTGTAATTTAAACAGTTTTAATTCAATATCCCAGCAAAACCTAGCAGAGGTAAAGAGGGAACATTATGCTTGCTATGGATAACAGAATCTGAAAAATTTGTAAAAACCACAGAAATCAAATGGCAGTCTTCAGCAACCGCTACTTTGTAATTTATTATTATTGCTTTTTTGCAGACCGAATGTGACTCAACAATATAGAGCAGTCTAGAAAGTCTAAAACATGTCCAGTATTTAGATGTGAAACCAAATGAAAAATTCTGTGTGACTGTGAAATGAGTAAAGAAATCATTACAATCCCAGTACTGACCTCATTCTCACATGACGCTGTTTGACAAGAGAGGAGGAAGGATGGGGTGTGGACAGGGTGATGAAAAGGACAGATTTTTAAAAGAGGTTCAATTAACATAGCAGTACCTAAAGCACATAATGAACACCAAGATGTATACCTCCAGGTATATATAATTATTAAAACATTGTATTATCAAAGACTGTTTGAAATCTTTTTAAGTCTCGTAGGCTTTTATTACTTGAGGGCAGGGAGGGATGTGGGGAGATTTGATCAAGATCCAGCTTGAAAACAGAGGCCCTGACTTTGCAAAGTGATGTCTTCACATATGGATTCTTAAATGATTTCTGTAAGAGCTACAGCTGTCAGACATTGCTGCAGAGCCATAGCACAAAAGCCTCAGTATACTGGAATTTCCTTTGGAAAGGATTGGTAGAATTGCTGAAGTACTAGAGTGTATTTTCAAAATTTGTTAAAGAAACTTTGTTTTCTTTTAAAATACATCTTGATGTGATTTTTTTAGTTTCTGTCTTTTTAAGCTATATTGTTATTGATTTATAAAATACACACCGTGGCAAATTAAAATGGAAGCCAAACATTCCGATTGGTTCAAAATGATCTCTTGAACATTTTTCTTTATAGAGCTCCTTTAAGCTTTTGATTTTCATTCCAAACTACAGCTCTGAAATTTCCAGTGAGAGGAAATTTATGAAAATAAGAACAGCCATAAGACGACAAATCAAGGGTTAATTTATCCAGTATCCTGTCTCCAGGATACTGTTTGTCCTGTTTAGGGACAAATAAGGACAGGGTAAATGTTTAAAATACTCCCAGTAATACTCTTGCAGTATCCAACATTTTTTAGCTCAGGGGAGATGTGGCTTCTCTGTATTTAGCAAACATTACTAGCTTTCTCTTTCATGTACTCATTCAGTCTCTCACCAAATTTCTCTTTTGCACGTACCTTGACTGACAGCGTGTTTATATTTGATCATTTATATTTTTAAGATTTGGTACTTATTTTCCTTTTAGCCTTCTTTTGCAATCAGTCACGAAGATGCCCTTAATTTCAAATAAACATCATCACTTTACTCAACCTTTTCATACCCTTGATGTATTTGGTGCTCCACAGCAGCTCCAATCACCCCTCAATGAGCTCACTCATTTGGTATTTAATACAGCTGCTCACTGACACTTCGGGGAAGTACTGCTGTAAAAGCTTTTGACCTTAGAGCTTTGCTGCGCTGAACTGCTGAGACAAAAATACCATCCTTTCGCATCTGGGAAACCAGGATGGCTCAGAGGCCAGGCATTTTCCTAGAGATGAGACTGTCCCCAAAGCACACTCATGCTCAAAGACTGTGAGCCATAACCTTCAGGGCTTCCCTAGAGGAGGAAGCCAAAGTCAGGTCAGAGGGTGGGTCTGCCTAAGCCTCGCTCTGGCACTGGGCAGCACTGAGTGTCTGGGGAAAACATGAAGAAATAGGGAGGCACTGATGTTTATCAGCCAGTTCCCAGCAGGTGAGGGATTTTCTGGGATGGAAGTTGCATTAGATAGATCATAGAATCCTAGAATCACTTGGGTTGGAAGAGACCTTTCAGATCATTGAGTCCAACCACAGTCTAACCCTTCCCAGTCCACCTCCAGATCACCTCCTTCAGCACATGATCTATTTGCCTTTTAAATCCCTCCAGGGATGGTGACTCCACCACTTCCCTGGGCAGCGTGTCCCAATGCCTGACAACTCTTTTAGTAAAGAAAGTCTTCCCGATGTCCAACCTAAATCTCCCTGGTGCAGTTTGTAACCATTTCTTCTCATTGTGTCGCTTTGTTACCTGAGAGCAGAAACCAACCCCCACCTTTCTACACCATCCTTGCAGGTACTTGTAGGGAGCGATAAGGTCTCCCCTCAGCCTCCTTGTCTGAAGACTAAAAAGCCCCAGTTCCCTCAGCTGCTCCTCACAGGACTTGTGCTCCAGACTTAATAGATCCTCAGGGATTCTTCATTAATTTGTGTGAAGTCCATATAGCCTCTAAAACACCCTGTGGCAGTAACTTACTCTATTTAAGTGTGCACTATTGAAAAGTGCCTGTGCTTTTAGCTTCTAAGGCTGATACCTAAAAATGATACTAGGCATTGAATGCTTTTCTGATTATGAGAAATATTTAAGAATAACTCTATATGTGAGAAATATTTAAGAATAACTTTATACTGACCCTATCCATACCACTGAAGAGTCACGTACTTTACCATCTTCTGTTTGTTTCTTGCCTTTTCTGGGAGATGAAAAGCCCCAGTCTGCCTAAGAGCTCTTCATCCTGAAGCCATTTTATGCTCTTGAACAGCTTTCTCATCTTTCTTCATTGCTTCTATAAGCTTATTTTCTGGTCATTTCTTTTTGACACGCAGTGACTAGAGTAATACATGCTACTCAAGAGGATAGTGCATCAAAACTTTATATACTGGCATAAAGATGCTTTATACTGCATTTTTGGCTTCTTTCCTAAAAATGTCTAGCATCTAGGCTGTCAAATGCCTTTTCTTTGCTTCCTTGAGAGGCTGACTTTGGAACCTCCCCGCCCAGTACTGACTTATGCTAATAGTCATGCTTTCATGGATGTATATCCAGATGCATCTATTAATTTATTGATAAGGAAATATGTATCAACTGACTAGAGGCATTCTAAAGACTTTTAGGTCAATTCAGTTGCACTTTACCAATTTAATGGCACAGGAGATTCTTCTGGAGAAACTCAAGGCACAGCTTGGAAAAACACACTTTGTGTTAATCATTGTTCGAATATTTAATGTTCTCTGGAAGCAGAAGTCACACAGTCCAGCGAGGAGTTAATGTTTTGGGGACTAATTATAGCATTATAGTGTAACATAAATCATTTAAATGTCACTTATGTTCTGACACAATTTCTTATCATGTTCTCACTAGGGCACTTTGCCACATTTTTACCTCAATCCCCAACAATAAGTGGAGTTTCTCTTTGCTTTTGGTTGTAATTACTGGTGATTAGAATATATAAAAATCAGCCTCAATGTGCCCCATCTTAGATGAAGTATACTTTCATATAGTTATTAAAAGGACTGAAGTGACTGGTTTTCAGGGACTGTGGGAAGTTAAAGCTGTGAAATGCTTTGAAAACTCTGGATGAAACACTGAGACATCTGAGGTCTGTATCTTAGAACCCTGTATATTAGAGTAGCCCAAGTACCAAGGCAACTCAGGGGTGACAGTTCAGAAAAATACTATGTTAAGGTAGACTTGGCGCATAAGGTGATATAGCACAAAGTAGCAATTGGTTTTCCCATTGAGAAATGTGGAAAACATCAGTCAGGATACAATAAGAAGAGATATACTATTTATATACCATACATTTAATGAGAGCTGAAAGCATGCCTGTGTATTTTGCCTAATTCCTGCAGAGAATTTTGAAAACACCTGCTAGTCTCTCAGTGATGCATTTTAACTTCATTTTCCCTTACTGTAAGAGTTGGCGGGCTACATTGATGTGTGCAGTAGGTACCTAGCAGAGCCTTAGAGCACTTCCAGTAAAGCAAATAGCACAGTCATCAGGGACAAAACAGGTTTCAACGGGTCTTGGCTCCTAAAATACAGGAAAACCAGATGAGTTTTACTGATGACTGATACAGCTTCAGTCCTTTCGGTGCATTCCTTTCTTGTGTTTGCCCAGTCCTGAGAAATATCAGCAATGGTGTTGAACCACTTTCTGAAGAATTGAAAGATTTTTTTTTGCTTCCAATACAAGATTTGTAGATTTTTTAATGTATAGTTTTACTCCTTCAAATAAATGAAACCTATTGATCTATGTTACTCTATTAAAGACAATATAATTAATAACATCGTTTTGCCATTTAAAAAAACCCCAAAACCTGCAGTCTCTCTGCGTAGCTATAAGCATGGACAGTTTTTCATGGGAAAGTCTGAATTAAAATAATAATAGCAGTAGTAATAATTATAATAACAACAACAACAATGATAACAACAACAATAATAATAGTAGGAGTAATAACACATGTTAACAGATTCTTTCTGGACAAAGTTACCTAACAGCTCTACCTGTGATTTAGTAATGAATATGTCAATTAATATCTAAGTATTGTATTTAGATGGCAAAGTGTCAGTGTTCTTCAAACTCTTCCTTGTCCACCAAGGTCCATCACCCCACATGCCCCTGCTGATCTGCAACTCACCTGCCCTAGCATGTTATTCTCTAAATTACTGGGACACAGGATGTTTTCTCCAGAACCCGGGGTTGAAATCCCGGTTCCTCTGATATCAGTCATTTGTAACACAGCTTTGGCTGGCTAGTTTCATAGTATATTTTCTCACCTTTTTAGCTGGGGCAGAGCTATTTCTGGAGAAGACCAATGAACTAAAAGTCTCTTTTTAGGATAAAGGACAGGGATAAAGGGGAGCGGGAATAGATGGTGAGTGCTGTTCCAAACTCCCTTGTTTTATTTAGCAGCACCCTGGCCAATGCAGTTCTTACAGCACTTGCATTTATATTCAGAAAGCTGAGTAAAGAATTTTAAATCCCAGTGTATTATGCTCAGCTCACAATTCGGTGCTTTTAATTAAGAATGAAAACTGTGCCTAATTGACAGTCTTTGAAAAGCATTTCCAGCCTTCCCACATCATTTGGGTTGGCACTAGAGAAATCAATGTGACAGAGGAAGTTGATCGACACAATCTAACTCTGTCTAGTCCACATTAATATCTGCGCACACGTTACTCATAGGGTGCCGCACATAAAAAAGAACATTTTACACACAAGAAGATTGTTTTCAATAATGATATGGGCAAATCCCAAAACTTTACTCTGAGACTGTGTACATAACCCAACTGGTACACTTAGTATGGAGGTTCAGCATCTTTTAGCATCTACTCAGTGGCCTCTCTGTACAAAGTTGAGAAGTACACAGTGGATGTGAGAGTTGCTTATGATTGAAAGATGTAGCCAATTTGGAATGGAAGCAACTGGGGTTTGCAGGCAAACAAGCTAAAGCAGAAGGAAACTACATTTAGCTTCTCTTCCCCAGCCAGCAGCACAGAGGGTGATTTGGGTTACAGGAACAGTCACAGGGCACAGCAAATCTGTTTGCAGCTGTGCTAACTTCTAAGTGCTGACCCACTTTTGTTCTCTGTCCCTTCTGACAAAAAAAGCAACTTTGAATGCTTCTTGTTAATGACTTCTCTCCACAGCAACTGGTCCCTGCATCACATCTATCCTTACTTACCTGCTCCTTGCTGTCTCCCAACAAGGACGTCTGCTCCTGCCATGCATCCCATGCCCAGAATGCAGACCACGATCCCAATGAAATGTACTGCCTTATATCGTACCAGTAAGAAGAACCAGGAGAGCAGTATCACCACAGGGATGACAAAACAGTCTAGGAGCTGTCAAGAAAGAGAGGGAAAAATAACAAATCAACTTGATAACATTTTGCCCCAAAATATTAGGATAAATTCCTGCAGAGGGGAACGGGGTTATTTACAGAATCACAGAATATTGGTCTTTGGAAGGGGCCTTGAAAGATCAGTTTTACTGGAATGTGTGCCTACAGGATGTATGTGAAGACCTGTATTTGTTAAATGTAAGTGAAGAAGACAGGACAGACAAAGTGAGTGAAGTTCACAAAATCACAGAACGTTAGGATTTGGAAGGGACCTTGAAAGATCATCTAGTCCAACCCCCCTGCCTGAGCAGGATCACCTAGGTTAAATCACACAGGAATGTGTCCAGATTGCTCTTGAATGTCTCCAGAGAAGGAGACTCCACAACCTCTCTGAGCAGCCTGTTCCAGTGACCTGTCACCCTCACAATGAAAAAGCTTTTCCATACATTCAGATGGAACTTCCTATGTTCCACTTTGGACCCATTTCCCCTTGTTCTGTCACTGGTCATCACTGAGAAGAGCCTGGATCCATCCTCCTGACACTCACCCTTTACACCCTTCACTCCTCTCACTCTCCTCTTCTCCAAGCTGAAGAGACAGAGCTCCCTCAGCCTGTCCTCATAGGGAAGATGTTCCACTCCATCATCTTGGTGGCCCTGCACTGGACTCTCTCAAGGAGTTCTATGTCCTTGTGGAACTGAGGAGCCCAGAACTGGACACAATACTCCAGGTGCGGTCTCACCAGGACAGAGTAGAGGGGGAGAAGCACCTCTCTTCACCTACTAAGGGCACCCCCTTCTAATACACTCCAGGATGCCATTGGCCGCCTTGGCCACGAGGGCACCCTGCTGGCTCATGGTCATCCTGCTGTCCATCAGGACACCCAGGTCCCTCTCACCTGCACTCCTCTCCAACAGGCCAGTCCCCAACATATACTGGTACCTGGGGTTGTTTCTCCCCAGATGCAATACCCTACATTTGCCCTTGTTAAATTCATTAAATTTCTCCCTGCCGAGCTCTCCAGCCTGTCTAAATCCCGTTGAATGATGGCACAACTTTCTGGTGTGTCAGCCACCCCTCCCAGCTTCATATCATCAGCAAACTTGCTGACAGTGCACTTTATTCCCTCATCCAGGTCATCAATGAATACATCTATTAAAAACTCTAGAGAAGAGATACACATTTTTCAAGCTAAGAATATTTTTTCTCAATTTAGTTAGTAATAACACTTTCTACCAGACACAAATTGTATTCAAGTGCTTGTGTCATCCAACTGACAAAAGACAAGACTATTCTGTTCATGACTATTACACGAAAGCAGGAGGGCTGTTGCTCTATGGTAACACCCAATAGCACTGCCTTGCTCTTGGATTCAGATGCGTATTTCTAATCCATGGGAAGGAAACCTGGGCCAAAAGAGAGCCACACCATTCCATCTGGTCCTCACCTCTGGTGATTAACAGACAAAGACTGAGGGCACGACTCATGCAGTCTAGACATATGCTACAATTCAGTCATTTCAGGTCCAATTAGCAGGAATGTTCATGACACACAACTTGACCAGATTTTTAAAATCTGGCCATATAAATCAAGGGGTTTCTGCTTGCAGAATACTTACAAAAATTCTGCCCCCATGGGGACTGTTAGCTCCTTGAAAACACACTCCCATATGTTTCTGAAGGAAAAAAAAACCCCAAACAACAAAACCCACCTTGCCTGCAGTGCAAGAAACAAGTCTTCTTGCCAGTAGACCTTGGATAAGGTCTAACTAAGGTTCTATCTTTCTCAAAGAAGTGCTAGAAACAGTCTTTAATTGGTCTTCTCAGAGACACCTGGCAAGAAACCCACAGAAATTGTGATGAAAAAAAGAAACACACCTGATTTTTGTGAGACAACCTTGAGATTTTGAAATTAAAAATGTTTTTAAACTACCAGTAGGTCACCAGGAAAAAGAAAATCCTGTGTAAGAAACACCCAAAGAAACATGACTTTAAGAACCTTAGACCTACTTCCTAAGAGGCTACAGATAATTCAGAGTTGAGATTCTGCAGACTAAAAATGAGAGTTGTGCAGGGTACATTGCTGTTCAATTCCAACTGATATAGCAGGAACCAGAGCTATATGCTTGCATCTTCTAACAACCAAAGGAGAAGACTGTCCATTTACCTGGAAAACAATTCCAGATGTTGTAACCTTGATTTTAGATGATGCAAATTGTGGCTATTTTTACTCCCCAACATCTGGAATACATCCCCTGCCCACCTTCACACACAGGACATGACACTGTATGTTCTTTGTGGGACAGCAGCTCTGATCAGGGTTGCTTCACTTACTCAGGGCCAAGCACACATAGAGAACATTTTCTTGTGAAGGGGAGATGTTTCAGGGTGCCAGTGTGCTCTCAGTAACCTCTTTTAAGCCTGCTTGTGCCTGCAGTGTGTGGAGTTACTTCACCATGCGAATTCTCACTAACAGTCTTTTAGAGGAAGATTAAAAAAAAATTCCTCATTCCATAAATATTTAAACATACCTACGCTTTCAAGTATGTGAAAATGTGTCTTTAAAGCACTGATGTGAAGGGATGCATGAACACATCCTGACACAAACAATGCTGACAAAAGCTGGAAAACACCCCTTTGGGGCTGTTAGTCCAAGGTCTAACCCCCAAAATTGGTATTTGGGCGTTAGATATTTGGTAATATTTGCAAATCGGTATTTGCAGCATCGATAGGTATAAACATGGAATGCATGTAATGTTCACTGACACTATGTAGCTCTTGGATTGTGCTTAGTTTATACTTGTAGTTGAGCATTTCTTAGATGGAAATAAATTAGGTTGCTGCAACATAAGCAATAAGATAACCTAGTGTATATTGCTTAACTGTTTTTCAGGTATTGCTTTGAATTTAATTTCTCCAGGACTAAATATACTCTGCCTTTCTTTCTTCCTCAGATAAACCTGTCTAGTAAAAGTAAAAATGCACATATATTCTACAGACAAAAGGTGTAAGGTTGTGGATTAACTGATCTGTAATAGGGCTTTCATGTTTATTTTTTCCCTTTTTTCTTTATTTTGTTTGCTTTTAGCTATTTCAAGTATTAAGAAAAAAATGCTATACCTATTTGTCATTTGTCTGCCTATAAGGTTTTGACAGTAACAAAGAGAAATTACGCTTAGCTTCAATTTCATTTATAGAACATAAAAGTCACTTGTTTACCAGTATTTCCCTAGCAATCATCTTTAATATTTTCCTTCTTTTTATTTGCTTATTCAAAAGGTACTGCCTATACCCTGTCATTATGTTTAATTAATGAGTGACCTGATTTTAATCAACATTCCCATTTGAACCACAGACATTATCAGACCTCACTAAACTAAAACACATTTCCTATTTTGCCATGCGAAGATAATAAAAATGATCTGAGTGCATGGTACAAACCATGCTCTTTGATGATGCTGTATTTGTCTGTGGTTTTCATCAGTCACAGCTCTGAACTAGCCTTCTTTAGAAGGTAGAATACAAAAATATATAAGCTATTGATATACCATCCTATAGCAACTCCTTTCTATTACAAAAATGCAGTGCTGTTATAGAGACTGAAGATTATTATTTGATTCTAAAACATATCACACTGCATTTAGGTCTGCTGATGATACACAGTGTTGAAATGCAATTTTCTTTGTTTGTTAAGTTACGCTGACTTTATTATACTTGTGAATCATAGACAAATTCTTGCTAACAGTAAACTTCCAGCCTCTGATCTCACAAGCTCAGGATGTGTTTTCACATGTATAGCAAGAATGTACTGTCAGTCACTGGAAAGGCGAGCCGGCAAGCCTTAGAAGAACGGTCTATAACACAGAGGGCTAACCACTGATTTGTGGTGATATCAAAAAGAAAAAAGCTGGTCAGCAAACTCCCTGTGGGAACAGCTGAGCTGACTCTTCCTTTTTAAACATTCATTGGATTTCCCCCACCTCCAGTTACAAGCCTTTTTTTTTTCTCACATTAGGGGTTTCTCATTAGCACTACCCTCAAGCAAATCATGCAGAGAATCAGCTGCCCCCTCTGCTCAGCCTGTACTCCAGAGCAGAGGAATCGGCAAAATCAGCGTCATGTCTGCCCAACACTGTACAGTCCAGTGTACGTGATGCCTACTTAGCATGCAACCTCCTAAGTTTAATACAACAGCAAGTGCTGCATTCAGTAGGAGACACACCTTCTGACATTTACTCTGGTTTTTCAAAGGAAAAATGGGTTTCCTGCTCATTTGAGGACTCTTTCTATTCCAGCTTTTACACTACCTTCACAATACCACACACGCTTGGATCAACTATACATTATGACATGCACAAAAGCAGCCAAGATGTGAAGCCTCAGAGAGCCGGCTGCTGGCTGCCAGGGTAACTGCGTGGCAATTATGCTACCCTACGACCGAAACCTTCTGCAGGGGAGGCGTGGATGCTGGCAGCATTTCTGACAGGGCTGTTTCAAGTAATTCCAATGAAAAAGGAGCATTGCTTTTACCTTTCGTGTTTCAATCTCTTATCACAAATTAATCACTCTCTTGTGTGGTCTGTATACAATCATGGAACTAATTTAAGAATGATTAATGTTTTCATCCAGCCAAATATAGGGTAGTCTGGGTACAGAGATTTGTGAAAGAATCAGTGATGTCATTTGTTTGGAAAGAAAAAATGAAAAAATATTTAATTTCCATGACCTAGAAGAAATGAAAGAAGATGCTCCTAGCCTGAAGCCTCTAAGTCAGTGTGCTTTGCCCATGGGATCTCTTTTTTTCTTAGGCCACATGACTGATGTTTCTGCAACTTTCCCATCAGCTCCTTTAACCTGTTCTCAGGATTTTCTCTTTTCCTGCAGACACAGAGACTCCCTCAAAACTTCCCCTAGTGAAGGACCTTCACCTCCATCTGACTTGCTTGCACCAGCACCTGAGGACTACCTCTGCTCAAGCTTTCTGTATACATAAGAGGAAGTCAGCAACCTCTTGAAGTTACGTTAAATGAAAGGTGGTGGTCACATTGTGCCTCTGCTCTCATTTCCCTGCACATGGACACACATTACTACCAGCATGAGTGATTACACCTTGACTCTTTTAAAAAACCCCCACCCTTAGGACACACCTCTTCACCCTCTCCTTTCATCCAGCTGTGCTCATGCAAGATCTGCTCAAATACCAGACAGACCTACCAACAAACTGGCCACTGAAACAGCCTTCCCTTTAATCTCTGTCCTCCTGTGATTTTCATACCAGTCAGAAAAAGATTGGTGTAAGCCAGCAGGCAGCTCTGTCGGGAGCCCTGTGTTTCTGCAGAAAGAAGATTTGCAAATTCTGATTTGCTTCTCTCTAAGATGACTGGATATGGGCTTTGAAGACTATTTTCTCAAGGTTGCTCATTAGAAACTTCTCTACATCACCAGTTGCTGTAAGCTATGCAGGGGATTAGGTCCTAGCCTAGGAAAACTCATGGATGTCTCAGTTAGAAAAACCTATGGTCTTGCATTTCACCTGCAAAAATACGCAAAATGGGCACAGAACTCCAAAAGCTCTGCTGTTGTACCGGGCATGGCCTCACTGGCTTCAATGAGATTTTGCATATTGATGTCAGTAAAATGTTTTACTCCACAATCATGTAAGGAGACTGAGGGTACTGTAGGGGCTGGTGTGCAAACCGTAGGTATGGAACACAGTTAAAAAAAGAACAGCAACTCTAAGTATGCAAATAAATCAGATGCAAGATCAGCCTGCAGCCTCTTGCAGGGCAAACGTATGGTAAGCAACACCTCTGCAGAGTGCTGATGGGCAAACCTTATTAACACTGCAGCCTCCCCTCGCTGTCCTGAAGCATGACAGGGAAGTACGGTCAATCTTACCTGCCCGCGGCAGGGGGAGAGAAAGGGAAGGAGTGCAATTTATACCTGCTTTTGAGATATTTCATGTTAGTGTGCACTTGACAAGGCAAATCAACAACTTCATTATTGCTCCTCACTTCTCAGATTTGCTTCTAAAATTATCCCAAACCTCCCTCAAAACATGTTGAGTCCGCAGGGACCAAGAACAAAGCAAAGCCTATTGCCATCCAGCACTGCTGTAATAAGCACTTACTGCTGACTCTTTTCCTTTTCTGGTGGCAGTTGTTGAGGTATGAAAACTGCCAGAGGTAATTGGAAGTATGATGTACTGCTGAGCCTCACAGTGATCTAAGAGTAGCTGAGAACATCAGCATCGTAGTTTTATTGTCTGTCTCCTGGAGTCTATAAATCCCAGCTTTTACTACCTTTGTTTTCATCATGCCAATCAAAGGCTTGATTGCCCAAGGAATAAATTGTCAGATAAATCACTATTTGGAAACATAGCTCTCTCTTTATTTCTTCTTGTATCATATGCATATTCTATGGTACCACTATGGAAGGCACTGCAGAAATAGTCTACGGATTGCTATGTGATGTCATAACACAGAAGAAGGGTAACAAAGGATAGCTAACTACTAGAGAGCGCAACATACACAAAGTTGTAATATTCAGGTGGACAGAACAGGGTATTTTCAGAAAGGAGAGCTAATTAACGTGGGGATGATGAGGGAGAAGGGAGAGGACAGCCTGCCTCACAACTAAGCTTGGCACAATGAGACAGCACTTACCTGGTAGCAATGGTTACAAATGTTAGCATCATAACAGGCTGAGGGGAAGACACTATGGACTTGGGAGGATGTATGTGTGTAGTACATTGCAAATGCAGTACCAGGACATGAAAGTCAAAAGGTAGTTTAAAAAAAAAATAAAATAACCAGTTCTAAGCAACTACACAAACCAGAATCTTTAAATCCCTCTGGGGGAACTCATTTTATCTGCTGTGTGAAAGGTGTCTCTAACAGTAGTTAAAACACCCTTATTAAAGAGTTATCAACCTTCCACAGGCCTACATCAGGGTTGTTTTGAAAAACATTAGGATAATGTCATGGTTTTGCCCCAGCCAGAGCTGGACACCACGCAGCCACTCTCTCTAAAATGCTGGAGGTGAAAAGACAGAAAGGAAAAAAGAAAACCACAACAAAGGGAAAAACAAACCTCACGGGTTGGGCTAAGGATAGTTTACTGGGACAGTAGAGAGATAACGATGATAGGACTTGATAATGAAATATATAAAGATGATTATACAGGATACGATCCCTCACTGAACTGCACACTCCAGGCTGTACAGCTCAGACCCGTTTCAGAACCAGATTGCCTCCAAAATAGCACGTCCTGAAGCTGTGCCACCCCCTCCGCCCTCGACCACCCTTTATACTGAGCATGACATAATTGGCATAGAATACTCTCTTTGGCAGGTTTGAGTCACCTGTCCTGGAAGCGTCCACTCCCAGCTTCCTGGGTACCCTTCACCTTCTTTTGTGAAGAACAGAGAAGTCCTTGACTGCTTGGAAACACCTAGAAACATTGGGGTGTTATCAGTGCTGCTCTCATCCTAACTCCCAAACATGGCATTCCACCAGCTGCTAGAACAAAAATTAACTCTACCCTAGCTGGAGCCAGGACAGATAAATATGGAAAGCATTACCACAGACAGCCCTGAAAGTTAAATGTACAAGGTTTTGTAAAAATAGTCCATGGGACCAGGTGAGCTTAATGCACTTTCTGCACCTGGTACAGGTGACATGCAAGAAGGCAAGTGCAAGTTAGATTAACATAGCCAAGAGAAACTAAAGACCATTTTGCAAGTTTCTGGCCATCTGAGAACCTGAACCCACTCATCTGAGAGCATCAAATAAGACTGATCTCTGGCACTTCTTTAAATTTGTGGTTTTTGATATCAAATTAATCCATTGACAAAATACTGTGCTTTTTACCAGACACATAATCAATTTTTACATGTAAACTCTATAGAGATCAGTCTTTCCTTACTAGCCAAAGCATTTTCACGGCCGTGGGAAACTTGAGTTTCAATCCCCCCAGCTAAGATGAAGCTAACTCAAGCCCTTTCTGTGGGCTACTGTCTTAACAGCTATGACAGGTGGCTCTACCCCTGAAATTTAGAAAGCCCTCCAGGCTTTCATAAGCACTTTGAGACATGCTAAGATTGTACCTCAGTACAAATTGAGTTCATTGAGGTACTTTGGTGTAGGAATACTTAGCTTCTGAATTTCAATATGGAGGCAGGCATTTAAGCATCTGGCTCCATCAATACTGATGCTCTCTGGGCATGCAAAGAATCACAGCTTAAAGCTACTGAACAAGAAGCAATCTGAGAGGTTCAAGCACACATTTTCATGTCCCAAGACTGCTCTAAGCAGCAGGCATAGAACAGGGGATGATAGATATCTATGACATTTTAGATATGCAGACAACTGGATGTGGTTTCTTGGATTGTTCCATTAAATCTAGTTGCCCAGGAATTGTGCTGCGGGTACCTAAAGGGTGCCTTGGATTTTATCCTTAATGTACATAAACAGTTTTCTTTTTTTTTTTTTGTCACCTAGTTTATAATGGAGGTCTTTTAGTTTGGAGGTTTTTTAAAGGAAAATTATGTGTTTCTAGGCTTCAGAGCATTTTGTTTTCATCTTACGATAGAGCTGAGCGCCACATTCTCAGACAGTAATTACAGACTATATGAGGATTTTAAATAATCAGAAGCAAGTCCAAAAGTAAAGGTTAGGTACCATATTAGTCCCCAATTTATGCCTGTGTGCCCTCATTCCTGGTGGTTCTAGTGGAATTTGGTGAAAAAAAAAAAGTAAGATTTATTAGAAAATTCTGTTTCCCTAGACCCAAATCCAAATGGAATTCTGAATGATAGTGTAGGAAAGACTGGGTGTGAAATAGTGGGGAAAGGTAGGGCACCATTTTCAGTCTTTTCCTGAAACTGTGATTAGATAATGTCAAATAAAAAACAACAACAAAAAAAGAGTTTAAACTACTTGGCAAACAAAGTTCTTGAGTGCTCAGAGCTGTTTGGTGAAAGCAGAACTGCAAATCAATTGGAATAAAGGTATATTTTTACATTTAAACTTTGGCTTTTTGCTGGGAGAAGCTTGTTTTTTTTTCCAAAAAGCACCACAAGCCCAGTACACTTGCATGTTAGTTTTGCATGATGGAGCAGAGATACTATGTGGAAAAAAAGTATATGCTGTAAAACTGATTTCCTACTGAAATGGTCCATGTACCACCACTATAAAAATATGGCAAGATTTGTCATTTACTGAAGCGACAATTTCAAAATCTCTTATATTCTCTCCATCAAAAAAGCCTTGGCCTAAAGCCTGTTGAGAATAAATTCCCTCAGATCCGAGTCAAGGGGCTTGATTCTCAGTCAATGTATACATCAGCATAGCTCCCACAGCCTTCAGTTGGAGCCGTGCTAATTTCTGGAAGGTAGCAATGGTTTCTCAGGTCTCAGCTCTATAAGGATTTGAACACTTCTTGCTATGTGCCAGCAAGCATTTATGGCCTCACAGGTTGTGCTCTTGCAATATCAGGCCTTTTGGAAGATGCTCTTGAGACAATGGGTCCTGTTTGCTACTTCAGAAACCTTATCCTAGGAAAAAGATGCTGTTTTTCATCTTTTACTTTCCATTTCTTCGCTATTCATTTCATACTATTTCATACTACACACTTTGACCAATACTGTTCCAGGCTGAATAATCCCCTGAGCTTCTTCACTTTCATCTTTAAATGAAATAGTGTTTTGTTTGATTACATTTCATAAAATGTGACATTTGATTCAACATCTTAATGCATTACCTCATACTCATCCCGTTCTCATCATACCTTTGGGCTTATCTACATTTAGAAGCACATTCAAATTAAGACAGGAAGTGAATTTAAAATGCAAGAGGTGCTCCCAGTCACTCCATGTGTATCTGAGCAATCTAGGACAACCATTGAAAAAGGAGACACTTATTGTCCAGTCCGGGAAAAAAAGCTTGACATTTGAGCTTCTACCTCTTCCATCTTTCAAGCTACATGGGACCTGAACTCTGCTGTAATCTTTATGTGAAAGAGATCAAAAAAGGGCACAATGCGGTCTGCATCCTACGACAGTTGTCCTGTTCCACCTTTCTTCTCCCTCTCAGTCTAAAAGGAAACCATGGCTCGCTTCAGCTAATAAATTTCCTGCTGAGACACAGGCAATGCCCTTGAACTCTCCTGCCTGCTTCTTCACACTGTCATTTTTGATCTCACTCACAACTACAGGCTCTGCTCACTGTAGAAGAGCAGGAGGGTTGACTTCTCCTGGAAGTGGTGTTTCATGGGTCTGGCCAAATGAACTTCTGACACGTGCTTGTTGGTGGCTGTGGGTGATGGGATTTAATGACCTGGATCATTTGCTCGGCCTGCTATTCCTACGTGCTGTCAGCAAAGATGCAAAAGAAGCAATTCAGCTTTTGGGGCTTTTAGTAGCTATAAAATTAGACAGTATGAAGTTTACAAGGATTCATGCTTTACAGAGTAATCTGATTTGGACAAGTGTTAAAAGCAATATTATGTTGTCTGGGCATGCTTCAAAGAATTCTTAAACCAAAATTCTGATGACAGAGGCATTTGTAAATATTTAGTATAAATCTCAAATCTAGACTCATTGAATTCATAGTTTTCTTCTATTTTTCCTTCTTATTCAGCCGAACAAGCTCAGTATTTTCCAATATCACTTTTCAATTAAGCAAGAGATATATTCCTAATTAGCTTTGGTTCTTCAGAACATTAACTGGTGCTCCTTTATTTTACTGTCTCTAATGCAAACTTCAGACAAATAAGGTGTAAAAGATACCAAACACTATCCAGCCTTGCCCAGTTATTTAGAGGTAATGTAAAAAAAAGGAATAGGTTTGTTTTAGGACAAGTACCAATGAAGTAAGCAATGATTTCCCAGGACAGGCAATTTCCAGTCTCTTAAAAGTGTTACTGTTATTCACTTCTCTGCTTAACTGGGAAGGATCCTGATTCCTTTGTGCTTTTATTTAAAATACATAGGTTGGGTCTTTGGAGAAATCGCTACCCTAGCTTTTGTTCACTGCACATATAATTTTTTAAGGGAGAGTACACTTTTTGATAGTAGTAATTAAGCTGTTATATAACATAACACATTTAACTGCTTGCATTGAGGTAAGACTTCTTCATCATAACTGCATTTATTTTACTTAATGACAACTTTTGCACTCAGATCTAATTACAGAATCCTAAAAGAAGTGCTTGTATGTTTTTTTCCAATTACAACATAAAAGTGAGAAAAACATTTCAGTCTAACTGAAAATAGTTCCTTAAAGGGCCAAATTAATTATGTATAAAATGTGATTATGAATGGCATAGCACAGGGAAATATAATGAAAACCAGCATGTTTTTTTATGGTTCAGAAGATACTGAGTAATAAATATGGTCCAACAGGAGATGTCATATGAGATGTCATTAAGAAGTCCACAGAAGACACAGGCAGGAACAATCGCTGTACTGAAGCCAGCGTGTGCTGTACCATTGACCACATCAAGTCACCTTTCCTCAAAAGGATAAATCCTTTGAGTCCTTACCTGTACACTAGTAAGTGTGGTGTATTGATAAGCTTTGACTACCAAGTAATTGGCTTCTATATCTATTATCCCCAGGATCATGTACTTCCACCATCTCCTTTTCAAAATTGCCAGCAAGTTTTCTTCTCCTGTAGTAATAAACAAGAAGAATTATGTAAAAGAGTTAGGTTTACATGCACAAAATACCTGCCTGTCAAGAAAAATTACCTAGAAGATCTCTTGCATTTATAATATGCAGTTGAAAAGCACTATATAACTATATATAACTATGTACCTCAAGGAGGTGAAAACTACCAGACCCTATTGTCTTGCAGATATTAAAACAGCCAGCTTGGTGAAGTAATATGTGAGGGTCAGAGTGTCACTTCACTTAAGATGTAAACAGTGCTGGGAAAAACAAGTGCAGCTTGGGAGACTGCAAATGGGTTCCTGGCTTGACTTTTATACACAGGCATACATAGATGCACACATATAAACCAATTAGCAGCAGTGCAGTTTATTACACAGATTTATATATATATACACTTTCCATACCGATAAATGCTGTAACACATGATACAAAAGGGTTATGCCAGGTGTGAGAGACTACCAGTAATTGCACGAATGTGGAATATTAGAGCAGGCGAGAACCAAGATCACCTTCGGGCAGATAACAGATCCTGTTCCAAGGATGGCTGGTATGATCCCCAGTTCAAAGTATCAGATTTGTTTAGAGAAAGGCTGCACTGAGACAGGTGTGACAGGTTGCTCTGTTCCCAGGATCGATATCTGAGGTAGGCAAGGTTGACTGCCTTCTATGGAAGCTTTGTCAATCACCCAGAACTTAATTTCCACCACATGAAGGCTGACAGTACAATGCAGCCTGCAGATCAAACCCACAGCTTTCAAAAGGTCACAGCATTCCTCATGCTAGGCTAGGGATTATTATTGCTCTCATTCAAAAGAAACCAGCTCATTAGTGAGGGTGGGCAAACCTGTTACTTATTTGCATTACAGTACACTCCAGACATGATGGGTCCCCACTGTGAAAGGGGCTGGACATAGTGACTGTGACCAAACACAGTAGAACTGGAGGTATTTAACAGGCTGTAGTCCAAATAGGGATCTAAGTAGGTGTGGTGGTTTTGGCTGGGATAGAGTTCATTTCCTTCATAGTAGCCAGCACAGGGCTGTGGTTTGGATTTGTGCTGCAAACAGTGTTGGTAACACAGGGGTGTTTTAGTCGCTGCTGAGCAGGGCTCACACAGAGCCACGGCCTGTGATGCTNTGGTATCCCACAACTATAAAACATCATGCTCAGCATATAAAGTTGGAGGATGTTTGGAGTGACAGTGTTTGTCTTCCCAAGAAACCATGTATGTGTGATGGAGCTCTGCTCTCCTCGGGATGGCTAAACACCTGCAGGTCCATGGGTAGTGGTGATTTAATCCCTTGTTTTCCTTTGCTTTGCTTATTAAACTGTCTTCATCTCAACCCACGACTTTTCTCACTTTCACTCTTCTGATCCTTCTGGAAGATAGTGAGCAAGCAGCTGCCTGGGGTTTAAGTGCTGGATGGGGTTAAACCGTGACAGTAGAGTTGACCTGTTTTGCCAAAGTGCCATAAATGGAACTGGGACTGCCTTGAACGTTTAAAAAAATAAACCCACTGCTATTCTGAGATTTGTTTGTGTTGTTGCAACACAAAGTGCCTGTGATTGTCAAAATGAGTGGTGGAAAATACAGAAGAAAAGGCATATTATTGTAAATTGGCATCAAACTTGCTCAGGCTTCCCAATTGTCCCTCACCATTTTCCATCATCACAAGTGTGTTCACTCTCTGGTCCAAAGAGACCCAGTAATACATATGCTGCCATGCCATCAGAAATGGCAAGCTCTCTGTAGCATAGGACTACCTCAGAACTTGTAAGATGCAATAAAAACAGATAACTACTTCAGAAGCTGAGTCACAATCTTATACTTTAAATCTTGGCCCCATAGAGTGCACTGAATGGGTATCTACCTGAACCAAGAAACTAAAATATTTGACATTTGCTCATTAACAGGTGCTCACACATACACACTTCCAATAGGATATTATTAGACAATAACCTAATTATTCATTATAGTGATAATGACACTGAGTCCAAAACTGAAAATGCTAAAAGCTTTCCTTCCTTTCCTTCCTTCTCTCCCTTCTCTTTCTCTCTCAGCAAGCACAGAGAAATAGAAGAAATAAGTTGGTGAGCAGGCTAATTATTTAAGACCCCAAATAAGAATGAGTCAGTACTTTCAACCATACCCCACATTCATCTTACCACTGACTCACAGAACTCAATAAAAAGAAATTCCCACCCTCTGTTTGTGCTGGGGTACAGGAACAATGCGCTGCAGATATAAATTAGGACTACATTTATGTATTTGTTATGAAGATTTGAGCATGAAGAAAGAGGAAATCTGTAGATTTTATTGTTTAATACATTAGGGAGATATAATTTAGAAAAAAAAGAATTTGAGATTGGATGTCCTAATTCCTCCTAAAATCAATGTAAAATGCACAGATAGATCCTTTCCAGGTACCGAAACTATATCTCTACTTCCTGTGCTGCCCAGGTAATACCTTTAGAATGCCACCTGAAAAGCATTGGTGCAATGGTAAGGTGTGGTTCAGAACAATTTTTCTTGTTATTTGTAAAGAGAAAGCTTAAAAATCAAAGACATCAAACTATCATACAGTACAAGAGTCACTGCAGTCTGTATTCCAACACCAGGCTTAATCTGTTTTTGTGACAGTAAGACCTTGGCGGTACCTATAAAGCAGAAAGAAGGAGCAGGTTCATGAACCGGCACTGGCCTTCGGCTGCCTGAGCAAGGACTATGGACAAATCTCAAAGTATCTCTTGGTACCTTTGTTTTGCCAGTGCTTGTGTTCTCCAGCTTCAATTTCCAACCGCAGATCACTGTGCTGTTCATGCGCGGCCAAATAAATTAGCTTTAAATAGGAATGTAGGGCCTTCTGGCTCACAGGTGAAGTTACAGTTTCCAGAGATGGAAATGAAGTTTGTAATTTTAACTGACACACAGTTATCTCTCTTGATTTCTCAATCCTTTCTGGGCTAATGACAGGAATCAGAAAATTATTTGGCAAGTGGTATTTTACCTTTATCTTCTCTGAGAGATTCCAAACTGCAAAAGATCAGGTTCAGCTAAGGCAGAGAAAAAATCAGTGCCAAAATGCATTTATGCTGGCACCATGCAGCCCTGATGAACACTGGTTTAGTTTCACAGTAAGTGTCTTTGTCTTGCCCAGTGGAAAGCAGAGAGATGTACAGGTGTTTGTTATGACAGAAATAAAACAGAGTATTTGTTCCTGGGAAAAAAGAACAACTTGTGCTGGAGCTGCATCTCTGTGGTACATCCTCTGTCTTTGATTCCACTCACTGCTTGCATCTCCTGTTACTGTGTGTTTAGAAGTAAGAAAGGTCTGTTTTCTGACCTGCATCCCTTTTCCCACATTATTATAATAATTTATCATTAACATACCGGTTGTGCAGATCGACAAGCATTAGCAAAACCGACAGACCCCATTTGAGGGTGTATCTGAGCAAAAAAAGCAATGCATGTCTTACATTGTTACTCTGGGGACTGTTATTTGTTTACTGTTCTCTATTTCTTTGACATTGTCATCACAAATCATAGAAGGGAATGAATTGCTCCTGATTTCCTGCAGAGAAGGGCATGAAAAATGATCATCTGTGGTGTCAGTCCAATGTTAGGGACAAATCAAGGAAGAGACATGTGAAGTCCTGGTTTTGAGACAGGACTGAACTAAAGGCTCCATCTTCAAATGTCACACTTCTGCAAGAGTGATCCAGGAGAAAGCAACAGTGGAAGACAGCCTGGAGAACATGTGGGCTGACAGCAGCAAGGACCTTTGCAGAGCAATCACAGATAGCATCCTCAGGGAACTACGGGACATCAAGGAAAAATGGAAAGGGAGTTAAGGAGATAAGAGGGAAGCCTTGACTTAACTTGGGAAGACTAAAATGAGAAGCACAAGTAATCCAGACTTTCACTTGAAAGTTTACATTCTGAATAGTAATAAGCATCACCTTTTGAAAAAATATCATGCTTAAATAAAAACAAAACAAAAATAGACAATCTGGGTTTTTTAATTCCCCTGAAAACTCAAAGCAAACTAATTATTCATGTCTTTTGAGTTGTAAGCATTGTAGGCCAGAAGGACCGAATATAGATGCCTACACCTGAACCAGCTGGTAAGGCATTTTTAAAGTATTTTTCACCTAACATGTTCCAGATGAATTGTTTCGGACGAGATAACCATTGTTTTGAAAAGAAACATGTCTCCTACTGAATGTGAAGAGATTATGTCAGAGAGTGAGTTTTTGCTATTATCTCAACAGCACTGTGACTAAGGCCTCCAGCCAACCATATAAAGAAATGCTAAAGCAGAAAGTGTGCAGGTTAGCCTAAAGGCAGTATTTCCAGCAAACCAACAACACACATCAATGTTGGTGAACAGGCTTTTATGTGTGTTAGAGTAAGGCCATCTTCAGACAGTGCCATCTTTTGATGGAGATCCCCTTTTGAAAAACGAACCCCCACCTTCAGTCAGCACTCGAGGTTTTAAAAGCATTAAGTGTTCACATTCAGTCTGATCCAGACGGAATGCTGATTTAAAAGCAAAATGCATATTAATAAAGTTTTTGGATTCAGAAGTCTGACATACATTTAAGACAGAAATACAAACCTCCTCCTTGCCCTTTCTAGAAGGATAAGGTTTAGGTTTTACATTTTTTACTAATTTTGCAGAGAGACATAAACCTAAGAGCTATACATACAGAGGAGCAGTATTTGGAAAAAACCACTAACCCTACAGCTTTGCCTCTGCTGGCTCAAATTAAAAATCAACAAATAAGCTGCTTTGTTGGAGAGATGATTTTACATCATATAATAAGGATTTACCCTGAGGGGTTACAAAATTAAAAATAAATTAGAGAGAAAATTAAAAGAGGCTTTAGCTGTGCAGTGTCTACCAAAAATACATATATAAATGTGCAAAAACATTTATACAATCACCCACACAGCCACAAAGGAACAATAAAAAAAAATTAAAAAACACACCCCAAAACCACCAAACAAAAAAACCCAACAGCTATTAAGACAACAAACTCACACTTATTTGTCTGTGGGCTTGAGACACAGGTAACAGCACTGCTAGAGCAGGAAATAAGCATATTGCTTCTCTTTCATCTGCTGCAGTCTCTCCCTTTTAATTCAGATGACAACTTGCTATTTAGATCAGGCTCTTCAAAGGGGCTGTGCTCTCCTTCTGCTTTATGGGGCCCAGCAGAAGAGGCCTAAACGCATGCAGGAGACTTGTAAGGGGCAAGAAGGGGCAGTGTGGAGCGGGAGAGAAAAGAAAGCCAACAGCATCCTGGGGTGTATCAAGAAAAGCATATCCAGCAGGTTGAGGGAGGTTCTCCTCCCCCTCTACTCTGCACTGGTGAGGCTTCAGCTGGAATATCATGTGCAGTTCTGGGCTCCCCAGTTCAAGGACGAGGAGATACTGGAGAAAGTACAGAAAAGGCTACAGAGATGATTAGGGGACTAGAACATTTCTCTTACAAAGAGAGGCTAAGGGACTTGGAACTTCTTAGTCTAGAGAAAACAAGACTGAGGGGGCATCTTATCAATGCTCATAAATCCTTGAGAAGGGGGTGTCAGGAGGATGGGTTGGTCTTTTTTTTTCAGTGGTGCCCAGTGACAGGAGGCAGTGGGCACAAACTTGAATATAGGAAGTTCCACCTAAACACGAGGAGGAACTTCTTTAGTGTGAGTGTGGCAGAGCACTGGAACCGCCTCCCAGAGAGGTTTCACAGTCTCCAACTCTGGAGACATACAAGACCCACCTAGACACTGTCCTTTGCAGCCTGCTCAAGGTGATCCTGCTCTGGCAGGGGAGTTGGACTAGATGACCTTTAAAGGTCTCTTCTAACACATTCTATGAGGGAGAGTTGCTGGGCATGCTGGATCCTCCCCTGACTAACAGGAGCATGAGTCAAGCAAGATATGGTAAAGAGGCAGAAGATCAAGGCTCGACAGAATTAATTTACTTTCCTTGCAAAAGAATCTCAGTTACAAAGCACAATTATGGGATAATTGTTTCTTTCCCATCTTCATCCATTAAAGTCAGTCTTGCAGATTCAGAAACGTTACTTCTTTACAGACTTTGTAGTCATCCAGCTCCGCTGCAGGACCAGAGGAAGGAGACAGCTAAATGGGGTAAAACCTTGTAGAGGCAACACAGGTCTCTGCATTACTACATGAAGAGCCTCCTGTGCCTGAACAATAAAACTCAGCTTGTCTCCTGTTTGGCCAAGTTGCTGCCTCAGGAGGCTTAAAAGGTATTGTAGCCAGCTTTCAGCTCTCTACAAAGCTCCAAAGAACTATCCCTCTTTTGTGTGATTTTAAATTCTTTACCTAGAATACTTTCTTATTTCCTCATATCTATTTGTATTACTGATGACTACTTAACGGCAATAGTCTCACCTAAGGGCAAAACACCACCACTGCTTAATTATTTACGCAATAGAGAAAAAGCTCTCTCACAAGAATGCTCCTCCAAAGCACCTGAATACATACTCTGTTCGCTATATGAATGACTGCTTATAGGCTGCACTACTTTTGTCCTATACCATGCTTTCAGAAAGGCTTTTGGGAGACAAGGCAACCTCAGTGACTCTTGCCTCCACAGCACGTTTGATCTTATCCCAGCTGATGTCATCCAGAGCTCCATTCTGCTTCCTCTCCTGGCTGGGAAAACTGTGTCACCCACAGACATGCCGCTGGTATACCAGCCCCAAGTTGCTGCTGCAAGTGGCTCCTGTGCCCTCCAGCTGCCAGCTGTGCACATTCCTGCTGCTTGCCCCATGCCAGCACTGATGCTTGTGGAGCTGCAGTGAGCCAGAGCAAAGAACTGCCTGGAAACAAAGATTCTGGGGTTTCAGATCAATTTTCAGATTGTGTCTTGAGCAGCCTGTGACCAAATTCACGTTAGTCCCGTGGGAGGTGACCAGCAAGTAAGATGAAAGACAGGCAGGGGACAACTGTCCCCTTCACTGGCACAGGCTGAAACATCCTATCCATCACAAGGTGACAGCAGTCACTGAACAAACCCAGCAGCCACCACCACCACCCTTGCTGCGAAAATGACTTCGGTCATTTTGAGCCTCCTCTTTTCTATACTGTCCTGAGTCTAGTAAGGTGACATAACATAGCGTTCTAGTTACTAAATTACAAGGTCAGCTAAGTATTTAGATTTTCTATTTCTTTTTAGAGAGTCTTCAAATCAGTCTGGCTTGGCCCTGGATGTAAATCATAATAGCTGAATCAGATCTAGGAATCTGAGCATGCATTTCAATAAAGTATGAAAGGATTAATTTCTGGGGCTTTGATTTTGATCCATCCAAGCTTTGTGGCTAGATCTGATAATCTTAAGATGTCTTCTTATTTCATAAGATTACCGGTCATATAATTTACTTTTAAGAATAAATTAAAACTGCAATAATAAAGTAGTTACTGACTTTGCAGGTGCCTCAGTTTCCTTTTACCTCTCTGTCCACTAGATTATATACAGTTTTTCCCTTGGTGCAGACCTAATGCTTTATGTTACTGCCACATGCTACTGCAGGGACCAGCCTGTGTCAAGAACAGTGTAAGACCTGAAGAAAGCCCTCAACGGGGCACTGTTTCAAAAAAACCAGACCTCTATACTCCCAGATACTTAAAATGTCAAGGCAAAAAACACCATAATGTTTCTATCAGCCCAATTTTTCATTTAGGTTGTTTTATCTTGCAGCGTGAACTTGGCTTCAGCACTTGGCAGACTGTCCTGGGAGAAGCACTTGCACCTCTGTAAAGCAGAGGGACATGAGCACACTGAGAAGCTGGAGCGTTCCCTCAGACCTACATTTGATTACGTCCTTATGTCTTCAAAACTGATTTCTGATCTACAGTAATTTCAGGTTTAAGTTACCTCTGAGCTAACACTCATGCCACTTGGGGTTAAATCTGGCTCATTCTCACAGAGAACTGCTTCAAAACAAGCAGTAGATGATGGGTATAGGTCCCCGCCAATCCTATTCCTTTATTCTGTAAGCTCTGTAAATCAGGCCCTTTTTCCCATTGTTTAACTTGTCTTATTTAGTGTGAAGCTACTTACAGCACTGCAAAGAAAGGTTTTCAGAAGAAAAAAGAATAATCTCATTTTTAAATTTACCAGGGTCTTATTTAAATTAAAGAAATCTGTATATATCTCTGTATACCATTTATAAATGTATAATTTGCATGAATAATTTATCCTCCTGGATAATCTTGGGCATGTTAATCAGTCACAAGATTTACTTAAAGTCAAATAATGTTAAAAGAAATAATGTTCATTTTTTAAGGCAGGGAATCAGTTACGGTGGATGAGCTTTCTATTTCTTTTTTTCCTTTTCATCAACTCATTACAAAAAGTTGGTCCAGCCACCTACCCACTCTGTGTCATCCTCTCCCTCAGAAGACAGGTATGAATAATGGATTATCTACTTAGTATTCATGATCCCTATAATGTTTATTGCCCAAAGCATGAGATTTGCCTCAGACAGTAAAAAAAAACCCAAACAAACCAAACCAAAAAGAATCCAAAACAAAACACAGAATAAACCCCACATGGTACAAATTGTCGTTATTATTAATGGCCCATAGATCATGCAGGTCCAACTGAAGTTGAATGTCTTCAGAAGAAAAGAAGAGAATAAGGAAGTTAAGGAGTATGTATCTTTCTCTGTTCCCCATCAATAATGTTTGAACATACAAATCCAATTTAAATCTAATCTGACACAGAGTGCAAAGATATTAGTTCCTACAGGTTTAATGTGAATAGATAACTGCGAAGAAGAGAGAAAACCCAACATCCCCACCACTAAGTACAGGCTTGGAAGCAAACTCATTACTCATAAGGCACTAGAGTCTGGACTTTACATTTTCTCAGGCACCAACTCATTCAATATGAGATGTAAATCTCTTAAGAAAACAGGCACTGCCAGTTCTGCAGCTCACCAGACTACTACCCAGTAGCAGGTGCCGGCATGTACCATATACCGGTGCTAGCAAGTACCTTATACAACACATACAGCATGAAAGAGATGTCTTGCTTTTTACAGACTATGAAACCTAAACATAACTATTCAGAGAGAAACCTGTCTGCTGATGGCTACTAAGAGGATAGTACTATTGAGAGAAAAAAAGGCTACTGCTGGATAACTCCAAATAGGAACGTTGTCTTACGTGGTATGAGCACCATGGGCACACATGCACTCCAATACTGTGACAATTAGTGTTACTTTAGTAACACCTTAAATAACATTGAAAAGCACATTTTCAAGCAGAATAAGTTGGGAAGCTGATGCTAAAGATGCACTGCTGGCAGAATGGATGCTTTATCTGGAGTCAGCAATGGTAACCAAGAATATGTAAAACCCTAGCACCCAGCACTATTTCATGTCGCCACCCTGAACCAAGGGGAGAGCTGAGGAGTTCAGAATACATTAGGGCTAAATGGCTCAAGATAAATACAGCTTTAATAAATGCAGATGCTCCATGACCACTACAGGCATTTCAGTATTCTCCTGTGTTAAAAGGCTGCAAACATGCTCTCAGTCGTCCTGGAGTATCTGTTTGTGGTGGCAGCCATGGGAAAAGCTGCCAGAGTTATTCCCCTTCTGGGACTTTCCTCACGTCACTGTTGGTGAATTGGAATAAGGTTTGCTAAACTTCTAAATTAAATATAAAATGTTATCCCTGAAGGAATACAGAAGCTTTGGGCATGCGTCGCCATCGTGGGTCATAGTAAAAGCCTCACACTGGAACTACCACATACTATCCAATAAATGCCACTAATTACACACGAAGCAGAAAATAGAAGAGCTGCCACATGACTAAAGCAATTGTGGGGCTGGCCCATGACTCTCTTTGTCTCCAAGGTGACTAGCAGCAGGGCTGAAGAGAAGCATTCAAGACACATCAACCCACTCTGGCTCCTTCACTGCTGGCCATAGATGAGCACCTTGTTTTATGTCTGGTGTTAATGGAGTCAGGCCTGTAGCATTTCTGACAAGGAAAACAGAATTTTCCATGATTCAAACTCTGTGACAAGACAAGCTATAGGTTTATGAAGCACCTCTAGCATGTGTGTAGTCAGAGCAGTACATTTTCATGTATTTTTGTCAGTTTTCACAAAACAGTTGTCAGTGACATTTAAGTGCAGTCACATCCAGAAAGGTGGGGAGCTGTGCAACCTGATGCAGTACAGTTCAGACATTGTTTGGTTCTAGACAGAACATTAAGCATTAATTAAACGCTCAGTGTGTATCAGCTTAGTTTCAGTAAATTGGTCAAAGCAGCTTTGTAGCAGGGACTGAAGCTCTCCTGGTCTTCTTTTGAGGAAAATAATGACTGGAACACAAAGTGATAACCAAGATCTGCAGATATTGGAAATGTAGTGTCCCTGCCTAGTGTAGTCATAGGCTAGTCTGTGAATTCTGAAAAATAGAGAATCTAATTATTATGCACAACTGAAATAATGAGAAGATTGAGAGTGAGACCGGTAAGTGGTTAGATGCTGTGCTAGCACGCTGGAGGTCTGGAGTCCACCAAAGTCAGGCAAAAATTACCTGCAGTGCTATGTACAAGCTGAGAGATATTCAGTGTTGTTATAAACTGAATTAAGCATCTAGTGCTCCTGATGATTGGAATTTGTGCACATGCTTAACATATCACAGAAGTAATTAACTGAATATAACATGTATTATCTTTCCATGGTAGAATGCAATGACCAATAAAAGTATGATAGGGAAATCCATTAAATATATAAAGCGTTGTAGTTTAGGTCTTCAGGTGTGCAGGAGAGCTAATGCCACTGTGTTGCTGCTTAATCAATGAAAGCCTCATATTATACTTACTACTTGCTATACTACCGTAATAGAGAAATACCAATAATTCATCCAGTATGAAACATCTTGGAAAAGCCAAGTGTGGTTCTAGGAAGATCTGGTGCGGGGGCAGGGTCTGAAGCCAGCACATAAGCAGGTGCTTCCCTCAGTGGTCATTTTGGGCCCACTGGGGATCAGTCACAGAGAGGTGGGAATCCTGGGAGGGCAGGGAGACATCAGTGGGGGAGGCAGCTGCTGGATGGAGCAGTCAATAGCCCCTTTTTGGCTGCAGCATAAATGCAAGTGGATCACAACGACATACAAAGATCCCTCCTGAAATAATTAGCTCTCCATACCTGTCATGTCTGAAACTCTCAGTTACTTTCTGTAAACTCTCCTGTAACTGCACCGTATCATGTTCAGCAGGGTGCTAAACATGTTCCACTCCCCCCCACCAAGAATTCAAGAGAACATGTATCTGAAAACACTGTTGAGGGGTACGCAAGTTGGACACAGCAGCTGTGAGGAGTGGCTCCTCTCTCGACTGCACAAAGCTCAAAAAACCTCCAGCAATAAAAACAAAACAAAAAAAGTAACAATACTCACAATGAGGAATCTTATTATAATAAAGTGTTTCTTTTACATGAGTCCTGATTCATAAGAAAAACTGCTGAGTAACTCACTGGCATTAATCTTACCCTGTTGTCTATGGTTTAGCAGTAATTGACACAACACTGAGAAATAACACCTAATTAGAAATATGGCCAAGGCCTTGTTTAGGAGAGGTAATACAAATGTGTTAGGAAAATTACAGAATCACAGAATGACAGGGGTTAGAAAGGACCTCTGGAGATCATCTAGTCCAACTCCCAAAATATTGTGGCTGATAACTACAACATGAAGTTCTACAACATTAAACTGAAGGGTTAGAGTAGGAAGAACCTGGAGCATGGGAAATTAATATCTAAGCAGAAATTCTATCAATTGATGAGGTATTCAAACATTAATTCATGAATTACAAACATATATGACAACTACAGGATGACCCTTTACACATCCAGCTGCTTAGTTACACCAACAAAATATTTACCATCTCACTATCTATTTGTGCAGGAGCACATCTTCATGTGCTAATAAGCATGTATAATGGACAGGTGCTACTGATACTCTCTGACAATTTCATCAGTCCAGTTGTGAAAGAGTGATCATTTCTCTCCCTCCCCCCTGTTCCACAGCTGAAGCCCAGCTCACTCATGCAACAAGGGTTCAGCAGATGAAAGAAGGGAGTCAATGCACCTTCCCAGCACAAGCTGCTGATACAAGCGACAGAGCACTGAAGGCTGAAAAGCACAGAGAGAAAACATTTTGGGTATTTTGTATGTGAAAATGTCACACTAATGCATCTAATACTGAGCAATGTATCGGCAGAATGCTGCAAGGAGAAACAGTCCCAAAAGTAGGTGACACCTTACCAATTCCATCTCTCAGAAAAATCATCAGCCCAGGCAGAATGGAGGTACATCACACAAGATCAGGCTGTCAGAAAGCCTGAGCAGGCTCTCTGACCCTCTCAGAGAGAGACATTACCTCTGTTTCAGTGTGGAAGATTCAAACTTCATCATAAAGTCTATGATGGAGAAGTATGAAAAATTGTTTGCAACAGAAAAACAGCCCCAGACTGTAAGAGAAGTAGAATAATAAGCTTTTGAAAAATGCAGTTAATATAATAATTGCCATAAAACACTGTGTAGCATCTAGCATCAATAAAACCTTCTTCAAGGAAGAACTGGATGGCATGTTTTAAGGATGACAATTTGTAGGTGATGAACCTGCAGGCAAACCTGATGGGAAAAGGGGGTAGTATCTGTCCTCTGTAAGCCCACCAAACAAGAATGAAGGTACCACTAAACCTCACATAACTGTTTATATTCTTTGATATTTAAATACACATTCATAATTTAAATGATTACCTTGATTTTCTGCAGGCTTGTGCCCAGTGAGTGAAACCTGGGGAGGACAACATGCACCTGCTTTGTCCAGTGTGACAGTGGCTCCATGAAGCACACAACAGCAAATAGGGCTCTCTACAGCATGAAAGCAGTACCAGGTGCCTTCCACTTGGATCCCCTACAGCAGACCAACAAATTATGAAATGTATTCCTGCTGCAAAGGCTCAGCCCTCTCAGTCATATTAGCACTGACAGTAAGACAAGGTTGGTAACACAAGCACAGGTTTCAGGTGAGATTTATGCAGGACAGCCCAGGTGAATTAGACCCCTCAGGATGTTCAACAGTCCTGAGTTTCTAATTGCAAGCACCAGGCTGAGCTCTTCTAGTGAGAAACTCACCCCCAAGAGGCAATTAATATTTGATGGCATAAAAATCAGCATGACAGATAGATGGCAAAGGAAGAAAGTAGTATCTGGATGTATGTGTTCACCTGTTAAAACCATTCCTGCAGTGTCTGCACAGAAGGAGTGCTGATCTACTTTGCTAGTGATGATGTTAGGCTTACACAAGGAGTAGAATCACTCTGTAGAGATTTGTAAGCCACTGTGATTTATAGGCTGATCACGAGATCTCTATCAACCCCCAAACAAGTATGACTACATCCACAAGTGCACTAACTGGTGTTCAAAAACACCTGTATTTTTATTTTGCTTTCCTGCTCTCCACTTCTCTCACTCTCGAGATTTTAATGGCAAACCATGGGCAGCCTTTCCGTGGCCTTATGGAATGGATCAATATATCATTATGGTCCCTAACATTTTCCATGCGTATAGTACAACATATACATATCTTCAGCAATTTCAGCCTGGTAATATCGAGAATTTGCATAAAAGATCTTTGCTACTCCTAAGTAAGGTAGAGGACAACTCCAATGGGCTTATTTAGGACTGTTTATGGGGTTAATAATTTGTTTTGGTCTTAGGCATATAGATCTAACTTTGTTTTCTAGATAGAAAACTCCATTTTTAGTTAAAAAAAAAAAATTGAAAACATCAGCGCTGTCACATATTGTAAGAGCATAAGACTACAGAGCTTTCCTGACAACACTCTATTTCGTAGTCTTTTCTTATGCCTTGCTCTATTTAATATTGTTAGAGAGGAACACATAATATTTGGGCATAAAAATATACAAAACCTCCTTTAGGAGGTGATGTTACTTTGGATAGAATGGGTCAGTATAGTTCATCTATATCAGGGCCACAGCATTATATGATCACATATCCCACCTTTATATTTGTATCTAACAACACTGACAATACTGATATCCTGGTAAAACAGCTTTAACAAACAAACAAAATCCTCCAATACGCTGGTTCAGGAAAATATACCCTAACAAGAGATCAAGCTGTACATGAACACGTATATCACAACCGTACCCACCCAGAGTGATGTCCTGGAACTTACATGCTACACAAACAATACCATAGGCAGATATTCTCTTGTACTTTAAAGATTCTGACCTACATAGGTTCATCTGCTGCCAAATTCTGAATGTCTTGAATGTGTAATATCCCTAATTACTATACAGGTCTGCTGTGATCTGTATTATGTGACTCCTCTAAAATAATTCTTGCTTCAAAATTAATGACTGCATTTATAATTGCTTGCCAGTTTACATAATTTGTAAATAGGGAAGGTTCAAAAAAATCTTCATGGGATTCACACTTCTGCATCAATTTCACCAGCCAAAATACAGTAAAATTTCCTAATAACAAATAAACATTAATGAAATTGATTAGTTTGTCCAATGAGGAGAAAATAATAAAATGTTCACATTAAAATTCTCAGATATTTGTTTTAAAAGTTTGAGATTTAATTTTAATTTATAGCTAAAGGGTTTTTTGTGTGTGTGAATTTATTATTTATATACTTTTGGATCTTTTCCTAGAAGGTTAAAATCAGTAATGTGGTCTGATAGACTCATGGTCCGATACAACTGATATATGATCTATCAGTATAATTGAATTAATTATTATTAATGCATGATCACTTTAGTAAAATAATCACAGAAAAGAAACACTTTGAAACTTTGACTCTACAACCAAGATAAGCTTCCCTTAAGAGGTACCAAAATAAACTAAAATGAAATAAAATAATATTGCAATGAATTACAAGTCACAACACACAGCATATATTCTGAGATGTGGCTTTACATTCTCAACTCTTGCTTCAAATCTCCTGCCTTACAGCGTGCAGCCCTCCACCAGAGGATAGAGCTAAGGCACATGGCTGCATCCAGAGAGGAAGGATACCAGCCATTCACATCGGTTTTTATCATCTCACTCTCACATCATAATTCTCCTTACCTATTGCAAGTATCATGTTAGGTAAAGAATTAGACTAAATATCAGATCTCTCCTTTGAAAGATGGTTTGATACCTTTAACAGCTTTCACAACCAGAGTATTTTGTGAGTTGGAAACACACATGCAGATGTTTCTAAGTATTGGTTTGCTTTCAAATGCAACCACCCCCACACACCCCCCAAAAAAAAGAAAAAAAAAAACCCCAAACCCCCACAAATCCTATCATCTCTCCATCTTTTTACTTTTCCTTTACATACTACTCTTCCCCTTTGCACTTTTTTTCCTACCCTCCCACTGCAGCTTTACCTTTGCCTTGCCGACTTACTTTGTTAGATGCAACTTTGAACATATCCTAAACTCCCATGCCTGCAATGGAAACTATTCAGGTTGTGGGAGTTTGGCTATATTTGGCACATTGCACCAGCCTTGGGGCAGATGTTTCACCTTCTGTGTCAAGAGATGGCACATGGTTTTACAGTCACACTCACATACCTCGCATGGTTTTTGTTTACCTGCCCATCCCCAAAAAGAGCATGGCCAGCTGTGTCCAGCTTCTGTGAGAAAAGGAGAATATTCCCTTGCATCTGAATGAGGAAAGCAGCCACTCTGCTTCTTGCTGAAGGGAAGAAACCAATGAACACTGCAGCTCCTGGCCTGGTGCACACCATATATGCATACGGTTTCATGCAAATATTTATTTTCCTCATAGCCCCTTACCAAACAATGTCATATTGGATTGCTTTGTTCTCCAAGAGAAGATATCAGGAATCATGCTGAGGACTAGTCAGTATTGACAATAACTATGGATTACACCCCACATGGTGAGATTAGTTGTTTGATCCTTTACGCACCACACATGTATCCGCATGAACAGAGCAATACGAACACAGTTAGTCACCCCAAGACAACAAGCACAGCCTGCTTCGACTGCAGTACTTCTCTGATTCCTACTCTTGACTCCTTTTGTTTTACACTTTTGTCTTTTTCCTCACAAGATTAGCTAAATTAGAGTCAGCTCTCCTCTTGGCTAGTGCTTGCCTCAGTAGCTTTGCAAGGACAAGGAATAATGGCTTTTAGCTGCAGAAGGGTAGATCCAGTTAGGTTAGACTTGAAAGAAGAAATTCTTCCCTGTGAGGGTGGTGAGGCCCTGGCACAGGCTGCCCAGAGAAGCTGTGGCTGCCCCCTCCCTGGCAGTGTTCAAGGCCAGGTAGGATGGGGCTTTGGGCTACCTGGACTAGTGGAGGGTGTCCCTGCCCATGGCAGGGGGGGATGGAACTGGATCCTTTTAAAGTCCCGCCCAATCCAAACAGTTTTGTGATTCTGTGATACAGGACCGGACAATATCCCTTCCATCGCAAGCCTGCCTCTCCCTTGTCTGTAAAAGAGAGAATGTAAGCCGCAAGCTGGAAAGGAAACTGCAAGACTCAGCAGTTGCAGCTGGGACTAGATCTGGGACCATCAAGGAGGAAGGAAGCTTCTGCATAACCACGGGAATACCCAAACATTAACCCAGTGTGCTTTGTGTATTTTTACTCTTCACATGTATACCTCAGTAAAAGACAGATGGTTTTTCTTTTCCCTTAAGCATTGTTTCATGCTGTAGCATGAAAACCTGGAAACACAGGGTTTCACACAAAAACTTTATTTAGATGTGAGTGAAAGGAGATGAAGGATAGTGACTGCGACCTTAAAGCTGTCTGGAGTGTTAATTACACAGAGAAACTTGGACTACGTTTTCAACTTCACAGGATATTAATACTGCTACATTTTGATAGCTTCAGATGAACCACACTATAACTTCACCATTTTAGGTGAATGCAATTACTAACTATTCCTGGCTTGAAATCATGCTTTTCTTGAAGTCTATCTGGTCATGAATGAGTAAGGGGGAGCCCCAATTCTCAGGTTCATGGGCTAAAAAATAAAAATTGCTTGTTATATGGGTCTGAGAAACCCTGATTAGGAAAATGTATGTAATGAAGCCTCCTGCCAGGTGAATTTCTCAGTTCATCTGTCTAAATACCTGAAAAAACACATTCCAGTTTGCCCTTTGCTGTGGTTTGGCTTCTCATGCAACAGCTGTCCTTGTGGAAATCTGTCCCTCCTGGCTCTGCAGCAATGGCTGCCTGAGAAGGCCATCCGCCCAAAGGCTTTCACTCACCCAGGGTTTCAGAAGCTGTTTTGCTCTTTCCAGCAATAGGTGAAGCTTCTGATACCAAGTTGTCAAGCCAGTGCCTACTCTGTCAAGGGTTTGTTCTGCAAGTTTCCTGCTCTTCCCTGCTTCAGGTCCTACTGCTGCCTGTCTGATGGAGCTAACTGGATCCATGTGCGCAAGACACCTCTCCTGCTGACTCCCCAACCCACCTCTTTTCTGATTTCATTAATGAAACCCCCCAAAATGTTATTTTCTCATTTTTCTCATGTTTAATTCCTTCTCCTTAGACAAGTGAGACAGTTCACAAGTGCTCACATTGGCATCCCCTGAGCTCCTGTTTCTCATCCACTTCCACATCTGGCTCTCCAACAAGAGGCAGAGATTGAGAAGAGGAACAAAGGCCTTACCAAATATTGCTATGCCTGCTTTAGAGTTTTAGCTTTAATGATCTTCCCTGACCATCAGCCTGAGCTTCAAGATGCAATTTGAATGAACAGCTGTAATGTATATATGAGCTGCCAATATAGCTTAGCTGCTCTATAGAGGTACAGTCAGCTCTATCCATGATAGTCATATTTAAGGAAGAAGATTGTGATGTGTGTGTGTAAGCTTTCCCTAATAATATCTCTCAAAAATTGCACTGATATTTCTCTATAAAACCTTTTGTACTTCAAATTCTCATCAACTGTATTACTCCTAAGAGCATTAGCCAAAGTTTGAGAAGTTCATCATCTCTGTTACATTCATTTACATGCTACTGGGCTTGACACTGGATAATAAGGGCTTATCCAGCAATACTTCACTTTTTGATCTGGTAAATTTACTATAGGCTTTATTCTTCAAAGACATTCTCTCTTTTTTTTTTTTCCTCCCTACCAATTGCCTTTTTTCTCTTGCAGCTCATAGCAGCATGGATTTTTTTAATATAAAATAGTTATGGAAACACCAGTCTTTAAGATGTTAGACTTCCTGCTCCAGATGCCTTGACCAAAGGCTCTGTCTCCAATAATGAAAGAACCTTCTGTTTCCTTAAGAGATGGTGTGAAAGCTATTGTCCAGAGGAACCATTTACTGAGTCATATACATCAATCATATTTCTAGCGTTTGGTCTATTATCACCTAACAAAGACAGACAACTGGCCATTGGACCATAAAAGATCTCAGGTCATGCTTTCCCACTGGGTATTCACACCCATGTTTGGTCCAATTTAACATCATGAACTCACTATGACATATGGGTCCCCTCTGAAAAATGCTCATTTAACCCTTAGAAATGTTTGTGATCTGCTTGTTGTTTACCAGCTGCCTGAATCAGGCAGCCGGGCACATGCTGTGGGTATCCCCAGTGTTTGTGGGCACTAAAGGCAGTCGTTAAAGCTCTGTAAATGAATTCAGCAGAAAAAGATGATATTGTTTTAGGCATATGGCTGATATTCACCTGTCTTTTCAAGATAAATAACCTAGCAACAATGCAAAAGACAGGTAACAGCTTCCCTTTGTATTTTATGGAAAAAAATAATTTTACAGAACTGCAATTATTGTAAAAACCTTATTTAAAATGCACACCAGTGTATTTAATGAAGACTGAGTGAAAGGCAACAAGCCATTTATCTAGCTAAGTCTGCAGAGCTGAAGTGCTAGCTTGAACAAACACATATAGCAACACTGAGCCTGGGCAGGGGTATTAATTAGTCTTACTGCTATGAGTCTGCGGTGCCATTTGTGTGACCAAGAAGTGACTTCTGGCCTTCTGCACAGTACTGTACAAATTTACTTAGTTTTTAAGACCACAATCTGCTCTCCATCTTTCCAGAAAGTGAGCTCTTGCAAACAGCCACCTCGGGAAGGAGTGGAGCAGAGCTGCCAGGTGTGTGCACTGGGCAGGAAGGCAGGAGGTGGTGGTGTGAGAGTGGGGTTCAGCACCGTGCTTAGCCATGAGCACAAGTGTCTGACCAGTCAAGTACGCAGCTAGCAAGAAGCCATGTATTTTCAAGTATCAGCAGTTTTACCCAAGAATGTCTGGAGGATAAAGTTTAATGAAGTACATATACAAGCAACTGTGACAGTTATCTCTATACTACAACTTTTTTCACTTAAAGCATATTTTACAATGCAGCTAAGGATTTCTTAACTGAGTAACTTCCCAACGCCCTTAACATCATTAAGAGGAATACCAAGATCAACAGCAGTTATGCCTTTGTAAGAAAACACGCTTAAAACTCATCTAGGCAGTAGTGATCCTTTCTTCAGAGGTTTTCATATGCTGAAGGATTCAACTTAGAGGAATGTTGCCCACTACAGCAGCGGTAGTGGGCAACTTTTTTTCAGTATGCCATGTGCAGGACTGTGAGAGTATACCACATCAACAAATTGTGATATTTTACCATTTATTTGTCATTGCATTCAGAGAATCTTGCTCCTATACTCTGTGATGCTCTCACACAAGCCATGCTGCACCTGGTTAGCAGCTTACAAAGGAATTTTGCTGTGCCTGGCAGAATAACTCAGGGTAAAGGCAGAACTCAAGAGATTACCTTTTTCTGTTCCTCTGACATGGCTGCACATGTGTCCTGGTTTAAAATGCGTAGCACACAGTAGCATGTATCTTGTTGTACGTGGAGTCAGTTATTGTACCCTAAAAAAGACTGAGGGTCTCTTTCCTCACATGTATTTTTGAAGGAAACAGGAAAGGGATCCCATGTGGGTTCCATGCTAGAATATAAAACTGAAGGCATGAGACAACGATCTAGTTTCTACATTTGTCTTTTCTTTTACAACCAAGAATTAAAAATGCATTTAGATTATTTCATATTTGGAACTATGATGATGGGGGAAAAAACCAAAGGCAAGCGAATTGCACCTGCTAGGTCAAGCTTCCCATCCCCCATCCCAGAAAATCCCCAACCCAAATGTCACTCGTCTGTGCTGGTTCTCACAGAAGGCAACCCGTATGTTATGTTCCCAGTGTCCGTGCATTTCTGCAGCTTCTAAAGAACTGGCTCCCCGGAACTGCTGTTTGCCAGATTTTGTCTGTCTTCCAGTGCCCAAAGGCAGAGGGTAGGAGATGCCCCGCTGCTACTCCCCTTTCATTTAGAAAATGGAGAGGTTGTCTGGCTGCCAACCTGTCAGTGCAAATAAGTCCCGCTGCAGACCTTATCAGATGAATCCCAATGTGAAAACTTTTTACATATGAATTGCTTTGCAAGGAATGCTCCACTCCTTTCAGAACAAATAAGGAAAAGAACAAAATAAAGGAAATGAGAAAGTAAAGAACCTGCACTGAAAGGTCACTTCAAAGGAATGAAAGTCCACATGGCTTCTTTCTCCTGTTCTCTTTCTTTCCTCACAGTTGGCTCCCCAGCATCTACATGCTGCTCCCCTAACCGCAGCGGGCTTAGCCACCACAAGCCCCATCCGCATATGATTAATTACTCCTGTTAATCAAAGCTGAAAGGCTGAAGGAACTAGAGTGCCCAGCAGATCAGTAATGGAATACCATATCCTTGTCGAGCCACAAGCCCACTGACAGCTGAGGTCAGCAAAGACACAAACAGGTTTTTACAGCTACCAGATTTTCAGCAGCCTGGGCAGAACGGTTTGCTGAAGGTAGCTTCTGTCTGTGGGAGAATTAATGCTTATCCTGGAAAATCACCAGGACTGTAAATGGGATCCAGGGCTGCTGGTTATATTAAATCAATATTGTTAATTATGTTATTAAATATTAATCCAAGATATAAAAAACACAAAGGGTTCTTCTGACTCTGCCAGAGATAGCAGGTGTAATCTTACGCCAATCGCTCCGTTTCTTTCAAATTCCCATCTGCAAAAGCGAGCTAGCACTATTTCCAACCATCCACTTTTAGCCAGCTTGTCTCTCCAGGCAGGCTCCCAGGCCGCCTCTCACCTTACAGATGTGTATAGCCTCCCAGGCTGGCACCTCTAGAGGCCACTGTAATGTTAGAGATGAAGAGCCATAGCACAGAAAGGTCACGCAGCTTGCACTGGGGCTCTAGGGACCTGCCAGCTCTTGCTGGTTGCGAAGGGGAAACAGCTTGGGCTGGAAGGGCAGGAGGATTGGAGTCCTTTAGAGACACAGAGACACCTTCTGTCTTAAAACACGCTGACTCTGAAGAGCGCTGCCCTCCACTGCTGAAAAGAGCTGTCGAGAAAGCTGCTAAGTTGCTACCAGCTCTTTTTTGAAGATTCACAGAGTGTGAGGGAATGTGATGCAAAGATGAGTGACAGCCACAGGTTGGTCAGAACGAAACAGCGTAGGACAGAGCTTGTTCCTATCGCAGGCAAAGAAGTGTTACAGGCAAGGGATGGGCACCAGGCGCCACATCTACCAATCTCAGCGAGCTCCTGACAGCTTCACTTTGACACCTCTGTCCTCTTCCTGCTTTTGGCACTACTGTGGGGAGGGGGGTCAGGGGAACTGGAGGGAGGGGGCTACAGCCCACACTAAACCTTTGTCCAGCTCAGTGCACCCACCTTTAGAGAGCAGTGAAGGTGAAAGGGATTTACGGGGTCCTGGTGGACAGCAGGCTGAGCCAGTAATGTACCCTCGCCAATGGCATCCTGGGGTGTATTAGAAGGGGGTGCCCTTAGTAGGTCAAGAGAGGTCCTTCTCCCTCTTTACTAAGCCCTGCTGAGACCTCACCTGGAATATTGTGTTCAGTTCTGGGCCCCTCAGTTCCAGAAGGACATACAACTCCTTGAGAGAGTCCAGCACAGGACCACCAAGATGATGGAGTGGAACATCTTCCTTATGAGGACAGGCTGAGGAAGCTGGGTCTCTTCAGCTTGGAGAAGAGGAGACTGAGGGGTGAGCTCATTAATGTTTATAAATACATAAAGGGTGAGTGTCAGGAGAACGGAGCCAGGCTCTTCTCAGTGACAGCCAATGACAGAACAAGGGGAAATGGGTCCTAACTGGAACATCTGAAAGTAACACATTCTCACTGTGAGGGTGACAGAGCACTGGGATAGGCTGCCCAGAGAGGTTGTGGAGTCTCCTTCTCTGGAGACATTCAAGACCAATCTGGACACATTCCTGTGTGATTTAACCTAGGTGATCCTGCTCAGGCAGGGGGGTTGGACTAGATGATCTTTCAAGGTCCCTTCCAAATCCTAACGTTCTGTGATTTTGTGAACTTCACTCACTTTGTCTGTCCTGTCTTCTTCACTTACATTTAACAAATACAGGTCTTCACATGCATCCTGTAGGCACACGATCCAGTAAAACTACTTGCAGAAGTTGAATCAGAGCACCTTGAAGCAAGATTGGGACGTTAGATAATGAAAGTTGCCATTCACAAATACAGGCCCTGTAAATCTCACTGCATTACCCAGCCTTTGCCAGAACACAGTCATTCTCATTAAGGATTAAATGAATGAATGAAATGGCTGAGAACCGACAGGCAGCTCTGCCTTGAAAGTGACTGGTGCATCCACCCTGAACACCTGCGTGAAGGAATAGACAATGCTGCTGAGCTCTATCAGATAGTTTGTCTCTTGTAGCAGAAGTCAACTTGAAATGGTAGTGGATCAGAATTAGTGAAATTAGTAAACACAGAAATAATAGTGAATCAGAATTGGTGAAAGCATGTGTAAACATCTCCTCTATGAGAATAGAAAAGGGTTTCAAAAGGGCAAATAAAGGAAAGAAGAGGTAACCATTTCATGTCATAAGCAGCACAACAAAAATGAGGAAAAGAGAAACCTTAGGAATAATTCACAGGAAAGAGTGCAGGCCTCAACTGAGGTCATAGATAAAGGAGTGTTTGAGTGATATTCTGACCTGGGGACAAGTATGTAGGAAAGAACACAGATGTTAAGTGGGATTAAAGCACAGAAATGCCAGCTTGGCACAAGCGCCCTATTTCTGCCAACAGGACTTTTAAGCACTACAGAATACTACTGAAGCCTGAACTGCTGATGTAAGTTAAGCACATCCTTAAATGGGTTCCTGAATTGAGATGAACAGATGAAATGGGATCCCAGGACATAACAACTGAAGGACAGGGAAACTTTAAACCTAAGCAGTCATAGAAAAATCACGTTCTTTATGGTCTTGTCAGATTCCTGTACTGTGAATTTTGTCTTCCTAAGTACAATTCTATGACAACAGAAAAACAAAAGGCAGGACAACAGTCAGACTCCAGGACCACATCCCTTTTCACTCAGTGAAAAGACCCTGCAGAGAAATCTTTCAGATGCCAGTAATTCAAATCACTCTTCCCGGATGGATGGCAAGGCCAGTGAATGATGCTGGCTCAGGAGATGGCCACCAGGTGAGGAAGAGCCCATCACTGATCACAGCGTGGTGTCCTGTGCTGAGCTGTTTGACAGTGTTCAAGCTCAGATTTACAGTCCAGCTTGCTTGGAGGGCAGATGTGGCTTTTCTTGTGTATCTCTAAAGAGCTTACTGTGCATCAGGTAAATAATAACATGTTTAATACGGAGGTAATACAGAGATTGCTAATACCAAGTATGAGGCTGCTGAGTTTCACAACTGGTTGAAGTCTCTCACCTATATTGGAGTCAAACATTAAGCCAGATTTTAGCACTATTAAGACTTTGAAACATACAGCAGAAGGTACTGTGTATGGAGCAACCAGGCTCACAAGTTACCAGGCAGGGAGCAAAGTCTCTTATGGCTACATAAAAAAATCAACCTCCCTTTAAACTCAACAGCAGATAAGTTATTTGTGTTCCATCTAATTTATTTTGTTTCTCAGAGCATATTGCCATTTTGTCTTCATTTCCCTTATAAGGCTCGCTTATTACTTCTGGTGATTTATGCTAATTCGTTACACTGTATTTTACACTTCTTTAAGAGGCTAGTGATTGACACAGATCATGATGCAGTAGGGAGATCATCAGCCTTCTGTGGAAGTTGTATGCTCATGATGAATAACCCCATGCTGGAGTTGAGCTCAGGGAGCGATGGATAGCACTAACACTATGGTAATACCTGTGGATGGTGATAATTGCAATTCTCTGGGAACAGAGACTACATTTTCCAGGATTTTGTGATCTCATGACGCATTTTTAACCACAAACTAAGCAAACATGAGAAAATGGACACTGTTGATGGGTTACTGTTACTTTCTTTACTATGAGTAGCCCTGTCCATTGAATGGTGAACAGAAGTAAAAGAGAGTGATATTTGTAATACAATAAATGCCAGCTTGGCATCCACTGGGACTTCATAAATCCATATGTAAGAGATCTAGTCATAAAAGGAAGATTAGTTTTCATTACATCTCTCCTAACGTGGCAATTTCAATGGCTACTTATTTTCTATCATGTTCACCATAGGCATCACTCAGAATTTACATTACTTCATTCAGCTAAGATTCCCACAAACCTATCTGATAGGCTTTCTACACGTTATTATGTTTTATCTGCAGGTCAGGATGAGTAAGAACAAAGTCTTCACAAATAGCTAATGATGTGGGGCGCTAAAGCACTCAAAACCAAAAGCAGAAAAGTTTGTAAGCCAAAAAAGAAAATTTTGGCCACCAATACAAGTAGTTGGAGTGCAGGACCTGAACTTGAGTGATAACCTCAAAGTCTTTGACCAAATGACTCCACAGCAGACGGGGTCAAACTATTTCTAGTCCCTCTCCAGGGGAGAATGAACTTCCCTTCTTTGGGGGTCCTCTATAAAGGACACATGGGGGATGCTGGACTAATCTCTCACCCCTGGGAAAGGAGGCAGGAATGAGAAGGGCTGTGGTTTGCCTACATTGATGTGAAGCTGTATTGGCTAGACAGTTAGAGAGGAACAGAGCAGCTGGCATCAGCTGAAGCACTTTCACCTCGGGACACCAGCTAGCAACCAGCCTGGTTCAGCTCTGGTTTTGTGCATGGACTTCCCTGTAGTTGCTCCATCCATAGTTGTTTCCCTGCCGATTTGGCTAACGCAGCGCTGCTGCGTAACCTTGCTGCCTGTCGGTGAGGCCCCAGAGCACTGTGGTGGGAAAGCACCAACTGAAAGGGTGCTCCAGTTCAATGGGATTACAAAGGAGGTACCAGTGAAGGGGAACTCAGCACCAGTCTTATTTCTACTATTTACTGTATTTACTTTGTATTCAGTTTGTCTTGGTCCCACCTGTACCTGTAAGTAGATACATTTACAAATGTTGGTCCAGACTTTCAGCCAACCCTTTGAGGCCTGGAGGGTTTCTCCAAACTAATAAAATCCTCCTTCTCTATAGAAAATGTCAACCTTCTATCTGCTTACCTGACAATATTGACCATAAGCCACTGTAATTGAAGTCCAGAAGCAAGTCTGACAGAGACATCAGCTTTTTTGCTGCTCTCTATCAAGACAGACAACAGAACTGGAGACTGGTTTTGCAGCTAAGGACTAATGTAATTTCTCCACAGGTTCTGTTTTTCTGTTCAGTGCTGTTTCCTTAACCTGTATTAAATTGTTCAACAGACTGACTTCTTTTAACAGTGTCTGCCAGCTAACTGCTCACAGACCAAACTTCCCCTGGCAGAGCATTCCTATACTCTATGTGAGCGTATAATCAGTTCCCCAGCCCACAATGACAGCACATCATTGGTCCTGGTGCCCAAGATCCGTTAAGTTTCTGGAAATAAAGAAATCTTATAAAAATCCTGCATTAAACATAAGTGGAGAGATACAGAAAATAATATTCAGTTTTTCCCTCCACCATCGCCTTGTTATTCCCAAACTGGAATGCTATGGAAAGTGATAGGCAAGTCAACCTGCTGTGGGATCAACGTCTTTAATTAGGAATGGAACTGATTTCCTTCATAGCTGTTCTCTGGGGACAGAAAGCCCCAATTCGAGTCCTGCTTTTCCCTGAGTGAGCCCCAAAGAGAAGGGACCCAGGATAAACAACAATAGCTTCAGCCACACATGCATGAAACAAAGGGATTTTTTTTTTTGTTGTTGCTGCACAGCCAGAAGAGGAGGGGTCTGATTGGCATTCAGACTTTGCAGCATCTCACTGTGGGAGAGAGGTCTTCTGCAGTCATTACTCTCCTATGGTGCTTGTTATTGACAGCACTCTTGACTGACTCTGGCGGAGAATAAAAGTATCCCTCTCGGTAATATCATTCACTAACCCTGCCTGCCGTTCCCCCTCTGTGTGCCTCATCCAGAGCTCACGTGCGGCTGACACACAGCGAACACGGTGACCTCCTCTGAATATGCATAAATGCTACGGATCGCCTGGGTTTTCTTGTTACCCTGCTGCCATGGCTGACTGAAGTAATCGCTCTGCTTATGAAGGAACGCACTAGTTTGTAACTGCTGACCCACAGATGGCCAACTCTGAGTCTGGCATCCAGACCTCACATTTAGCCACCCAAGTAATTTAGAGAACGTACAGTTAAAACCAATGAGATGCTGACGTTCGAGGAACGTGCACCTGCTTTTATTTCCTTACCACATTTTGGGAGATAGGTCCGTTGGTGTGCTGAGCATGGAGTAGAGGCGATGTAAAGGAAGAGAGGATGAGTGTTACCAAATCATTTTTTTGAAGCTAGCTCTCTAGCACTTGGCAGTCAGTCTGCATGATGCTAGATGTAAACACAGACTAAAGGACAGGCTTTCTTCCCACCTTACCCATGTAAATTCAATGCTGCTGAACATCTGTAGGTTATACACATGAAAAAGGGGGATTCAACACCTCCATTCTTTTAAAATCACACTGAGGGCTCCTTGCAACGATAAGAGTAAACATAACTAATTTTTGCTCTTATCGGTTGAACACAAGACTCTATTTGCTTTCAGCCTTTCAGCTCTTATTTTAAAACATTTCCCTTATCCATCAAAAGTTAAAGGCTCACTGTTTAGTTTTAACAGAAACTGACTGGCAAATTATTTCGGACTTTAGGATCAAAATTTTCACAATAAACATCGAAGCTATTAAAATGCCAAAAGTAATACTGCTGCAAAACATTGACATAAGTCTGCTGAGGCTTATTTGCTCTTGTGCAATTCTGGGATGAGGGCAAAGAAAATGGACAGCGCCATTGTCTGATGAGTGCATTTGCACAAGACTTTGTTTAAGGACCTTGTAACACAGAGATAAGATTTCAATTAATCACAGCCAAAACCTTAAGAAATCAGTGAGTGAAGTATCTAGGAATGCCTCTGCTCACTCACGATTCATTCCCTGTCTTCCTTGCAGAGTTCAAATCATCCTTAATTCATCTTTATATTGCCCTCCTCCCCCCTTTATCAGAGAAATTCCTACATTTCTTATATTTATTTAATTTGTCCTTGTATTCCTACAAGTAACTCACCGTTGGCCATGGACTCCTTGGATGTTCTAGCTGGAATAATGCTTCCAGATAACTAATCACCAGTGCCACCATAAACAGAACTGGAACAACTTCACCTTTCTTGGGTCTGTGATGCTGATCACAGGTCTCCTAGAAACATCACCAAACACTCAATTTACAGTTGGTACGAACCCTTATAGCTGAATCAGTGTTGATTTATACTACCTAATTCATACCTGCCCTCCAGTCTTAAATACAAATCTTCCAGTAAGCAACCAGAATGACAACAAAATTTTCCTCTGCAGAAGCTCTAAAAAAATAATCAAGGTTTCCATTACAGCTTGTTTGTCATTACTGTCGAATCAAATCATTGGAGCTTTTGTAATGAGAAGGTAGATTGAAAGAATCTAACATGAAATATCAGAACACACTGCAGAAAGGATCAGAAATCATCTCTGGTCAGTATTACCAATAATAACTAGCCAATATCCCAAAGAAATGAAAAAAGTTGGTTGTTCAGTAAGAGAAAGTGAATGAAGTAGGCAGATGGAGAAAAGGAGAAGATGGAGGAGGCTTTGTAAGGGTTTGTGTCAGGAAATGGAGGTAAGGAATTATCAGGACTGAGATTCTGAAATTTTTAGTGAGCTTTTAGCAAATCTGCTACTATGCAACAATTAGATATGGGAAAAAAATGCAACCAACCCCCAAATCCCCCCCCCC
>VXBZ01009860.1:921588-1007028 GCA_013399135.1 Heliornis fulica | reverse complement strand
CCCCCCTTTTTCTTTTTCGTCAGTGAAAGTGGAGTCCCTGGCGTAGTTTTGCTCTCCAAAAAAGAAGTAAGGATCTAGCTCTGCAACTGTGACTCCAAGAGATGCTCATCCTCTCAGAGTCAGCACTGAAAGGTCCGGATTAGATGCATGAAGTGTTATCCGTTACTTCTGAAAGACTTGGAAGCTTGCAAAAAACCATAGAAGACACTAAGTCCCCAATAAAAATACATTAAAAATAAAATCTTCTCAAATAGGGGTGTTCATTACCAAGGGAATTGGAAACTTTGATAGAGAATTCAGTATGTATTCTGCTTTAATGTTTGCTGCCTTAGAAATCTGCACGGCACAGCAGTCATGTAGCATTTCCTCTGCTTTGAGGCAAATAAAGAAAAGTGCATTAGTGCTGAGCTGTGTAAACAATCCTTGAGAAGTGATAAGAAATTAAATAATTCATGCTTTAGTCCATTGTTGAGTATGTAACCCAAAGGCATGCAATGTCATATGATGCATGGCTGCGGAGCATGTGATTTGAAAGAACCTCTTTGCAATTTATATTTATGTAAAAATGATGTATTACAATGCTAAAAGTTTGGAAAACAATTATTTTGCTTTGATACTGCACTCTAAAGTGCATCTTTTTTCACTATGTTGGTCTATCTCATGATTTAAATATGGTAAGGAACAGATTTATTTATTTTTTTTAATATGCAAGCACACTTAGAGAAGAGCAAAAAAAAGGATTTTGCATAGAAGACCGAAAAAAAAAAAAGATTTTTTAAAGGGCATTTGGGATTAAATAAAACATTATTGAAGTGTGTAGGTTGTTAATTTGATCAAACATTTTAAAATACTTTTTTTTTCTTAAATGAAAGTATGTCACGTTTAAGAAACAAGAGTTTCATTTTAAAACAAAAAGTTGAAAGGCAATTCTTGGATTTTTAATGACTTTAGGTGCGAAATATTTGAGAAAAATGACAAATTCATAAAATATTTTACTGTTGCCAATCAGTATTTCATTTATAAAACACTGCATGCACAAAATCACCCCTTAGATCTACTTACAGGATATTGGTATTTCCCTCAACACAGAGTTTCTGGCATCAATTAATTCTGTTTCTACTGGAAGCTCCAATTAAACCTGAATGCAAACACTTCATACAGCAAAACTCTGAAATAGCGCTTTCTGTATTCTAAAAGTTAAAACTTGCCATCAACCAAAAGGCATTCAAAAAGTAGTATTCTTAGAATTCAGGGTGGGTTTTTTTAATTTGTTTGATTTTTTTTTTTTGGTTAGTTGCATGGTATTTGAGAAGTTAAGGCTTACAAATCTGGTACCGTAAACTCAACAGGGATATAAATCCTCTGTTTCCCCAGGCTAAAAATAAGAGTTACTGTGTAAATTAATTATTCCCTGAAGCTTGTAAGCTAAACAGAAATAAGCATTGCTTTCTTAGCAGCTGTGACCATTGGGAGCACTGGGAATGATCCCTTTCATATCAATAAACTTTCTATGTAGTAAGAAGGGGAAATAAATTCTATTCAAATACAAAGACCTTTAAACTGAGAGAAAACTGAGGTCCCAAGTTTGTTCCTGAATTCATACTTTAATTAAAGAAGTCAATGAAATAGAGAAGTAAAACCCAATTTGTATGTGTAGGAATACTATTTGAACTGTAATCTAACAAACAATGCACACCAACCAAATCTATAGAATACTTTTTCTGCAAAAGCCATTTTGGTTCTCACCAGAAGGAGATGAAGGAGCTGCTATTCAAGGCAACACCTGCTTTTACCTTCAAGTGCAATTTTTCATTGGAATTGTTTCTAGTCACAGCTGATTGTATTCACGCACACAGAAGTTAATTAAAAAGGTTAGCAGAAGTAACTCAGCCTCTGAAAATCAGTATGTGCAAATTGTTCCTGTAATTAGAGTTAACTGCAGAAAAACAAGGGTTGGCCACGGGTGATTTTTAAATCAAGGGTCAAGACTATTTGTTGCTCAATAAAAAACTCAATCTTTATAGGATAACTGTGATCACTTCTATGGTGAACATGACTCAGACAAAACAGGAGTAATCCTTGTGGACGGGGTGGCTAAAGAAAAGTAGTATCAATAAACAATCAACATATGAAAACGGCAACAACCATTTTTTCTTTTTTCTTTTCTTACCTAAAAAAGAGTGTTTTTTCCCTGCTGAACAGGTGATTAATGGCCCTGTCACTACAAGATGAAGGATGCATTTTTGTAAAGTGTATGTGAAACCAGGATTGGTCTCAGCCTTGGGAATGCCTTTCCTGCTTCCGCACTGCAGGATCCCACTCACACATATATCAAAGAGAAGACGAAGCTTCTTCCTGATAAAAACAACCTTAGCTGATCCCAGACTTCATGAGGGAATAAAAGTGCAAGCAGCAGGAAAGATAGCACAGTGCTAAACAGATAGCACAGTTTGACATGGGAAAGCTTATCTCTCAAGGAATGCCTCTTCTTTCCATCCTCCTATGCTGGGAAGCAGCAGAGTAGACACCAAGTTCTGGAAAACTGTCTTAATGTGAAAGCTTCTGGATTCAAACCTGTACAGCCTTAAAGCCCCCTTAATGAACAGTATTTTCCCTGTGTGGTGTTACGTGCTTTGTAACCCAGGATGGGAAGAACTATATTGTGCATACTTTTCTTATAAAATTACATGTTACGAATTTGCACTGCACTAACACTGAAGTCAAAGTGTTTCACTGAATTGCTTGAATAGGCTCTTTTGAATTTCAAACACACCTGCATTCCTGTTAGATTACAACATAATGTATTTTTGAATAGGGGAGTTTCAGTGTCTTGATCAAACAAGCACTACTGACATCTATTGCAAAAAAAATTGCACTTTTAAAAAACTTTAGTACTTATCTGTTGATGGACAACATTTCTTAGATGCCTATGATCTAAATTTTTAATGGGGACAGGAATTTTTATTGCTTCCATCTCAGAGAGCTTTAACTGATGGGACAGTTGTGAAGGAGAAAACCATCGTCAGAATCTTATGCGTAGTTGAGCTGAGGATGTCCAATGAACCTCTACACAGATGAGCAGAAAGTGCTTTTTTCTCTGTCTTCATAAAAATCATAGTATATTAAGCAGATATTCTACAATTTAATTCCGAAAAGAAGGTGCCAAGCCACACACCACCAATCATCCTAAAGGAAAGTTTCAGAATATACTTTATTATGCAAATATGTACAAAATATCAGTCAATAGTAACTGTTTTTTGGAGCCTTTCCTTTCCAAGTTGTACCTGTATTGCATCCAGTTCAATTACAGCAACAGCTTTCACAGAATACCTGAGAAATTTAATTAGTTTTAATACACATTTTGTCTCAGATAATTTAAATAGGATGCTCTACTTTGCTCTTAATTTCATGTCCTCTCCTCCAAGATTTTTCATCTCTCACCTTAGAGTAATTGCACCATGTAACAAACTAATGGAGAGAACTGGCTGGCTCACTCTAAACCGCAATTTGATAACTTTTGTATTGGCACATACAAAGAAACTCCACCAGAAAAGTGCCTAAAAACAATTATGGTATTGGCTATATTGGGATGCCTGAGGAGTTACAAGGTATCTTAACATGAGACCAATTTATGGATGCTTAAGATGTAATGAACCAGAAATCGTAAAGAAAAATAGAAATATATAAAATATTTAATCTTTTGGATTTCGTCCTCAAAGTGAGAAAATTTCTATTATATTTTTCCAAGCAGTAGAGTATTCCATGATTTAAGAATAGGTTTATTTCCTAAGAAACACCAAAAAGTACTTTCAAATTAAACAGTCCTGTGTAGAAGCCAAAACTCAGGACTATATTAAGCTTGAAAGCAGCAGAGGACTTGACCCTCCATCCAGCAGAGAACCAATACTCCATGAGAGCTAGGAAACTCTACATTATACAGATGAAGGCCATCTTTAGACAATATCAAACAAAATCACATTAAACCCATAAGCATAGAATGTGCTGAAAGAAATTGAACAGTAGACATCACAGCAGAGGAAGAAATGGTATTAACCGCAAACATCCAGCAAAAGTTGAACTTTTCCTTACAAATTCTGCTTTGACAATACTGAGCATGATGTGTTCAGAAAACACAGAACATCGTGGACAAATATATTTATGTTTTGAATTAGGCTTTCTGATTTTTTTGATGTAAGTATCAAATCATAACTGATAAGATGATGTTCTTAAGAAACATACACTAATAGTAGGAAATACCCCAAAAAAATCAAACAGGGTTGGGAAGTCCTGAAAGGTCCTTGAGAATAGAAGATATCAGGCTGAAGGAGTGTTACACAAGCATTTATGCAACTAAGCAGTAAGTCAAAAACCTAAAAAATAGTGACTGTCTACTTTGATGTTATTATTTATCACAACCTTGTGCAAAATACTGCAAAGATGATGCTCTTAAATATAGCGGAAATCCAATTCTCACACAGATCTGTACTATTATTTCAAGGTTTAGAAGCATTCCTGAGAGGGCTATTTTGGAAACTGATAAATAAATAACCAAAGATCGAAGTCAGCTGCTTGTTTCCTCAGACAGTCCCTGCTTTCTAACTTGCCTTGAATAAAACTTTTAAGAAACTTCTCTCTGCTGTAATTTCCAGCGAGCCTGTTAGAAGAGTGGTAAATGTGGTAAATGTGGCTTTATCTCAAAAGGATGAAACAACGAAAAATACTAAAAATTGCCTAGATTTTGAGACAATCTCCTCAATGTGGATAAATTACACTTACTGCCTACACATGATTTTTATGGTTAAGGCCATCTCATCCTGAGCCGAGAAGAAGAGCAGAAAAGACACTGGCTGCTTAGGGAGTCTCCAGAGGAGCTTACGTGGGTTGTTTTATTTGCAACTAAAAGTGACCTCAGGGTGGCTCAGCCTGTGGACAGAGGCAGCAGCCAGCCAGCTCCCAGGGAGCAGGGGACCTTCCTTGCCCCAGCCCCTTCTGGGGAGAGCCAGCTGTTGACCCTGGGGTAGGGCTGCAGAGGGTGGCCTGTGAAACTGCAGCTCAGCCCTGCACTTGCGGGGCTCGTACAAGAGGGAGGGCCACTATTGCCTGAACTGCAGCCGGGGGTGCTATCAGGGCTAGTGTAAAAGATTGGGTCATTTTCTGCTTCTTACCTTTCCCTTGGTTTAAAACATGCCTTTAATTTCCTTTCAAATTGAGCCATCAGTAGTGACTTCTTCTTCCTCCCTAAAGGATTTAGATTATTAATGTGGGAAGAATGCCCAAGACTGATAGGCAGTCATTCCAGGCCACTTCATTACAATTAATTTTATTCTGGTTGGATGATAAGTATTGACCAATTCTCTTGAAGTTGTCTCCTGGCCTATTTCACGCCTTTCAAATGCCTGCTTACTAGCACAGTGAATCTTGCTTTGACTATTAATGCTACAAGGTAATATCCCATTTTGGCTTTCCGAACACAATGTTCTCACCAGAGTTAAACAATAGAACTGATGTTGGACCAGATGACTTGCACTAGAAGTCCAGAAACAGCAAGAAACATCATTAGTTGGTGGTATAGATCAACTGGGCAGGAGGAGAGAGGTGCGGAGTGATGTACATAGGGGCTGTCCATCTAGACTCTTCTCTGCAGGGCACAGAAGCAACGTAGAAATGTACTGTGGAGCAAAGTGGACTACACTTACCCTGACAGCGGGACACTTTTCTTCTCACCAACGTGCTGTAAATGCCAAACAAGTTTCATCTTCTCTTCCTCAAAATATTGTCCTGATCACAGACTAATATTCATTCTATAAAACAGCATGAAACAATAGGCAGCAAGGAGCCGATTTAAACAGTCTCCTATGGAGAACACTGTAACACTGTAAGAAGCATCACACCTTTGATTTGCAGAAATAGTCCCCAAACTCTTTGAATCCAGTTCTCTCTTGCTATTTATTGCCTAATTTACACCTGTATTAGCAGGAAAGTCAACAGAGTCAGATTAGAGAAAGTGAGAGAAGAACAGGAGTTTTATGATCTTGTTTTCCATTAGAGAACCCTCCAAGGAGAGTGTGGAAATAACTATCCACAGGAGACCAAGAGCTATAGGAACGCCTACTTTTGTTCACAAAGAGCACTCACTAGAGACACTAAACTGCTTGGGTTTATACAGTGCCCTTAAGCATTATTACTTATTACCATTTATGTGATTACAAGCTGTGTTCACAGCAATAAAATAAGGCTCAGCTTGGGTAGTATTAATAGCCCAACTAATTACACTGCTATAAAAGGTTTATGGGTGGTGTAAATCTCAGTACTATTACTACATCGTGCCATGACACTGGCTTTGTCTGAAGGAAGGCATTTCAAAGCTGATTTCTACGTGCTCCTTGCTCTAATTTATAAACAATTAGTGAAGACAATAGGATATAGGAACCTTACCACCTGGCTGTAGAGCTAACTTAAGTCATGTCTAATCCTGCAGCTACAGCAGAAAAGCATTATCATTCCGGATTCCTGTTTGAAGATGAAAAAGACCAAAAGTTTTTTCCTCATTCCTACAGTCACTTAAAATTCCAGCTGCGTTCCTTCAGCTGTGTCCAACCTTGTCAGACATCAAAAGCAATCTGAGATATTCAACTGGAAAATTAAAAATTATCTAATCTTCTACTTGGTGAATTTGTTCTTATTAATAGAGAGACATGACCCTACTATTATATAGACTCAGAAACGTCAAAAGATCCATTTAGACAGGAGGCACACCAGCTTAATGATACCACTTTCTGGAATACTTCACAGATGCTAGGTCATATTGTAGATAAATTCAGAAATCTCAGAATGATGCTATTTGGTTTTAGCAAATCAAGATTCTTTGAGTAAAAGAAGGCAGAATCTTATAGAAGTGAAGTTTATGCATTATGTAAGAAAGGAGGAATTTGTTCAACATTGTTCTACCACCTCCCATGTCAAAACAGAGCTGTAAAGAATGGATTGATGTCATTTCATTCAGTAGGGGAAGCAATCTTCTAACAAGCTAGGGGTAGTTGCCAATGGGACATTTGAACCAAGCAGAAAGTGTAAAATGGAAACACAGGAGTGCCTCTTGATCAGATGGCTTTTCTTCCATGTTACCACAGCAATCGAGCTTTCTAATATGATGGATTTAACAAGGCAACTGGGAACAGCAGGGAAGGAGGGGCTGCTCACTTACTGGAGCCAGAAGACGAAAGGCAGTCTGCCAAGGCCAGACAGAAAAATATTGATGATGATCATCCAAAATCAGGAAATGAGGATTCATCTGTTACTGGAAGGAACACACTGCCACATACTGTTGCTGAGTGGGAGGATGAGATGGTAAAGTCATTACAGCTGGTTTTAAAAATGAACAACCTGGGCCATTGCTAGGGCATTGGGCCATCAAAGGCTGAAAGGGATCTTTTTAACTGGTTTGGAAGTGCATGTCATCCAATGCAGAGCTGCATCCAGATCACTGCAAGACTGAGGCTGCAAGACTACAGGAGCTTCTGCTACTGGATTCCATCTAACGTGCTGGGTGATCCACAGCCGTCATACAGGAAAACATGACTACTTCAGTGTGTTCCTAAGAGTTTGTTCTACAAGATAACCTTCAAAAGTGACAAATAGTATCTTGTCCTCCTTCATATTCTGTACTTGAAGCCAGTAGGCTTTCCTCCTTTAACAGTCAGAGAGAGGAGAAAACCACCATAACAGTATGCAATAAGGCTGTGTGCTTTTGGTGGCATGGGACTCCGCTCAGTGAAGGCTGAACAGCCCATTGTACTATGAAAACCTGGGATCAGCAGGCATAATACCAGCAGCACTGTTCATTACAGTCTTTCCTCTGGCTTGTCACTGCTTGCTCTTACTCAGGCCAAGAAAAGCACAGGCAAGTTTAGTCTCGACTAAAGAGCAGCAAACTACTGAACCTATCAATTAGCCATGTTCTGGTCTCAGCACAGCTAACCACAAACATTCAAAAATTCTTTTGAAGGAGATAGCTCATTCAAAGTTTGAGAAAGAGCTTTGAAAAACCACATTATGCTGAATATACTAAACTTGAGATTAAAAATAAAGAGAATTTGAGATTCCATGTTTGAATACTTTTCTTTGCAACCATACAAGAAACACTTATAAAACTCAGAAGAGATATTCTCAGTTGACAAAACTAAATGAGGGTTTTAAAGAAAATAGCCAGACACGTATTAACATGTATCTCCTTAAATTACAGAAGTGTTCTATGAAGAACAGAAGTGTTCTGCAGAAGTTGGCAGCACTATTCTGTACAAAGCACAATCTCTGGCAGTTCGCTTCACTGCCTTTGCTGATTTTCTTTCCTATCGACAGAAGAGAAACAAGAATAAGATTATACTTTAAACAACTTGTTCAGTGTTCGGCAATGAATCAAGGCTAGAAATAGAATTTTGACACTTTAAATGTGTTGTGTAATATATTTGAACATATGGGATCTAAAATAAATTAGCTTTTAAAGGCACTCAGCTACCACAGTAATGGATGGATGGACAGATAGATAATCTGTGTCTTTTGATGTGATTTACTGGCTTCCAGGAACTTGCGTGCTCTACAGCACTGAAACTACAAACTCACAAAAACTCTGTGCTCGACTGAACTCTACCCACAAGTGGCATGCCTGTCAAATGTAACTTCATTGGGTTTATTTCCATGGCACAGCTATAAAAAGGTTACCTCCATCAGACCAAGTGTGCTGATATTTGTGATGAAATGTTTAATCATCAAACCCTGCAGTTCAATAATTATATTTACTGGAATTCAAAAAGGCAGAGATGCACATTTTTCTGTGTTACTAGAGCTATGGCTCAAAAGCTGAGCAGAATCTTCTGTGTTAATAAAATGCCTGACTCTAAAAGTCCCTGTTTTCTCAAAATCCACTGATATGAAAAATTCTGATTACAGCTTAAACATAAATCAAATCCTTGTGAAATTTCATTCAACTTCTGTGTGTATTTTAGATATGAATGTAACCAATTACTGATATAGTGGAAATGCAGCTCTATAAGAGAGATAACATCAAGTTCTAAATGCAGGTTCTCTTCATTTTTCTCTTGCTCTATACTACACACCACTCATATTATGATGCTTTCAAAGGCTCTGAGAAATTACTACAGAATTTGGTCTTATTGTACCATTTCCTTTGTTAACAGTGTGCCTTGCACCACCTGCTATTGTTGCTCTGATGTTAATTTAATTAAGTTGCATCCAAATGCATAATTCAAGGACACTTTTAAAGATATGATCAGTTGAGAAGTGTTTACCATCTATAGGCAATATTTAGAACAAACCAGAAAAATGCAGAGAAGCAGAGAGTGATGCCTAATGCAACTGAAATAACTCAGTAAAAGGGAAATCAGGACATGACAAATGAGAAAAGAAACAAAGCTTTGGATGGCTCTGATAGGAGGGACAAGCAGAGTAAAACTAACTTTGGTATGACAGGGGAAAATGGAATCAGCAGGGAATTCCTCTGATCACAGATGCAACACAATGCTCTAAAACTAAGCAGAGGTTGAGAACTGCTCTTCTCTGGGCATGCTGACTCAGCTTTCTGCAAGCCTACATCAGTGTTTTGGTCTCAGCTACCACTCCTCATTACAGTTTTGTCTTCTTAATTTAAATGACTGTTCAGGCAAACCCTTCACTGTTTCTATGTATATGATCTCCAAAAATGCCTGGAAGGCTACATGGAAGATCATATTGCAATTATGTTCTGAATTTATTAAAATAATAAATTGCTTTCTGCTGCACTTCACTTTTTGCCTGGTCCAGCCGAGTCCAAAACCTAAATTCTGTTGTCAAACTCTATTTCAGCCTCAATTTCATTTTGTCTTTTCAACTGGAACTGAACAAGGTCAAAATACAATTTTTCACTGTACAACTGTTCTCTGAGGGAGTCAAAGAGTTAAAGAGGGGTGTCATCAGCTCTTGTCCTTAAATAGAGCTATTGCCAAAAAAAACCCTCCACAAATTTGCAGTTTGTATTGGGATGATCTGCTTGGCAATATTATAAAACCCAAAGCTGACAGTCCAAACAGCCAGTCACCAAGTAACCATCTGGAGACTGTGCCAACAGCAAATTCCGACAGACAGAGCATGAGGTATCACAGCCCATGTCTGGTTGTTTGGTCTGACAAAGGTAAATTACAGATGCATCATGGAATCAGATTTATCATAGAATCATAAAACATCATGATTTGGAAGAGACTCAGTCGAGCTTGGTGCTGTGACCACTTCCCCAGGGAGCCTGTTCAAGTACCTGACCATTTTCTCGGTAAAGAACCTCTTCTTAACAACTAACCTAAACCTCCCCCGTCACAGCTTCTTACCATTCCCTCAGGTTCGATCACTGGTCACCAAAGAGAGGAGATCGACAGCTGCCCCTTCACTCCCCCTCATCAGGAAGCCAGAGACACAATGAGGTCTCCCCTCAGCCTCCTTTTCCTCAGGCTGAACAAATCAAGGGACTTCAGACTCTCCTCCTTATAAGACTTCCCCTCCAGACCCTTCACCATCACCTTTGTCCTACTCTGAACACTCTCCAATACTTTTGTGTTCCTCTTGTACTGTGGCCCCCAAAACTGTACACAGCACTCACAGTGAGGCCGCACTAGCGCAGTGTAGAGCAGGACAGTCACCTCCCTGGACTGGCTGGCAGTGCCATGTTGATGCATCCCAGGATACAGTTGTCCTGCTTGGCTGCCTGGGCACAGTGCTGGGTCAGGCTTAACTTGCTGTCGACCAAGACCCCCAAATCACTCTCAGTGTGGACGGCCTTCAGCGTCTGATCCCCCAGTTTGTATGAGTAGCCAGGGTTGCCCCTTCCCAGGTGCAGAATCTGTCACTTTCCCTTGTGGAACTTCATGCTGTTGGTGATTGCTCAGCTCTCTGATCTGTCCAGGTCTCTCTGCAAGGCTTCTCCACCCTCAACAGAGTTAACAGATCTTCCCAATTTGGTGTCATCTGCAAATTTATTTAAGACACCTTCTAGTCCTGAGTCCACGTCATTTATGAAAATGTTAAAAAGAACCAGACCTAAAATGGAGCCCTGGGGAACCCCACTAGTGCCTGGCTTCCAGAAGAAGTCAGAGAGTTGTCATTGGTGAGAGAAGAAGCCAGTAAGTTGTCATTAATGGGGCAGAGTCTGGCTGGAGGTCTGTAACTAATGGAGTCCCTCAAGGGTTGGTACTGGGACCAGTATTGTTCAATGTATTCATTGATGACCTGGATGAGGGAATAGAGTGCACAGTCAGCAAGAAATATTGGTGAGGAAATACTTCACTTAAGTGCTCCTGTTTGCAGTCCTTTTTTTCCAGCAATTCCCTCAGAACCCTTTTGTCAACCAAAACAGCAGAAGTAAAGGTTCCAGCAGTGATATTTCAAATCCTCTTTGCAGTGACATACAGCTAATTGAGTATCACTTTCCCATGCTGGGAACACTTGACCACTTAAGGAGAAGGTCTCAGGGAGGGACTTGGACGGTAATGTTGGAAACACTCCTGTGCTTTCTTTACTCAGAAGAAAATGCTGACCACAATCTGTGGGACGCCTGATAAGTGACAGTACAGCTCATCCACAGAAGCCTGCACACACCTATCAGCCAGGTGCTTAGGGCACAGCAAATGGCCCAATACAACAAAAATAATCCTCTTGCTAAGGATGCTCCTGTGGTGCAAGGGCAGTTTCCAGAGGAAATACTTCTGTTTACTGAGCTTTCCCATGTTGCTGATATTGTCTGAAAACTTTCCTAAGAACTCCTTCTCTGACCAGACCTCCTGAAGTTTCACCAAACTCATTTTTTTATGTTCATACTTTCTTTACCTACTAGATGGAACCCTCCCCTTTGAGAGGAAGCACTGCTTAGCCAAAGATTTAAAGAAATACAAATCACCTGATCTAACCCCTTTTAAGATGATGTCTCATATCTATATATCCCCTTTAGAAGGTATTTTTCTAATTCTAGTTCTTAAAACTAGTTGGTGATTGCTGATGTTCAATTAGGTTGTGCAATGTTTTCTGCAAGTTTAACTTAAGAGGTCTTTTTATGGTCACATAATTATCACTAGGTGATATAATTTTGAAGAAAGTGGAAAAAAAAACCCTTTCTCACAATCATTTAAATCTCTGAAATTCGTATTCTCAGTGTATCTATTGTAACACTCATTGTCATTGCTTTGAAGTTAGCAATGTTAATAGGCAACAAAAATAATTTGTAATGAAGAAAATAGTATAGCGGATTCCTGTGAATTGAATAGTTTTTTAATGAATTCCACTTTCTGGCTAAATTGTTGACATGGGATATGATTTTCCATTGAAAATCACTATCATTAATTTGCACAAAACTCTTCACTAACGATATAACCTTTGGCTCCCACAAGTATTTAGTTCCAACCCAACAAATACGAAACTTCATCTGTGAGATTGCAAAAGGCAATGACAAACATCAGTGCTACTGATGCTGTTACCTGCTACTTCTTAATTCCATGGATTTTTACACCTGCCAATAATTTCTGTCTCAATACCGAGGTTTTAATGAGAAATTCTGCTTCTTCTCAGTGTTGTTTATATCTATAAGCAATAATCTGTCAAATCTGTTAAATACTATTCAGTGCACAACAGATTAAATCCTTAAGACATATTAAACAGAGCTCAAGAAAATACAAAGGAAAAGCAACAGTGGGAACTATTAATACTGTGATAGTCAACTTCAGGGAAGAAATATCCTCAAGCAGATCATCACTCAATATTGTCATTAACAGAAGATAGACTGTTCCCTCACCAATGTAGGATTAGTGGGAATTATGGAAATAAACACAAGCCTCATCAAATGCATGAGAAGAAATGCCTCAGATTATGACAGAGACAGCTGACAATGGATTTCCATTTTTATTTCAAAATATTAAGAAATAAGGAGATGACATTTCATCACATTACTGACAATATTAACAAGGACTAAAAAACCCAAGTCTTTTGTGAAAATTGGGAAGGAAAGTTGATAGAACCTGACATTTTTCACAAAGCACCTTCCTGCTAGGAATGAGTTGCTAGTGTACTACCAGGTGTGTATGGAACAGAAATTGAAAGCAATTGTGAAGCTTCTAGGACGAAAAATTCTGTTTAAATTGGAAAGATGTGATTTTCCTTCTTGTGTCTCGTGTTTCCTTCTTGGTTTGTGTTTATCAGACTGTTTAACCTAGAATTTCAGGTGCACATACTTAGAAACAACTATTTGAATGTTTGTTGTGTACCTTTTCTTATAAAAGCTTTACTTGTTGACAGAGCACCTCTACATTTTAGACTCCGCTCCCTTTCCATGGAGAGGGCTATCACTGTATTTATTGCTTGACAAATGAAACAAGCACCTTGCTTTTAAATCAAGACTGTTGTTACATCTAGCTTATTTTAAAGAAAAATTAATCAGCTCTAAGGATGAGATGCCTTAACACAGCTTTAGGCACGGACACTGTTATGAACAGAGACACTGAAATACAAATGAAACATATATGAAATATGAAGAGTCAGCCCTGCTAGAAATGGTTCTATTATCAAGGCATAGTAATGCAATTCTTCTGCAGATGTTCTGGGAGCTCTTCTTTGCAATCATGCATTTCTGTTAATGAAAACACAAACATACAACAAGAAGCAGTTCTGTATGCATGTCCAAACTTCTGTGTTGCCTTGTGTTGTAAAGTTTATCTTAGTGGGCTGCATTATGAAAAGCTCTTGGTGACTGTGATCTCTATTTTGCAAAAAGGATCCTGTTCAGCCATCATTATGTTACTGGAAAAAATACTATGGTAAATAACACTTGTCTTCTTAAAGGCAGGTTGTTCTGAGATCTGCGTGGAATTCTCTCACCTTGAAACAACACATTGCTTTTCTGCAGTGTGCTATATCCTTTTACAAAAAAAAAATAACACTACTTTCTTATCAGTTTTTATTAATTCCATACTTCAGAGAAATATTTTTTTATAAAGACTATTTTATATTTTCTAAGCAAATAACAATAGGAGGAACAAACACATTCAAAATCCTCACTAAATTAAAAGCAACTGGGTTCCCACCAGAAGAAAAGCAGGTGGGTTTGAGTGTACAGATCTCAGACTGTCACTCACTGCACATCCACAAGCATTCCCAAACATTTTTATCCATTGAATTTCAGTGATACAACTGCAGTGTGTGGACAAAAGTTGAGAAAGGTTTGAGGGTCTTGCTTTTGCTCAGTAACTTCCAGTGATTCTTACTGTCCTACACATCCTAAGAATGGCACTTTCCCACAGAGAGAGGCAGAGTCTGCTGTAAGAAGGGGAAAACTCCACTGGGAAGAGGAACATGTCACTTGGGAAGTGCACCAAGCACATTATAATTTAAGCAGAAACTAAAATACTAGGGTGTATGTTGGTCAGCACAATGTGCTTGTCCCTTGACATTTCTCCACCTTGCCTACCTGACATGCTGTAGCTCCTCACATTCCAGCAATCAGGAATGCGCTGGGGCTGGACCACTTGCAGTCTCCACTAAAAATGACGTCTCTCACTCAAGAGTTCTGATTGTGAAGCTGCCTCTGTACCTTCATCTCCTGGCAGGCTGCCGCCCCCTCGGCTAAGTGAATTTTTAGAAAGCATTCAAACTAATGATTTCAGCCCAGTGACTGCTGCCTGCCAGGCTCAATGGTCAAGTCCATTCAGACCTCTTACCTCCAGCTTTAGCAGGAACCGGTTCCCAACAAGCATTTCTAGAAAACCAAGTTAGGCTCAGTAATGAGTGCATCAGAAATACACTGGAATCCTTCAAATGTTTTTGCTGCTGTCTTCAGCTTTGGAATAAAGCCTTAACTCAAAAGGCTTAACATGAGACATCTTTCATCTTAACACAAAATTTAACTGTGTTTTGAGGGGTGGCTTCTGCAAGAAGCAGCTAGAAGCTTCTCCGAGGTCAGACAGAGTAAATATCTGCTGGGCTTTCAATCCCAGGTTTCTCTGTGTGTGTAGTGTAATGTAATAAATTAGAGAGTTTTCTTGCCTTTCTTCTTGAAAGTCTTGTTGAGTCTGTTTTGCCCGTGATGCCAATTGCAGAATGATCTCTCCCTGCCCTGATCTTGATCCAAAGCCTCTCAACATGTGTTTTCTCCCCTGTCCAGATAAGAGGGGAGTGGTAGACGACTTTGATGTGACTCTGGCCTCTAGCCAGGGTGAAAGGACCACATTAACCCACAGTTTCAGCATGCTGTTGCAAGAGACTCCACAGGAACCTTCACGCCAGTGTCCATATATTCAGGCCTGTCCAAATAACCACTAAGCCTAGCTCAAGTACACCTAAAGTTCACTGAGATCTTGAGATGATAAGCAATTATAAGTAATACAAAATATAAATTCTACTGCTAATACATATCTTTGGGGGGATATGTGTGTAGATGTGTACGTTTTCATGTATATAACTATATATATGTGCATGGAAAAACTCTTTGGATCACTCCATGAGGACAAACCACTACAAGTCCTTTAAAATGGAGCCAAACATCTTACATGCCAAATATAGGAAATAAGGGCACTAACTAGTTGCTTCTCTTGTACACTGAGCAGCTGAAATCTTAATAGAACACTCAGGAACATGTCCAAACAAAAGATTACAAATAGCAATGAAACAAACAGCATATATCATATTTTATGGTCACGACAATTCTTCACTTATATCATCAGTGGTACAAATCAGGGCATATCCATTTTATTAAAGCAGTGGCAGTCCACCTCTACCCTGGGGTACTAAGAACTCCTTTAGAATTAAACAAAACAAACCCAAGTATCATATCACATACAGATAATCAGAGAAGAAATGGAGAAATGATTGTGTAAATATTCTAGTAGCTGCACAGAAGCAAATTCATGAATATTTAACTCAGAAAAGGTACAGATGCATAATTTTCCTTGAAAACTAATTTACTTCTGTAACAGTTACAAAAATATCCCTGTGAATTGACTGTTATATTACTGAAAACTAAAGGATAAGTGCTCCTCTGAGACATGTGCATGGTCTCTCCCTCCCCTGTGTATTTGGAGCGCTCATTATTTCTGTCAGCAAAGCTCCCACCTTCTCTCAAAGATTCCTCCTCCCATCTGGGAAATGCGTGTAAGAAACGGAGGAGGCTGCTAGACAGCATGTATTATCCTTCTCCTTTTGTCTTTAATGCTAAATCAGGAAAGAGAGTGTAGGGAGAGGTTCTAGCAGAGCTGCAGCTGAGATACTCAGCTCAGTAGCGACCTGGGTCTAAAGCATCTTCAGGGTTTGTGAGCCAAAGCTTCACCCAAAGGAACAGCTAAGGCAAGAGGTGAGTGCCCAGGTCCCTGAAATCTGAGCATCTTCCAGAAGTGACTCGGTGGTACTGCCTGTGCTTGGCAGCTCATGAACAGAAGGGAGATCATACAGCACAACCAACCACTGCTTTTCTATTCAGTGCTAAATTTGTAAACATTTCTTCAGAGGGAGCTGCAATTAATATTCTAGCACTATCATCCAGAAATGCAACAGGAGTTCGAAGTAACCATATGCCAATTGCTAACAGCTCAGCTAAATATAAAGGCAAAAAAACCCATGCTTACAAAACAGTGGAAAAACTTATAGTATATTTATATATTTATGCCTGAAAGATGTATTTAGTTGTAACAATAATTATATGGATTACCCTGATAATAATGGAGATAAAGGAAGAGGAAATGACTGCTTGCATTAAGGCTTGGCAAGAAGTGTGAGCCAGAAAAGTAAGTTGAAAATAGAGCTTTTTCCTGCTAGCATAACTTTTTTATTCCCTGGATTCATAGACCTCATTGTCTCATAGACCTCATTTTAGAAAAGGTAGTCTACTTAGATGAAGTTTTATAGGTGTGTCTGTGAGTTACCTGAAGCATCACGTAAACTCTTTGCTCCTTCCTCTGTCCTGGTACCACTTTGTTAACAGAAGCTAATGAATTCAAAAAAAGAAAATGGAGAAGTGGACTATTTCCCATGAAGGAGAAATATACAGCACTTCCAAAGCTTCAGAAAGGATGTCATCTTCACAGGGACTTTGCCGCAAGTCTTGTGTACAGTTTATAACTGGGCTCTGCAAAATGGGATGCTGCTGAGTCTTTGATTTAATGAAAACTTAGGAAGGCAATCCGATTCACTGCAGGGACCGCTTTGTTCTTTCATTATGATTCTTTTTTAATGAGAAAGACGATCGCAAGGATAAACTTCATTCCTCTGAATTTTTACACTAATTACATACAAAGCACCATTCTGGCAAAGCGGGACTTATCTCCTTCAGGCAATACAGTTATCATCTTGTAACCACACTTCAAATCTCCCATATGAATGCTGGAGCTACGTGTGCTGAATGTGGATCCTGCTACCCTTGCTAGCTGCTTGAATTGATGAACGTTTAAATATTCAATAAATCACAGGCAAATACTGATACTGCATGAAGTGGCAGAGACAACCCTCGCATTCTGCTTACAGCTGTAGGATCAAGGGATCGCTATTTTATCAGAACCATTAACTTTCCTCATTGTGGTGGGAAGGGATGGTTGGCTTTGTAAACAGCACTTTGGATGTTTATGTATTAAGAAGAAGAGCCGGGTCCATACACTAACACTGCAAAGGACAGTTATCCCTTAATTCTACAGAAAATCAACTGCCTGTGATTCAGCTCACACCCTTAAGAGAAAATTTATTATTTGACATACTGTAAGGCAATCTTGACTAGATAGGGAGATGCTCTACTCACAAATAAAATTACCAAGAACTATATTCATCTCTGTGCAATGCTCTGGTACTCTAGGCCAATTTTCAAAGCTTGGTATGGGCTTGCTGCCGTGGTATCGGAGCATTTCCAAGATTGTACCATGCAACACCTGGCTTTCCATATGCTCAGAAACCTTTATTCTTAAATCTGCAACCTCTGCACCCTATCTGAATCCATGGTATATATACAAATACACGCAGCCACAACTGCTGAGATGGGGATGCAAATCAAGCAGCAAGATGCACAGGTGCTCAAACTGCACTTCTTCAGATCTTCCTTGAGCCTGCTCACTCATGCCTCTAGAGACAAGGTTTATCTTACAGACTGTGTACTTACAGACTTGTGCTCAGCATAGCACTGTGTGTGAGAGGCCAGCATGGCCCCTGAAGAAGTGTGCAAGGAGGGAGCTTCACAGGCTCAGCAACAAAATCTAAATCCTGATCCAAACACAAATATGCTGCGGATTTGCCCCAAGTCTCAGATTTAGGTGCTGGAAACAACAAGAAAAGCTGAAGTGTGATCACGCTGCCTAAAAAGCCACACTGTGATAATTTCTTTTTGTCTCTGCTGATTTTCACTAGCTACCTGTGATCCTGCAGCTGCAAGCTGAATAACTGCATTGCCTCCATTTTATTCCATCTGTGGTTTCTGTTTATGTATTTATTGGCATGGAATGGCCACATCTGGCTAAATGTTCCTAAACTGTATGTACATTTACCTCCAGGGTAAAACTGCCTTATTCTCAAGTAGTGTATTCAGTATAGACATTGCCTCACAGCAACGTTACAGCGTCTTGATGCAAACATGGTCCATCACCCAGGACTTCAGCCAGCCTAAAGCTTGGCATCCTCTCTATGCTCGCTGCACTCAGTGCCTGCAAGGTTTGCTCTCATAAAATATGCACCAGTCTTTGAACCATGGTGCAAATCTTAATGCTGTTTCTAGAAGAAACTGGTTGAGGGCATAAACATGGCAGCCAGAAACATGACCTAGTCTGAACTTCCCAAACTGAGTGGGAAGTTCTGTGCTTTCAAATGCCTCATTTGAATCCCTCATGGAATCTGTTACAAGGAGATGTAACGCTAGTGCATATGCAACCTTAGTAGAAATTCACTTCTATGTGTGGTCAAGATCTTCTGTCTCCTCATTTAGGTCAAAAGGATGGTAAAGGTATTTTTTTGCCTCTGTCAGCAGAACCAGGAAGAATGAGGCGCTCCTGTCACAGAATCTTTTAGATTGAAAAAGACCTTTTAGATCATCTGTCCTTTCACTCAGTGCCCTCTTCAGCTTTGATGACACAAAAGATACTTTTTGACCAGCAGAGCTTTTTTGAAAGCAACCTAGTAAAACAAGAGACATCTCTGGACTGAATGAGCTTTATCGGGGATCATGAGATACTACAACAGAGAACACTATAGCATGGATGCTTGATTCAGATTGGCTTTTATTGCTTTGGGGTCATGATGAGTATATTAGTGTTTGCATCATTAAACCATGACACACAGTGTTCATGCTTAACTGCTGCCACCTGCATCCTAAAGCAACAGTATTTTCTAATTTTCATTTGTTTGTACTGTGGGATGTACATGATTTACTCTAGTGATAGGAGGCAAGAGGATAGACCGTGCTGCTTTGGCTGGGGTTAACAGCAGGGCACATATTTTGCAATGCAGGACACGTGCTGGGGGTTCGGACAGCAGGTACCTCACCTAACAATGAGGAGCACATAAACAAGGGTTTGGACAGCAGGTACCTCACCTAATGATGAGCAAGAAATAAAAACACCAGAAAGCAAGGGCTGAGGTTTCTTTTGTGCCTTTACCTACCAACATATTCCCACTGCACTGGGGCCAGGTTTCCTCTCTGTAAGTGTCTATTTGTACCTTGTTAAACAGCTGGCAAAGCAAAATGCACCTGATGAAAATGAAAACTGACTAAGCCCTGAGATGCCCTGAGATGCCTGATCCCTTGTGTGGGTGGAAAGGAGCAGCAGGACCAAAGCAGAAAGCATCTGTCTGCTAGCTAGTGCAATGAGGACAGCTGACAAAGAAAACCGTCGAGGATTAAAGGAAACCAAACTCAACCTCTCCAGTAGGAAAAGCAAAACAAAATAAAGCAAAAGACAGAAAGGTCAAGTCTATTGGTTTTAACCCTGCCTTCATATCAGCAATGGGGTCTATTGGTTTTTAGCCTGTCTTCCTACCAGTTATGTGGAATACATCACGCTCTGCCAGAACTGCATGTTTCTGTAGGATGGCTGAAGAATGTCAAAAGACTTTATTGGGCTGAGAAGGGAAATTCTGTGCTTTTGGGAAACTATTGTGAAGAACAGGATCCCAAGGCCCTGTATGGAAACTGTATATATATATGCAGGAAACTTATAGCACTGCACTGAATTGCAACCACCTATGGAGTCGAATAACTACGGTCCATGCAGTAGAGCGAGAAGCAGCATTCAGCATTTTACTGCAGGAAATGCTCAAAACTCAATTGAAAATTGAGGGAAAATTGAAACACAAACACAATGAAAATGTAAATGGGACCAAATAGGAATCTGGCATACTGGGTTTTGCTAGCTAGCTTGCTGTGGTGTCCATGATGTGATAGGCAAATCCCGAACACGTAATACATCATAATTCTTGCTCTTGTAAGAATGCTATCCAAACAGAAAATGGCACGTTAGAAAAAAGATCCTTGCAATTTGAAGTGACTGCAAACAGTCAGCATTCTGGCTTCAATTCTCCTGAAGCACAGAATTCCCTCTGAATATGAAAAGGGCTCTTCAAAGTCCAGACAAAAGGATTGTTTGGCTGACCATTTTCATAGTAAACATATCCCACAGTTTGGCATCCCTAATTAGAAACCCAGAGTAATTAGGAGAAAGTGCACTGCAGACTGCAAAGCATACACAGCAGGGAGACTCTGCAGTGCAGCTATGAGAATACCAAAGACCTGAAGGTCATTATTTTTCACGGGTCCCAAGCCACGCTCGCTGCTCTGCTTCATTTTCAAAGCCCAAGGTTAGCCTAGCCCATTGTAGCAGGAGGGCTGGGAGTGTTTGCAGACCACCTCATGGGCTGGGTCATCGCCTTGAGAGACTGATGACTACTTAGGTCACAGGGAAGGAGGACCATAAAGCTGCTTGGCTGCAGCTTGTGCAGGTTTTGTTCAACACTGGAGGGATAACCAGCCCAGATTTTTCTTCTACAGCAGAGGCATGAGCATACTTAGGAAACTGAACAGTGATGAAATTAATCATTTCTAGTCAAAATCACTCCCTGTCACCCTCAGTGAACAGAAAGTCCCATATTTCTGAAGGGTCCTCATTGAAAATGCTGACAGAATCAATGCCTTTCCAGGAGACGTTTCATCTTAATGGTACAACATGTATCGTCCAAAGTACATTATATCTAATATAGCTTGATCAGCTTAAATCATGTACTCTTTGTTTCCCAGACATGCTCTTTTGGGCAGTCAACAGAAAAAGATATCAACATTGAAGAAATTCTGGTATGTCTACCTAAGTTAAGTGTGTAATACTCGCTTTGTGTTACTCTAACATTGCTACTGGAATGAAACTGAGNNNAAAAAAAAAAAAAGAGGCAGCAAACCAGCACCTCTTATACAGTGTTCTACCTTCCTTCAAGTAGCACATTTCAGCCAATTTTGGGAAAGCAGGAAGGATGTTTGGGGGGTGTTCACATCTCTAAATAGAGATACATATTCGAGTAGCAGGTAAATCGGGATTTTACATATGACTGATATACTAATGTCATAAATCAATCCTAAATAGAAATGCATAAAAAAATGATATTCTGGTAACAGGACTGCAATCCTTAATAGTCTCACAGGACTCTGGAGCTGACTCAGGGGCACAGATCACATCTGATTATATGTCAAATCAGAGACATTACTGTTACTCTAGGGAAAAACATATTTCCATTGACATATGCCATAACCTCATCACTTAGCCTAGAAGCAGAATTCATCCAGGCATACAGAGATTCATAAAAACTTCTCTGAACTAGCAAATCATTGCCAGCCCTCAGTAATGGTGGGCTGAAAACACGCAGTAACTTGTTGCACTAAAAGGAAAGGAACAGCTTGCAATGTAGAGTGCTACTCGGCCAGAATGTGGCCCTGAAGGCTTTATGGTTCCCTTCTGTTTAAAAGACATCTCCACTGCTCCTTGATTTCTTGTTTTCCAGAATAACAAAAAAAAAAGCACTTTAATATTTTTTTTTAATGATACTAGTAGGTGTGTTGTTTTCATTTGTAGCATATGTGAGGTGGCTTTTAGAAGTAATTTATTTTTGGTGGCAAGCTGCTGATGCTTGTACTCATGTTGACTGCTAGTAATTAACACCTTCTGGTCCACGATGGACAACTTCCCACTTTCTGCTTTTTAAGGTGTTAAAACTAATCTCCACCAGCTCTATGTCCTACAGCTCCATTTCACTGATAGGAGGCTTTTCTTCCTGATAGCCAAGGATACCAGGCTTCTTTTTTCCTCAATTAATAATAACATGCAACCCAAAGGAGTATCTGTAAATGTCCTGACAAGATTTTGTTAAGCAGAATCCTCTGCTGATGACAGGACTGAGCTAATATGTGTTAAAATCTTCTTCGCAACTCAGAGGTGTTACCATGGACAAATACAGGTTTTGGCTGTGAAAACAACAGGCATGAGAGGAAGTTGCCTCCAGAGAAAGAACTGAGGAGATCCTTATTACCTACTAAATTTTTGGCATATCAAACGGATAGATTTGCTCTGGAGAGCAAACCTTATGAGGAGTGGCTGAGGGAACTGGGGTTCTTTAGTCAGGAGAAGACAGGAGGTTGAGGGGAGACCTTATCACTGCCTATAATTATCTGAAAGCAGGTTGTAGAGAGCGGGGTGATGGTCTCTTCAGCCAAGTGACAGGTGATAGGACAAGGGGAAACAGCCTCAAGCTGCTCCAGGGCAGGTTCAGATTAGATGTTAGGAAGAAATTCTTCACTGAAAGAGTTGTTGGGATGTGGAACAGGCTGCCCAGGGAGGGGGTTGAGTCACCATCCCTGGATGTATTTAAAAGATGAGTAGATGAGGTGCTCAGGGATATGGTTTAGGAGAGAGCAGGTAGAGTTGGACTTGATGACCTTTATGGTCTTTTCCAACCTTGTGATTCTGTAATTTTGTGAATTCATTCACATTCAGATTTCCTGTAATTCTGTGAATTCTAACATTCACTACCTTATAATGCTGCCTTGATGACTCTAATATTATAGGATTGTTCTCATACAAAGAAACCTCCTAAAGAATAACATTCAGATCCTACCACTGGTGAATTAAGGAGCTTTGGACTGGAAGCTCTAGTAGATACGTGCTTGTGCTAAGTGACTACCGGCACCTACGGATGCCCAAAGTTGTTCAACCCTAACAGTGAAGAACCTCTGCACTAACCTCCTCGGGGAAACAGTATGTTAAACTGAAATTTACATATAACCCAAGAAAATTAAAATCAGCATTAAAATATCCAAAATAAAAAAGAGAGTTTTCTAGATACCAGATTCATCACTTAACAGAAATTTAGAGTTCAACTGATAGAAAAGGTGGTTGGATTTTGCATCAGAAAAATCCATTTGGCCAAATTCTTTCCCTTTTCATGACCTCTACCAGAGTAGTATCTACATTTTAAGGCTTATATGAAAAATCTCATAGGAACAGCCCTCCTCTAACACTTCTGTTACTGATGATTTCTAGTCAAGAGAAAAAAAAATGTAATAATGGTGAAAAGGCCTTACTCGTATGGACACATCTATTTAATTCTCTTAAAAGCCACTTTTACTGCCCTCAGACTGATTACTCATCTAGAGCTACAGGACAAGCTTCTTTTTGTTATTATTTTTCATTTTTTCCAACATAGAAATGAAGCTCAAAAATATTCAAGAGAATCTGGCACCTGCAGATCTTCTTTATCTGCTGCACTGTCTGATGATGTCTGGATTGACTACATGTGGTAGTCCTAATCTTTGCATCCTCTTAAGGACTGTGATAAAATTATTTTGGAAAAAAATACCTTGATCCACAATATAAAAATGTAGTGAAAGCTGCTGGTGCCCGTGGACTACCTTCAGCTGCTAGAAGCTGGGCATTCACTGCAGAAGATTTTAGTCAGAGGAAGTCAGGAATCGGGAATAGGGAGCTTTAGTCACCTGCAAATGATGGTTTTCAGAGACCAGTGTGAATTCTCCTTTTTCAGTATCACTCTGGGAGTTTATATGGGGCAAGAAGATGAACAGCAAGGGAAGGCTAAGTCAAAGGGGATCCACAGTAAAACAAAACTTGGAAGAAGCCTCTAAAGAAAGAGGAGATCCTTATCTCTCAGGAAATTATAGTTTTCAGTCCTACAGTGAATTAAGCGGGTTTTTTGGCCACCTCAAGTGACATCCCCTTAGCCAATGCATTTCTGCAAAACCACAGCAATTAAGAAAGAAAGTGCAGAGAGAGACAAAGGGATGCAGCTATTTTTGACTACCAGCCAACTTGTGATGGTTTGATTTCTGAAGGAGAAAGAGGATAATTTAAAGAATGTTAAATCTTGCATACAGAGTAGGAGAACTGCACTTGAAAAAAAAAAAAAGCCTTCTGATGTTCCCAGCACTCAGAACAGAATCATCCCATATAAAATTAATATCATTATTATGTGATTTCCATCTCTGAACGAAGCCAAATGATTAGAGCTGCTAGTGGAACAAACACAGTAAATTTGAATAAATACATGAGCAAAAAGACAATGTCAGACTCAATCACCTGGCAATATTAAATGCTGAGTCTGTCTGTGTAGTCCTACACCATCCAGCAGGAATGGTATGCTGACGGTGTGGATCACCACTTTCATTGCTTTTGTAGCCTGTTTTGTTCTGATTTTTTTTGGACCAAACCATCTTTTGTTAATTGACAGATCCTTTTCAAGACTATTCCATTTTTACCTTGTACATTGTGCTCTGGTTGTCCTTATGGTCCATATTCAACCGCAGACCTATTCAAATACCTTCCTCAACTGTCCTCACTTGTGCAGAAAATATTTTTCACATATCCATGACACCTTCCCCATTTTCTTCCCAAATCAATCTTACTGGCACAACGAACAGCTCTGACAAATTCTCTTTAGTCTACCAGCACATTTTTAAACAGAGGCAGAAAATTATTTATAAAGTACAGTTTTAGTTTTAGTTTTAGGCATTTCTGGGACATCACTTGTAGACATCTAGGAAATCCTACACTCAGAAGAATTGTTTTGAAACATGTTTGTCCAGAAAGAAGCTACTAATGCAAGTGTTCAACCTTTTGCAGAGCAAAGCATGCAGCGATGTTTCCCTCTACACAAACTGAAATACCAAGACAGTAAAACATTGCCTGAGCAATCTATCCTTATATAAGACCTGACATTTCCACCACAGATTGGCCTCCATCACTTCTGAAAAATGTCAATGAAGACCAGGCTTTATAAAACTTAAATTGTAATACATTTAAGGGTCTTGTGCAGGAGCACAGCAGTCTATTTTTGATTGTTCATTCTTTGCATGGAAATTAGGTCCTTGCTGTCTTAGAACACTTTATAGTATTGCATCACAAGACTGTAATATAGATTAAAAACTTAAGCTTCAGGGTTGTTCCCAAATCACTGAAAGATGTAACATTATGGAACAATCCAAATATATTTGTTCCTGTAAGAAAATGTGAACCTCTCAGTATGATAAATGTACCATGGTCTAATACATTTTGCAGTTATTTTCCTCCATTGAGTCCTTCCCTCCTTATGTCAGGAGCGCCAAGTCAGAAAAGCACGTGATATTTTTTCTCTTTTATTTTGCTTCTAATATATGTGTTCTGTGAAGATGAATAAATAAAATCATTCAAAAAAAAAAAAAAAGAGTAGGTGAGAAATGTACTTAAATGCATTCACCTCCCACACCTCATCTAGACATGAAATTTCCCTCAAAGAAGGGAGGGATGGGCAGGAAAAGCACAAAACCCCTGTATGATATAGAGACTGTCAGAAGATCATTTGCTATGTGATGCCAAAGCACGTTTGAATGCCTTTTCCACTTCAGAGGCCATATTGGTTATGCAGGCCCTGTAGCAAAGCAGTGGAAGGGCTGTAGAGCTGCTCTGCCCACACAGCACCCCAGTGAGACAGCATCTCAAATTCTCTTCCTTCATCTCCTACTTCCCAGTGACTAAAAATAGGCTGCTGTTTCTTTCTAACAGTAGGTGAACTAATGAATCTCCACGATCAGCAACTAGAACTAGCAGGCTCTTCTCTGCTTGCATCTCAGCCTTAGCCTACGTAAGAGGTAAAGCATCCCAATATTTCCCAGAAAGGCAGTCAAATCCAAAATGAACCCTGAGCGTGTGGCTGTGGTGCCGGAGAGGCAGGTGTAAGAGGAGCATGCCTGTAAGAACAGTTAGGAAATGAAAAGTACTGATGTTTCTTTTGCTGTTTGGTAGCATCACTATCCTCAACATCCACCGATTCGTTCTTTGCTAATCAAAGTTTCATCCAACAAGGTATTATTAGGCAATGTAAACACATAACAAATATTAACGGCACATGTGCCTAAATCACATCACTGCCTGATGTTCTACAAAAGCATTTATCCTTGCGGTTTCTGACAAAATAGTTTCAGAGAGGCACTTACCTTGTCTGACAGCTAGTGTGGTTGTGTAGACCAAGAATAGAAGGATATAATTGAGGAAGCTCTGAAAAACAGGTGTGTTGGCATGGAAATCTTCTGACAAATACTTGCTTGTGAGACCAATGCCACAGATAAGGAGGGAGAGCACCTGGCCAAGAGCCACAGACAGCAAGAGATCCCTAAAAGGAATGAGAAAAAAACATAGACATAAAACACTGAGCCTCCTTGCCAAGGGGGAAATGCTCATTCTCCTCCAGGAATCACATTCAACAGTGTAAAGTATGACATGGAAAGAAACACAATGCTTCAGTCAATGAGAGATCAGCTGGGTGCAGCCAACATAATCTTTCCATTATTTCTGCTCGTATGACAGGCTTAAACATTGCCCAAACACACTAGCTTTTATTCACATATTAAACAAGGGTACATCTCCACCATTTCATTTCATATTTCATGTTTCACAAAGGATAAATGATAGTTTTAATAAACCAAAATACAGTGCTTCTTCCTTCAAGCATCTTCCTTAACAGAAAGAGCTGAGAGTATCATTCAGACAGAGTGGGAATTCCAGATCTTCAAGGACTCAGGAGCCACAGAGAAAAAGCAGAGAAAGAACTCTATCATGTTTCACCATCAATATCGATTTACCATATAACTTCCTTCCCCTTATTTAATTTCATTTCCATTTCATCATATAAACTATTCCTTCCACCTACTGTGCAAATCTACGTTATCTTTTCTATCATCTCTGACACTACTTAATTCCCATTTCTGTTAGGTGAGAGCGGGAAGTTCCACTTTTTTTTTCCTCCCTGCCCTCTTACGGTTCTTAAAAACCTATTTTCTCATTTGGCTTCTTGCTTATCTGATTTCCTTAACTTTGATCTCCAGTTTCCTCTACATTTCCCTATTGCAATGTTCCCCATTCTCTCTCCCCATGGGTATCTGATAGTTGCTCCTTTTGTGCATGTTCTCTGCCTTTCTATAGTTTTATTCTCTTTACTCAAGAAACTGCTGTATCTGTAAGCTCATCCTTTTACAGAGTATATTATTTTCATACCCCTTCCCCTTACAACTACCTTTATCTCTTTAACTTCTCTTGCAGGTTTTATTACTTAACCACACAGCTCCATTCAGTCCAAATAATCCTCCTTTTCCCATTTTTTTGTCCCAGGATGTCCTATACCCACAGCACAGGAATATGTGTATTTTTAACTACCCTTATGAAGTTTCCCAGGTTCCTTATATGTCACTATTTTCCTGCTGACTTTCCCCTTGCAGAAGAATGGAACACAAAAGTGTTGGACTGGAAGAGAAGAAAGCACAGCAACTTCAAGGAAGAACAAAAAGACATCCAAAGGGGACATTTAGTCCAAGCTTGACTGGCTGCTTGCTGTCACTGTCCTCGCCCCCAGAACAGATGGGCTGTAGGTCCCTGGGTGTATCCATGGAGGAGAGGTGGGAGAGATGCACACTCTGCAGTGTCTCATTAGAGCCTGGTACAAGGAAAAGGGGTTAGGCAATCCTAAGAGAGTAGAAGAAGGGCAGCACTTGGCTCTGCTGTAACAGTATTTCATGTGAGTTCCCTTCTGACAGACGGTTTAAAAAAACTGCTTCAAGGCTCCTTTGCTTTCTCCGACAGATTTCCCTGACCTCGGCTGTGCTCATTCGGCAGTGATGAGCATCTGTGCTCCTGCAACAACTCTCCTGGTAAACTCAAGTGTCAAATTTGTTTCCCTTTTTCTCACAAACAATCCTCCCACTAATGTGTCTCAATGTCAGTTATGGCGTGATTCAACCAAGCAGACACGGGAAAGCACAGGAGGCTGGGTAGTTATATTCAGCTAACATACCTCACTGACAAACACCCTGACACAGATAGCAAGAGAACAAACTTTATTGTGCTAAACCCCGTGTTTTGACGGGAGACTGTTGGATAAGTAGCAAGGAAAACTCCTTGCTACTTCACTTTCACGTTGCTTACTCTACTATGAAACATAACCACGGGTACAAACATACTCCATGGAGATGACATCTGAGACTACAATGCAAATGCTGCCAAAACTACGGGTCCTCAGTTCCTGCCATTACCTGCTATGCTGTTCGTATGAAATAGGAAACGTGAATAGTGCAAGTCAATGCCATGGGTTTCAAAACACTGGCTGCATAAATTATATTGAATCTGTACTGATTGTCTCTGATTTTTGCACAATTTGGTATTTTTAACTATGTAAGAAAACTCATTCTGACTTCAAGCTGTTGTGTTCCTCCTCCAGTCAGAACGTAAACATTTCACAGATGATCTGTGACATAGAAAGATACATCTCTTTTGTCTCTCATCTCTCTCCAAGCAGAGAAGTAGAAACAAATCCTAAATTATTTATTTTAATTAGCGACAATGTCAGCAGCAAGAAAGAATAATAGTGTTTGGGCAACCCTAACAGCCAATGTAAGATGCCCGAATTGTACAGAAAATGCCTGATAGTATTATCTGTATTTCATTTTTCCTGCCAACAATGACCTAACAGTATAAGAGTCTTAGCTTCAGAGCCTTTAATACCTGGATAAGAATAATAACATACCTGTTCATTTTTAAGAAGCAGCAGCAAACATTGAAAAGAAGCTTTCAATGGCAGCAGAAAATCTACTATTTCCTTTAGAGAGAACAAAAAGCAACTGACTGACTGCTGTCACTTTGGCACTCCTTAGTATCTTTCCTAAAAATTGTAATACTGTTGAAATACGCAACATGTCTCCTGACTGCAACACTTTCCCTGTTGGACTCCATACCCTCCACCTCTGAAGGACTAGAACAAAGGATAATTTCTTCCGCAAGCCTTTGTTTTTTATGCTGGCTTCATAAGTACAAGAATTTGCTGAGGAAGCACATTCATATGTACCTTGAAGGAAAGTTCTATGGTTCAGGGACCTTCAAGAAGAAAACCAAAAAAGAGTTTCCCTACCAAAAGCTTTATAAAAGTTAGGTTTTCTGCCTTTCAGAGTCCTGTTTCTGATTAGTTGATTCTTATTCTATTTGTCTACTTGTATTTTATTTACATTAAAATTAGGCAATTCTTCAAAAATCCCATTTTCCCTCATTAGTATCAACAACATCTCCCCAAGCAAAGTTAAAACAGGGGAAGAGCTTCAGCTTATCTTTAAACTTTGATCTCATAAATGCATGATGGTCATTCACTAATACAGAGCAAATAGAAGACATTCTTCTTCCATAAACCACCAATTTAAGGCCTGCTCCTTCTATTTTTTTGCTTGAAATAAAATCCTGCATTTGAACCAACCAAACTGATTTCACTGTAGACAAACCTGCTAGCTCATCTGTCTTATAAAATCCATCCAATGCTTCCTGTTGACTCAGATGAGTATTTTGAAGCATAAAGTTTGTCAGAATTACTCTTGAACCTTCAGGTTTTACACTGCTAGGCATCTACCACAGGTTTTTAACGGGTTTCCTAAGGGACATTAAACACCACCTTTTTATTGCCTCTTTGAAAGGGAAGTCAGAAGACAAAGCCTTATCTTTGTATTGGGAGCCATTTAATTCTTTTTAAATGCCTGGGCTGGTAGCTGCTGTGCATCACTTTTACTTGTTCCTCAAGGCATAGGGAAATCTCTGTCACTTGGGTTTCTCCTTGTTTTATCAGCCATGATAACACCATAACCTTATGAAGGGATCATTCTTAAAGAACTCTGACGCTGGTGCTTGTTCCTAGCACATACATACTGGATGATATAAAGCACTTAACTATCCTCAGTTTGTTCTGCGATTGTTTTTCACAAAAATAATCTCAGCTTTGACTATTATTTAATTTCTGTGTCCACCCCAGGAAATGAAAAGGCCACTCACAACATCAGATCAGCACAGTGACTGACTCAGAAGGTGGCTGTATGTGTGAGTGTGCGTACATGCCTGTGTGCGCAATGACAGCTGCCGTATGCTGAGCCAATCAGTGATATGCAAAGGGTGGCCGAGTGTTTTAAACCGACCGGCCAGTTTTATTCCGACAGTAAAGCCTGTTTTAAAGCACTGTCTGCATCAGTTTTATTTTAAATCACTTGCTTTCCCTTCTCCGTTCTGTACTTTATTTGGTCTCTTTCCACTGATAAGTCCCTACTGCATCAGTCAAAGAGTATCTCAGAGGGTACAGAACAGAGGCTACCTCTACTTTTAATCCCTAGCATGAGGCACGTTAATCATTCAGCGTGCCACAAGCTCCAGCAGACCAGAGATTAGCAGTCTGTTTCCTGAGCTGAGATTCCAACTAGAGGAAGGCATCTGTAGCAGCTGCTCTGCAGAGCAGGCCTGCAGGCAGGACCACGCTTTCTGCATAATGACTGCCCTACAGTCACCGCTCCAAATGTTCCATGCGTGTATTTAAAAACAGAAAACCCAGATATACATCGTTTAGAGACTGATTACTGCTATGCCATAGCAAAGTTGATGATGCCTGTCACAGCACTGTGATTCTGCCAAGCCTCCTCACTTCAGCACGTTTTGGTGTGTTTATATAAAAGCACAAAGAAAAATAAACCAAGGTCTTAAAGACTTTAATCCGATTCAAAGTGAGCTGAAGTCATTTTTATATCCCTATAAAAATCCACTTAAATTTACCTAAATGTTTAAAGGTGGAATCCTACCTTAAACCCCTACCAATATAAATGTTGATACGCTTTACCACAGGAAAAGCAGGCACAGCACACATGTCAAAACCTCAAATACTAAACACCCCCCGCCCAGGATGTGTCTGCTTCCACTGGAGCCAGGCTCCTAAATTCCCACACCACCCCCTTATTTGAAGGGTTGGCTAATGAGGGCAGGGACAGTACTTCTATATTTTGCAGTTCACACGTAATGCGCACATAGACAGATTGTAAAATAATAAATTAACAAGATTTGGTAAAACTTTCTGTCAGCACAATCAATTGAGCTCTTATTGAATGCTAAAGCTGCAGATTTTCTAATAAGTCTGAAGAATATGAAATTGATTGCATCTAGATAACAAGATTCTACACTAATTTTGCATGGAAACTTGTATTTTTCTTATTTTCCCATTATTCTGACATGTCTGTTACACAAGGGAGAAATGCCACAAGTTGACAAATGCAACCCTTCCTTCCCTCTCTCGGTAAAACAGGGTTGGCCGCAGGTATCTCCAATTAATGCATCAAAACTGCTGCTTGCTACATTAGAGCAATTTGCAGAAGTAGTCACGATATTCTATAATAAAATGTTCATAGCACTAAAGAGCAACCAAGTTCCCCCACACATATACTGTTAATAACACTGTTGGCACATGTACCTTTTTTTTTAATATGACAACTATTCACAAAGTGTATGTTCTCCATGATCATTTAAGATGATGTTTCAAGAAAATATAATGGTCTTGAAGGTCTGGACAAAATAATGTTTTTAATAGGGAGAACTAACCAACTAGAAATATTTTCAGGATATCAGCACTGAGACATTTCTGAGTATTGGAACACCAAAGCCTGAATCCCAGATAAATCCATATATTGCATTTGAATATTAACAACTCTAATATTAACCTACAAATCAGGGAGTGAAACCCACGCAACACCAAGCCTATCCATCACTTAATTCCTACTGAGTCATTATTTTGACATCTTCAGTTGCTTTTATATGATGTACAGGCTTCGTACTTGATCTCAGCACAAAGGGTGAATTTTCTACATGCCGAGTGGGAAACCACCTCAAGCTCCCACTGCTGCTCAGAAAAAAATGCATATTCCTTGCAGTATCTCGAGAGGAGTAAGTCTTTATATTCCAAATGTGAACACCTTTCTTCCCATCTCTCACAGATGCCATGCCGCATCCCAGGGATGGCCCTGAGTAGTAGGAATAGACAGCAGCCAGACCTGGCCATTTGGCTGCTGCTTCCCAAGAGCTGGAGAAGTCCCAGAAGTCACGACCTTGACTGGATGGACACATTGGGCAATGAAAGAGAGCTGTGTGCATTTCTTATTCTGTTTTTGGCTTTCCCAGTAGTTTTGATGATTTTTTTTTAAATATTTATTTAAAGCATTAAGGTTCTAATTTTTATTTCAATACAACTGGGTTTGAATAGATTCCAGGCCATGTTGGACAGGGCTTGGAGCAACCAGGTCTAGCGTAGGGTGTCCCTGCCCATGGCAGGGGGTTTGGAATTAGGTGATCTTCAGTGCCCCTTTCAATCCAAACCACTCTGTAATTCTGTGATTGAACTTAGGAGTGTTTTGTGGGAGCTCACTAAAATTTAAGATCTAGGTACTTCTGCCCCAAAGCTGTAACAGACTCAGTCTCTTATGTTTGTAAGTGATGTATTGAGAGACCAGCTGAGATTGCTAGATCTGGATAAAAAAAAAAAACATCAGAATCATATTTAGTAAGTCTTGGAGACTCTGGAGCAGTTTCTTAAGATGAGCTGTTACCTATTAAATTTCCTAACTGTACATTTCCTAACTGTATGCTGCCAATTACAGCATATGCACACATGCTCATAAATACAAGTGTTTTACAATTATTTTGTGAATTCTTTTTCTGGGATTCTACCCATATTCTTACACATATAATACTTATCCCTGTACTTAATATTTAGCAATATACTGCAGAGATGATATGCTGCACTGACTGCAAGCGCAAAGAAAGCACTTGTAATTTTTTTAATAAGAAATACATTTAAAAGTAGCAAAGGAGAGTGTGGTGACAAAATTTCCATGCTACTATCTTGATGGAGTCCAGTGGTAAATCATTACATGCAAACTGGAGGCAGAGGGGTGTGTTGGTGCAACTTGGTAACAGTCAGCTTCATCTTACCAGTGAGCCAACAAAGAAAACAAAAGCGAGTTTATCCTAAAGCCATGCCTACATTTTGAAACAGCCAGCTGCCTTCCAAAGTACAATTTTCTAGTGCCTTCTCACCTATGCATCACAGGAAATAGAGCACCACAGATTTTTTTCTCTTTAACAATGAAGGTTTCTCTGTATACAGATACTTGGCAACTTCTCAATCTAGGGAGCACTGGATAGACTAATAATATTCCTATCTTTCTGATGGAATCTAAAATGTAACTACAGATGACCATGTGATACAAGAATTGTATTTCAGGATATTTTGACCAAATAAATGACTGGAGCTAGCTGCAGGCCATAAACTTTTATAAATTGTCACTGGCTACCAAAGTATGACTAGACAAATTATGACTCCTGGATCTAAAGTTCTAATCTTGATTGGAATAACAAATAGGGGATCTGATCAGTTTATAAATATTTGAAGTGTAGGAGACAAAGGGAGATGGCCAACCTCTTTTCAATGGACTATGGGGACAGGACAAGGGACAATGGTCACAACTTGGACTACAGGAGGTTCCACACCGGTATGCAAAAATCTTCTTCACAGTGAGGGTGAAGGAGCACTGGAACAGGCTGTCAAGAGGGTTGTGGACTCTCCTTCTCTGGAGATATTCAAGACCCATCTGGATGCCTACCTGTGTGACCTGCTCTAGGGAACCTGCTTTGACAGGGAGGTTGGACTCCATGGTCTCTTGAGGTCCCTTCCAAACCCTACAATTCTGTGATGGTGTGATAAGGTACTCAGGTCTGGATAAAGACTGAGCTGTAATTCCTGATGGTAGAAGTCCACATGCAATATGACAGCTGCTGAAAATACTGCCTCTTAGCCTGTGAAACCTAGACAGTCCTTGGGTTACTGCTCACTGTTATCGGTATAATTCCAGAATAAAGCATACAAATAGATCACTTTTTATGAGACAGATATTTGTTCTCTGTTACGGATGCACCAGTTTGAGCTTTCAGCTGTTGGAGGAAACTGGGATATGGACGGACTGACAGCTCTCTGTCTCCTGGAGAAAATTAAGTTCTCTGTCAAATTTCATTATTTCATCTCACTTGCAGTGGACTTTACGCCTGAGGCTCAGGACATTATAAATACAGTGATGAATAACTTTAGATAATATGCGAAACAGTTTTAAAACTTTCAGTTCAGTTAAGATCATCATTAGTTCCCAGTTTTCTCAGAGGAGCTGAGAGCCTACACTAATAGACCTGGATGATTCCCAGCATCAAGAAAAATAGCTCACTAGTGCCCCAAGAAGTACAACATCACTTCTTATTGCTCTCTTGCTGTTACCGTACAGTGCTAATACAGTTTAAACTGATGGGGCGTCTGTGAAGAAAGTCTTAGAGCTACTGAGAGACAGCTGATAAAGAAGGAGGTGAAAAGCATTGCGGCTCCCACTATACCCCTGCCACTGATAAGCCAATCTTGATTGAACGCTCTGATGGAAAACAAGTTTAAGTGACTCAAGATTCTTCAAGCGATAGATGCTACTGTAACTTAATTCAGTGTTGTCAGAAAGAAGAAGCATGTGCTTGGAAAACTAGGTAGACTTCCTAGAAAATGGTATGCATGATGGAACATTTCAGATTTTTTTCCTGATGCTCCTGAATATTGCAAAAGTTGTTCCTGAACTTCTGTCCACATAAAACACGTAACTGTAAGCATGTGCACTTCTGAGTACTGGCCATGCATCCACAATTAGGCACTCAACGCAACTGTGGTTCATTTGTTTCTCTAATAAAATTAGAGGTTAAAAAAGGTACAAATATGGAAAGTGTGAATGAAGGTACATCTATGAAGATCATGGCTGGCTTTTGGAGAACTTTAACTTCTAGTTCAATTATTAGAAGATGTAGAATTTTTTCCCTTTTTCTAATATCAGCAGACCTGAAACAAGCAGTTGTTAAATAACACCTCCTGTTCAATAATAATAATTGTTCATTTTAGAGAGCTTTTAATATCTAATGTAGAAGTTTAATTTAAAACTGAAATTGATCTGCCTGGCTTTTGCTTGGCTAAAATTAACTATATCAATAATATTTTCAATAACACTGAAATACAGAAAAATCAAAAAATCCCTGCTTCAGTGGGCAACATTCCCTCCCCAAGTTGGAATGTGAAATTCCCATGAATTTGAACCTTCTTTACAGTAAGTTTCAACTATTGCCTACATGGTTAAAACACCTAAAAGAAACCTTAGGAAAAATGTCATTAAATTGGCCCCTAAGTTGCAGCCCTTGCACAGAAAGGAAAAGGGTACCCATGTTAGCACTTCACCACAGATAGCACGAAGCCGCTGCACGCTTTACCATGTCTCCATCTACTTGAAAGGGGAGATGCTCACATGCCTATGCCTTATTCTAACTTTGAGTTTTCAAGGCCCTGGCCTTCTTTCACTGTGTCCCACGTGCTTGTTAGTATGGCTGCTGCCTCATTCTGCAGGCCCTCAAGCAGAAGTAATGCTCAAAGTCGCTCACTTGTGGATACTATGACATACGTGAGGCCATTAAAAATGTATACTTTTTTTTTTATCCCTGACAGTTTATTGATGCACGCGGCCGGGATTGTTCCCTTTTGGGTGAGTGTCCTTCTCTACCCATTTCTTGCCTGTGAAGGCTGCACACTTAATTTCAGTAAGAAACCACAGCTAATCTGGTGATTAGTACACCACAGGAGGTGGAACATAGGGGTTTGAGTCCTCAGAGTGAGATCACTGAAGCAATGCAGGCAAGCAATTTAAGGGTTCACTTGTTTCACAGAGCTGGGTTCCACCTTCTGGAAGAGAAGTTTGCGGTCCAGCTCCAGAAGAACTGCCAATTTACAGCTGGAGAGTGAATTCCTGGTTTAGGTAGGCAACCAGCTGCAGCAGCGTGGGATTTCAGTGCTCTACACCCTTCCTGGCCCAGCTAGCTTCCTTCAGTAGGCAAGTACAGTGCTTAAATTGGCCTTACAAGTTCTGCTGCAAGAGTTGTCATTTAAAGAAATTACAGTAACAAAGCTCAACATCACCATCTCCATATCACTCTGTGGATCTGGGCAAAGTAAATACTTTGGGGATGGGACTGGTTTTGAGTGCCTGGCTTACTTGATAAGTGCTCAAATTGCTTCCATGTTTGCTAGTAGTCCTTTCTAAAAACAAGGTCCAACTGAGGCAATTCCAGCTGGGTGCCCAGAACCATGCACAACAATGTGGTTGTGCAAGCAATCCACAATTTGTGGGTTGCCCAGAAAGGCAGTGAAGACCTGTGACCTCACTGCCTTTCTACTTCAGGGACACTACAGGCCTGCAGGAAAAGAAGTGCTCAGTGAAAAGGGGCCACTGCGATGCCAGCCTCCTCCAACTGACATGGGGTACAGGTACTTCTCCCTCTCCTTGCTTTTTGCTGTTTGCTCACTACACAGCTGTGATGGCCATTACCCAGTCAAAACTCCACGGGAGACCCAAACTTCTGCATCTGCATTTCAATTTCTATCCCACGTGATTCAAAAAGAAATAAGATATTTTGAATGGCAATTACAACATGAGAGAATTCACCTCCTGCTGAATGGAAAGCCCAGCTAACTGCAGCACAAAGTTCTTCATTTTTAGATATGAGTGTGATGGTTCTGGCTTACTGCTCTACCCTTGGTCTCCAAGATAAATCTCTCCCTTCCTCTCTTCCTTTCAACTCTGTGAAGCAGCGTGACTGCCTCTGTCAACACAGTAAATTTACTACAGACCTGACACTCATGATGGAACAGGCTCAGCTGGGAAAGCATAAGGGTGATGATCTCATTTTTGCTGGTTTTAATAGAGTTTAAAATTGCAAGGTGTTTGAAACAAAGAATAAAATAAAATTGGAAGTGATCTCGGAATGTGTCAGCTGCAGATCTTTTGGGGGTCAGGGCTGAGAAATTCCGGACCTTATAGGATCCTGCCACAGTGCCAAATGTACGACCAAAGCCATCGGTGACCTAAAGGATGAGAATGATGACATTTCTGTCTGACATTTTGACAGAGCATTGATCTGCCTATGCTCCTTGCCTCCCAAGTGGCTTTCCTGCAATTTCTTCAGAACATTAGCATCTATGTCAGATATGCAGGGAAAGGAAACTTAGTCATGTACAACAGATTTTCCTAGTGGGATTTGAGTATAGTTTTGCCTTCCCATCACTCAACAGTGGAGTCACACAAAGGTGATGAGCAGGCTGTAACTAGGCCTCTGAGGGTCTCCTCAGTGTGTGTGGCTGACACACCATCTCCCTCACACACACAGGGCAATGGCAGGCCAAAACCCCCTCCTGAACTAGAACATGGATCAGAATTGATGTCCAGATGCAGTAAATGACATCAGCCTCAAGAAGCTATCCTGCTGTACTCTGGGAAGTATTAGCACAAGGCTAATACTCTCTTGTCAGGGATGGGTACACAAGATGCATAGCTCTGTTCTTTCCCTTATCCTCACCAACCCCAGAACTGGAAGATGGCAATCCCTGGCTGCTCTACATGTAGAGCTTCAACCGGTGGCACTCATATTGGTTCACCCACATCATGCACACAGATCAGAGTAGCCTGCAAAAGCTAAAATTGCCCTCTGAAGAAACCCATTTCCTGTGAAAGATGACCTCAGAGGATGCCATTCCAGCTCAGGCATCTCACCAAAGCGATGGCTTCTCAAAAATACAATAAAAACCAAACCTGTATTGGGCCACAGGGAGACTCTCCAACAGACCAGCTGCTGGTCCTCAGCAGAAGATCTTTCGCCTCTCAGCCATATACAAGTGTGGTCACAACCTTCAGCTGGCAAGTTTATTTTATTTCCCCTCCCACTACAGTTTAGATCTGTGCTTGAAGCAAAGAGAGCAGGGGGTCAATCTGAAAGTTGAAATGAAAAGTGTAAGGAAAAAATCAAGGATTAAATCGTTTCTGTTCATGTATGACATTTGAAACACTGTTCTAAAGCTTTGCACAACTACTCTTACAGAAATATATGCATAAAACAACCATTAGCATTAAAAAGAAAAGAAAGAATTTCTCTGTTATTTGATAGCATTTTTTTCTCCAGAAATCACCCCTTTGAAAGGTGTCTAAGGCTATAGTTATAACTGAAGGGTGAAATCCCAGCCTTAGCTCTCTGCTTCCTTGCCTTTCATAATTGAAGTGAGACATTAAATAAGATTTCACTGTAACAACATGCATTTCATTCTCCATTTTCTAGTAAGAAATAAGAGAAATGAAGAAAAAGCAGAAATTCTCTCGCAAGCTGCATGAGTGAATTGAATGACATACCCATCATGAACAGCACAAGCACGGGGTTAGGGATTGTATCCATGCAGGACACACTGTGACACGACTGTAGGTACCTTACACGTAGCTTTTGAGCAGCACGCACGGGTTAATTTGGAAGGGATTATCTGACAAGGGCCATCTGGAGGTTTAAAGCACCTTGACACTTCATAGATATAAAAAAATAAATTAGCTCCTAGTTTTCTTCCTTAGTTTGCTTATGGATGAAACTAAAATTTAACATAGTTGCAATTAAATTACTCTTTATAAGTCAAATGCTTTTGTTTATAAGGTCCAGTTTGAACACATGATCCATGTTTATATCAGAGTTAAGCAAGCTGAACGCCCCTGGGCTCTCCCACGGCTGGTAACCCAAGGTAAAGACGTGGCTCACCATGAGGTGGGAGTGTGCTTTCCTAAGGCCACCACACTCATCCCTCAGTTCCTCACACAGAAATTCAGTTGCAGATTAAAACACCCTAGTGGCCTGCCCAAGCAGGAGCAGGGAAACCAAGACCATGTAAGTTGTTTAGACTTGTGAAACACACTCAATGTGATTCACCCAACAGGACATCATTCTGCTTTTTCTGGTCTTAATAAAGATTTCTTTTTTTTTGGGAAGACAGACAGAAAGGACATCACAAGAAGACTTACTGCACCTGCAAAAACATCTTTATCCATGAAACCCAAAATTGGGATGACAGTGGCTCTTCAAATGTAATTAACGAGGAGCACATTTTTCATCGTGACTATTTTCCTATGGCTCCCTAAGCCTGGTCACTAAGCCAAGTGCCTGTACAGGTATCAGAGGAAAAGTCCTCACAAGGGAAACTATCTGAACAGAAGCAAGTCAGTGAGAAATGTTTGGTATTGATGGCCATCAAATCACACCACATCGTTGTTACAGCTTCCCTACTGCATGCATCTGACTACTCAAAGGTAGGTAGTAACATGAGAGTAATCTGAGAACCAGATACTATTTTTTGCTAGCATATAGTTTACACTGCTGGGAAGTATCACACTTCACCTGTGTGCATTATGCAACTATGTGAGGTACAGATTATGATCAGTATCATATTAAGGTGTACATATAAATATTTTAATACTCAACTAATATGATAATGTATATGCAGGTATACTTGAGATATATCATGGGACCAGATGAGAGAGATTAATCTTGTAATTAATTGTGTGCTTGAATTTAATTTATATGCTTTATTATTTAGTACCTGTGTCAACCACTTAATTTGCCTGCGAATCATTTTCTTATATAATATTAATGAAACAAGCTATACTGAAATTCATCAAACTATGAAAATCAGAGATTAGGAAGACTTATGATATCATCAGTTTATCTTCTAGTTGAAAACAATTCAAATGCTATAGCTTCAGAACACTCCTCCAAGAAGAGTATTTAAGTTCGCGAAAGAGCAGTTGTGGCAGAACAGACAATGTTTTTTCATAGCCAGAGTCCAGAATTTAAAATACAATTAACACCACAGAACAGACTTCTCATGGGAGTCTAAACTTCATTTCTTTCCTCAAACAAGACTTTGAGAAGGAAGAATTAATAACAGCAATATTAATTTCCACACAAACATTATACAACGGCCAACGCTTTTACAGCTCTGTAGGTATGAAGTTCTGAGCAAATGAAGATCGTGAGATTTACACAATAATAAACACACAAATTTGTCTGCACAACCTGCTCAAAACAACTCAAGCCCAAACATGGAGATGGGACTGCTCTGGATGCTGAGGGGCTGCTGGCTGAGTACAGGGAGAGATCAAATCAATGAGAAATATCAAAGTAATAACTGGTTTAATCTTTCCTAAATTGCTTTTTTCATCTTTGGGTTGGTATAATGAACCTGGACTAGACAGTTGGGAGGGTGCACTGCTGTATTTCAGGAGGAGTATCTGGAAGAGAGAATGTCTGGAACGGACAGTACTGTGAGATGAGGAAGAAATTGCTAAGTTGAGAGTAACCTGCCTACAACATCCTTGGGGGTCATTCTGGGTCTGGCTGGGATAAACTGCCTTTACCTCAACCCATTAATTTTTCATCTAAGTTTTCTCCCCCTGTGCTGCTGAAGAGGGGGAGTGGGAGAGCAGTCTGGAGGGCACTTCTACCCTCTCTCTCCCTGTGTCTGACAACGCCAACTTGGAAGGCGGGGCAGCAACCATGCTGAGGTCATGCTGCCTGCTGAGCTTGTGTCATAGCACTGTCAAGCAGTTAAGAAAAAAAGCGACCCTGCAGTTTCTGACCGTCTGGTAAGCACGTCAGGCTTTCTATTGTGTCTGATATTTCTGCAAGATCAGACAGAATACTCACTCCAGTAGACCAGCCTGGCTTGTCAGATGCAAATTATGGCCCTTGGCCTAAAGGTCTTACCCATGCAGTGGTGATCATGAAAAGCATGTAAAGGTCTTTAACTGTGGGATATTTTCCCCTAATATCTGTTCCCAGTTCTACCACACATGGATATCTTTCAGCTCCTTCTGCCTTAACTTACTTTCAGTAATAACTATTCTGTCTGTTCTGGTCATAAAATCTCAGAGAAGAGACTGACATATATGAAACCAACACCTACTAGAAAGTCTTCCTTTATGTTGGAAACAGAATAGGAAAGGAGAGGAAACACAGAGTTCCCACAAGAAAACCCTGTGGAAAGTGCCCATCAGTGCTGGTGGCTCCACCTCTCCTAACTCCTTGCCAGCAAGACCTCCTCATCCCTCAAAGAAAAGCATATTACATACTCTCTTTGTACCAGTGGTTTATTTTTCACCATTTTCTTGGAAAAGCTAAAGCTTTAAACTTTCCCTGTGTCTGTTTTCAGTGAATCTTTTGTTGTGTGGCAGCTTTTCATTCCCTGTAATAAAAACGCTTTCATTGCCTGGTTATATTGATTTTCAGTTTCCTGAAGCTTTGTGCTTTCCTCCTCCTCAGGTTTCGCTGACACAGCTTAGGCTGAGTCTCAAAATCCCATTCCCCCCTGCTCCTGACTGAAGAAACAGATCTGAGGAAACTGGTTGAAACTCATCAGATGTTTAAAATTGATACCCATTCAGCTCCAGCCTCCTATTTTGTCCATTCTTTTCACCTTCTTCCATCTTCTTCCTGGCGTTTCAGGCCAGGAATTTAATGCAGTTCAGAACGTGCATTTTAAAAGCAAACCTCCTCAGTGAACTTGTTCTGCAGACAATTAGCTAGTTACAATGGTGATTTATACACGTGGGGCTTTACAGGTAATTTTTTTTTCTGACAAATACACAGGTACTGAGGTCAGAATGCAACTCACAGGAGAAATTTACATTGACAAAAATTCAGTGATTGCACGTTCGGTCTCACTTGAGGTGAACCTGGCGCTATGTCTCTATTTCTTACTTCAATCAACTGAAAAAAGACACAGAGAAAACCAGATTCTTTAAAGTGAAATCTGAGTCAGGCTTGAAAGCCTCAGCAGCCAAACAGTTTTCCTATCATTGAGAATTCCCTGGAGAAAATGGCAATGCAGACTCTCAGGGCAAGTGCTTTTTTTGTTTCAGCGTCGAGCAAACAAGCATCAGGTGCAATTTCATACCTAAAGTACACAAAGCTCACAATTTGAGAAGAAACTCCCAGCTAAGCAACTTCTTTGCACATCAGCTAACTCCACATCTACTTCCAAGAAGTAACATTTCCATATTTTCATATCTCAGTAGGCTTTCACTGACAGCTTGATATCAAACAGCTAACCTGAGTATAGCACAAGATACTTAGAAAGATACATAGCTTGATAGTCTTCATGCATGATATTAAAATCAAAATGGAAGTGACTGTTCGTGCAGTGTAACCCTGGGTATGACACACATCAAAACGCTCTACAGAGCAACTCCCAGATCAAAATCAGCACTTCTTCCACAAAAGCTTCTTTCAGAAAGGCATCCGGTTTTGTTTGACTGCAGGGCATGTCAAATTCCAAATTAAGTTGTTTCAAGAAATGCTTTTTTTTAACTTTATTTCTAACACACATTTCTGTAGTTTCAACTTTCTACCACCAGGTCATATTATGGTTTTTGTCAGCTAACTATTATACAACAAAAAGTTAAAATGGGAAAAAGAATAAAACCTAGCTTCATGCATAGAATTTAGGTGAAAAATTGGAAAACACAGCTCAAAAGGGAAAAGCAGTTTCTGAGAAGAGCTTTCTGAGGGTCAAGCAGCTGACTGACTGTGGAACCAATTGTGGAACCAATTGTGCTCAGCGTGACCTGGTGGCTAAACCACCTCTGATCAGGAAGCTACTGCAGAATGCTCTTCTGCAAACAAAGGTTTTTTCCTGGAAAGCCTGTTACAGTTATAGCTAACAGGTATGAAAACTCACATGAATACAATTACTTCAGGTGCTTATTCTAACCTTTTTCTTTGGTTTGGTTTGTTGTTTTTTTTTTCATTTTACCAGTTTGAACTGTGTGTAAGTTCCAACAAAAGAACACAGATATAATAAGCTAAAATGTCATCAGGAATCCCCATGATCATTTAGTTTGACCTCCAGCATAGCGCAGGCCATAAGACTTCTTAGAATTAATTCCTACTTGAAAAAAAGTATTTTATAAAGGCACCCAATACTGTCCTAAAAATGTCCAGCAACGGAGATACTTGACAAGTTGCTCTAGAGATTAGTTACATAATTATTAAAAAACTGTGAATGATATTACCAGGAGGAATTCGTCTTTCATTATACCACTGCTTCCTGATCAATTTTTGCTTAACATATACAAAGCTCTACCAACCCATCCTCTAGTTTTGTTTTTCTTTAACTTAATAGGCCACGTTTCTTCAGCCTTTTACCATAAAGCATTCTTCCTTTTAGCACTCTTGTGGTTCTTCTCTTAATCTTCTCTGGTCTATCGCTACTCTTTGGGACACAGTATCTCAAAACCAGTCACACCATAACCAAGATGTGTGCTAATGCAGTCTCCCTCCTCAATATTCCCTTGTTCACATATTAAAGAATCTCATTATCCCTTTTACGCCATACACTTAGAGAACGAGGTAATACCCTGCTGATTCCACATCCAATGTCTCACGTCCCGTTACTGCTTCCTAGGACAGAGCCCACAGTCACATAAGCATGGTCTACAGTATTTATTCTTACACACAGAATTTCTGATAAGCCTCATACAAACTCCTACTGCTTTCTTGCATTTTATCCACAGCAATCAGGGCAGATCATTCTGTACAGCAACTTTTTCTTTTAACCATTACCAGCCCTTTTTTGCGTCAGCTACAAACCTTACGCAAAATGATTTTCTCCTTTCTTACATATCCACTGATAATAATGTAAAAATAGCATGCAATTCATCATCCTGCTTGTTCAAGAAACACATTTATGTTTAGAAATTGCCACCCAGACAGTTTTAAAATATTTCATTTGTACACGATGTTGATTTTTGGATCATTCTGCTTTTTTAATCAAAATGTTGTGTATAACAAGTTGAAAAGACTGAGAGGAGTTGAAATACTCAACTTCAAGACTGTGCCTAAACTAGCAACCTCCTCAAAAAAGGCCAAAGCTATTTTTACAAAAGCTATTCATCATAGACCTGCATTGATTAGAACTAATATTTTAACCTTTCCTTAACATTTGATTAATCAGGTCCTAGATCTGCTGCAATTTCAGATCAATGGCAAGGTGAAAGAACAATGAATATTTGGATCATCTCTGCCCTGGTTTCAGCTCATGTAAAGCTGATTTTCCTCATGGTAGCTAGTATGGGACTGTGGTTTGGATCTGTGCTGAAAACAGTGTTGATAATACAGAGGAGTTCTGGTTACATAGAGATGTTTTTGTTGTTGAGTAGTGCTTACACAAAGCCAAGGCCTTTTCTGCTTCTCACTTCACCAGAGAGTAGATGGGGGGTGCACAAGAAATTGGGATGAGACACAGCCAGAACAGCTGGCCCCAACTGACCAAAGAGATATTCTGTACCATATGACTTCAGGCTCAGTTTATAAGGGGCTTAGGGAAGAGGAAAGATGGCAGCATTTGGAATGATGGTATCACTTCCCAAGTCACTATTACATGTACTAAAGTCCTGCTTTTTCTGGAGGTGGTTGGACACCTGCCTGCCCATGGGAAGTGGCGAATGAACTCCTTGGTTTGCTTTGCTTGTGCACAGGGCTGTTGCGTTACTTGTTGAACTGCCTTATCTCAATCCATGGGTTTACTCTCGTTCACTCTTCCAGCTGTCTCTCCCATCCTGCCAGGGGAGGGTGAGCGAGAGGCTGGGGGATGCCCACAGCTGTTAGCTGGGGCTAAACCACAACAACATGTTCGGCCTTTAGTAACCCAGCACAGCACTAACTTACTTCTATGCTCTGGAACCTCCCCACTGCAGACCAGCATGAGGTACTCTGGATGCAGACTTTATTAGTTTGCTCATTTACAAGTATCCAGCTCTGATTTTATAACTTCCTTAATTATTGATGAGACAGAAAGTATTTTGTCGTAGCCATACAATACACCACACTGTTGTTTTTTTTCAGAATCCTTCTACTTTTCCAGTATCTCCCTTGAAACAAAATGAACAAATTCCCCTTCTCTATGCAGGACATCACCACCACAAACCCCCAAGCAAAGCAAAATCAGTTCTCCTGCTTTGTGTCCCTGCTCCTCTCATGTGCCTTCTACAGCCCTAAGCTTTTGCTGCCTGTAAATTCCTATCTGCTTTCTTCCTCTTTCATTGGTTATGCATTTTAAGTCTTTTTGTTGATTTTTTAATGTACCCACAAAAGCATTACTGACTGGAAGGCAGAATATATTGGGTATCCTTTTAAAAAATCCTGTGGAAAACTTTTCAGAATGACTAAAAAAGGTACCCAAAGAAAGCTGGAGCAATATCTAGAGACTGCGCTCAATCACAGAAATCCATTCAAACACAAGTAATGCTGAGACCGGTGGCACTTCTCAGCTCCATTAAACTTTCAATCACTAGAAAACTTCACCATAGTTCAGATGAAATTTAGTTTTGCAGTTTTCCATCTGTCCTGATCTTTTATTATATGGACAGGATATTGTTTTCCAAAACAAAATTTACATAGGGATGAATATTTTGTAATGCTGATCATTGGGGACCATGCCTCTATAGCTCAGACTGTGATTTTTTTTTTCTAGATCAGGAAGAATAACAATTTTTAAATAATTCCCCACATCAGGCAAAGAATGTTGTAACTGTGAGAAAGCTTATTAGAGTTACATGAGTCTAACTGATCCGTCCTGGTAATAAAAGACTCGTTTTCTTTTGGCAAAAGAGGTTTTGCACCTGAACATGCAAGAACTCTATACTTCTTTAAATCAAATGGGAAAAAAAACCAAACCTTTGAACAAAGAACCAGCATAATTAATTCAGAAATACTATTTGAGCTGTCAGAGAAGGACTTAAAAGGAAATTAATTGCTGGAAAGTCCTTGTGAGGCTCTTCATGCCATAGAATGAAATCTTGGTTTCCCTGAAATCAATAAGAGAGAAATCAATACTATCGAACCACAGGTTTTTAGATACTCGTTATGGCCCACAATGCCTTTTGAATTGCATTGTAACAACAGCTGGGTTCAAATTAAAATAATTCTCCCTAATGCTTCCCTGAAATAACAGTTGCATTGTTCTTTAGTGATCCAAGGGAATAAACCTTATCTTCACTATTAAAAAGGCCGGCACTTTATAAAAAAATAAAAAAAAGTGTGTTGATTCTGGTTTACTTTTTTCCTGTAAAAATAATGGCTTATGTTTGATCTTTGAGAAAATGTGTAGTGAAAAAAATGGCACAGCATATTTATTTTTACTGAGTAAGCCACAGAATCATAAAAACATTGATTCAAAGGGATCTCTGGAAGTCATCTAGTCCAATCTCTGGCTCACAAGATTGTCAGCAACAGCAGATGAGATCAGCCTTGGCTTCTTTGCCTATCCAAGACCTAAAAACCTCTACAGAGGGAGATCCCAGAAGTTCTCCGGATAACCTGTTCCTGCGCTACAATACCCTCCTGGTAACGTACCTTAATGTCCCATTCAAACCTGCCAAGCCACAACTTGTCCTACTACATTTTCATGTTGAAGCTTGAGTGATTCAATGTACTAGAATCAAATACAGTGCTCGATGTCACGGGACACCATTGCCCTACCCTCTGTAAGTAATTGGGAATTAAAAACCACTCAGGCTGTTAGCAGAAAGTGCTTGGTTTCTCAGTGGCCTTTCCCATAAAAACCTGCTCATGATTCAGCACCATGTATTAGCATGAATAATGCACAAGCCTATCAGACCATGTTCCCACAACAGCTATGGGTAAGATGCAGAGATGGGTACCACATTTGCTCTAAAATAGCTGAAAAGACTGACAGACATTTCCTTTCAGTCAGATATCTATGAAAAATACCGATTTCTTCAAGTGGAAGTCAGAAGGTCACCGATGTGTCACCTTTTGAAACACATGTATGTGATGTACATAGTTCAAATGCAAGTTTTGTCCCACTTGCCTTCCTCATAAAAATAAATGCTCTTGATATAAGTAAATATGACCCTATACATGCTTTATTCTCTACTGTCATCACTCTTAGTTCAGCTTGCTGGCATGCACTAAAGGAAAGAAATAGTATGCCAAGATTTGGAAACCCATAATCTTGATAAAGAGGATGTTGTTCAGCTTCTATGGGAAGTTTAGCTGATGGAAAGAGAAAAGAAAAAAGCTTCTTTATTCTCACTTTTTTTTTTCTTTTAAGAACTGTGCCTGCTACAAGACTATACAAGGCTAGCAGTAAATGGTGAAAAAAACAGCAAGGAAATGAACCAAAGGGCACCCATGCAAGTCTTATAATGCTATCATTTAGAAAGTAATTAGAATTATTTCTATTCCTGATTTCAGCAGTTCCAGGAAGCAAATTTCCCCTCTTAATGCACTCAGCCTTTTAAAAGGCTAGATATACATACAAAGAATTTGTCACTGCAGCCTGGGTTGATAGGCCTTCCTCGGTCATTACTTCCTGCTACATTTTGTCCTCTGTAATAAGCACGTTTCTTCAGTCAGCCCTGAGCTGAACAAAGACAACTTGCAAGGCATCTTTAACAAACATTAAATCTTTACTTACACTAGTAAAGGATGTCAGAAATTAAGGCAACAAACGTTATGGAAAGCTGTTCAAATGGATGTGATGAGATGGGGACTCAGCTCAGTCATTTGTGCCTCATTACTTTCAGTAAAGCACTAGGAAGAATGAAACCCAAATAGGCATATTCCTGTCCTATCAAGGTTATCTGCCTCAATTCTCCTTTCAATTAGAGAACTTCATCCTCCACTTCATGAGCATCATTATGAAAGGGACCATGACCCACATTTACTAAAGACAATCAATGAGATCTGGCCTTCCTTTATCCGCTTAACACTGGGTCTATCTCTAAAAGCAAACATAAAACAACTTACTAAACATAGTGGAAAGGACAAGTGATTAACTGCATCCCAGATAAATTATCAGCAGCAGTGAGTGAAACCCACCCGCGCATAAAAGGTCTGTAACCCATTTGAACTTTTTAGTTGTGATCTGAATGGAGTTTAGGCTTTCTGACTGCTCTTTCAGTGGTGGTAGTCTACCTTAGAAAAGTGAATAGACTTTTGAGGACATTGCCAGTTGATACCTTGTGAGAATTAGCAAATGAAACTGAAATGCTCCCCGCACATCGTGAATCCTTTGCAGCCATAAAGCCGCCTTCTTTCAGGGAGCAACAATAGCTCTTTGTGTGGAACGGAGCAATATTTCAGCGAGCAAAACTATGAATTTCTCTTTTGCTCTTGGTGAAAGGCAATGATTTTACTGGATGAATACGCCTTTGACATTTTAATGTTTAAGAGAAGGAGGTTCTTGCATATTGTTTTCCATTTTCTCCCTGGTCGACGCTAAGCTCTGGCATCCCCCTCCTCAGGCAATTCTCAGCACCTTTCTCTTGCCTCACCAAAGTCAGTTTTCTCATATTATGATCTGCTCATCAAAACAAGGCTTTCTGGTCTGAAAAGGGAATTTTTCCACTTAGGAAAAAGGATGGTAATTACGTTAAATGAATGTTAACTTCTTGCTAATGAATGCATTACATCTCTCCGAAACATTTCTGGAAAAAGAAACAAAAAATAATCAGACATGCCATTCATTTACCAGAAGTATTAATTACAAGTAATTAGAAAAAGTGGCTCATTTTTTAAGTATACCAGATTCCTAAAAAGAAATACAAAGGTTTTAGCAAGTACTGAATAGATGTATCTGTACCAGGCAGATAATACTGTGTAAAAATACAGTATTACACACATAATGGTTTTAATTTTGAAGGGAAAAAAGAATCTAGTCTTGACTTTCAAATTTCCAGTGATAGATTTTTATGGTGGTTGTGGATTTCTTTAGAAAGAAATTCTTCATTGAAAGAGTTGTCGGGATATGGAACAGGCTGCCCAGGGAGGTGTTTGCGTCACCATCCCTGGGTGTAATTAACAGACAGGCAGATGAGGTGCTTAGGGATAAGGCTTAGGAGAGGGCAGGTACAGTTGGACTTGATGATCTTAAAGGTCTTTTCCAACCTTGTGATTCTGTGATACTATCAGTATCTGATTGTTTCCACTCTTCAAAAGATGAATCCAAGACATAGTTTGCATTTACTTTGACTGACTTTGTCTTGGAACTTGTCCACCCCTGCCTGACCAAAGATTTCCCTACCGTTTAGTTCCTAGGTCTCTCTTTACAGACAGCCCCTCGATAAGTTATCATATTTTCTCCCTATGGCTTCTCTCTTCCAGCATGTGTCAGCACAGTAGTGAATTAAGAATCTTCTTTCTTTTTTCCTCTTTGAATACTACTGCAAATTTCCATGGAATTTTTGCAACATCATCTACATTTAGACTATGAATTTTCACGGGTGTTGAGTCTAGACAAAAATGAAACTGAATGGATAAAATTCATCAAATCTCTCCCTTGTAAATTTTCCAGACTTCGAGTATTTTCTGAGTCATTGTACCAAAAGTCAGGCTGAGCTGTGGTCAGCTCCCAGCAGGTGGATGTGGCTCTGGGACTCACAGCCTAGCCTGAGGTTCTGGCTTTTCCAAAATACCTGTTTCGCTGACATCTCCCTGTGCTCCAGGAAGCTCTAGGTCACCCCATCCCCTACAGTATTTGACCAGCATGTGTGCCTCCTCTTTTTTATTTTTTTTACTGTCAAATCACCCTATTACTAAGGTACATATAACTTCCCAGTTTGGAAGTATAACATTTCTTAATCCACTGGAACACCAAATCATTTCAGCGACAGCAGGTAGAAACACAGATAGGCTAAAGAGGGACTGGAGCATCTCTTGTATGAGGAAAGGGTGCGAGAGCTGGGTCTGTTTAGCCTGAAGAAGAGTGAGAGGGGATCTGATCAATGCTTACAAATATCTGAAGAATGGAGGTCTAGAGGATGTTCCAGACTCTCCTCAGTGGTGTCCAGTACCAGTATGAGGGTATTATTGGCACAAACTGGAAAGCTGGAAGCTCTGTCTGAAAACGAGGGAAAGCTGCTTCACTGTGAGGGTGACAGAGCACTTTCCATCCCTGGCAGTGTACAAGGCCAGGTTGGATGGGGCTTTGGGCAACCTAGCCTAGTGAAGGTGTCCCTGCCCACAGCAGGGGGAATTGAAACTAGAACCATCCTTGAGGTTCCTTGAAACCCAAAGCATTCTATGATTCTATGACAGGCTGGCCAGAGAGGTTGTGGAGTTTCCTTCTCTGGAGATATTCAAGACCCTCCTGGACACATTCCTGTGCAGCCTGTTCTAGGTGATCCTGCTTTAGGGACTAGATGATCTCCAGAGGTTCATTCCAGCCCCTACCACTCTGTGATTAATCACTTCACCTTATGAAAATCCCTTCACATTAACCAACTCTGTTGAATAGCACAGGGTAGAGAAGGGGACTACAAAGCCAGATAGGAGAGAAAATGTCCAGACACACACAATGGGAATCACAGAGGTATTCATCTAGAGAGGCTGCAACAGAGGATGCAACCTTCCTGACTACTTCAGCCCCTGTATGCTCTTCAGCATCAGAGGAAGAGTTGGTGTAACTCCTCCAAAGGTGGCACCAAGGAACCCCTGCTTATGTATACCAATGAATCTTTCATGGCTGTTCTTCCTTTACTGAATCTTTAATGCTAGTATGTATAGCATAACCAGAGAGCAGGAGCAGAGCTGTCAGGCTACTTTAATCTTTACTGCATGTGAGTTATCTCAATATCCACCCAACAATAACAGTTTATGTTCTAACATTGTTCTACTTCAATTTCCATGTCCAGGAGAGAAAAACAAATGAGGAGACTGGGGGAAAATTGCACTTACAAAACAAATTTGACAAACTCCATTATTTTATTATAATACATTGCTGCAGTATAATTTTGCCTTAGATGTGACACCAAAAAAAAATATCACTGCCGGGCATTGCAAAGGGGAAGTAGGAGATGCTTTCATTGTCTCTGCAATTCCTTAGGGCTTTATTCACTGTGTGAAGAACCTGCTCTAAAATGGGATTGCTCTTTTCCTCAGAGGTCCTGGTGGGTACAGTAAATTTCTCTTACAGAAGTGCAAGATGAATTCCCAGAGGTTTAAGAGATGGTTCAAATAATGCAGCAGGGTACAGTAGGGTATTTATGTTTTAAGTTCTTAAAATACACATACAGTACACCACCGTATAGCTATCCATTGTACATTCACATGCACACACTTAAAAATGGAAAAGAAACATGGAAAACAGTGAATAACATGAAGTGCAAACAGGAGGGAAATGCAAAAACTTGTATGACCTTTTCTAGCACTGACGGTTACCTCAACTTCACCATTTATCTCAGCATAAATATTTTGTATTTTAAATCAAGTATGGGCTTCCAAACCACGCTATATTTACATGTATGGGAGCTAGATTCAATCAGGCTACTCACAATGCTGCCATGCTTGGCACTGCGACTTCCATTTGGAAACTTTTATTCCATCATGACTGCTCAGAGAGAAGGGATAGGCATTATCTGACATAAAGAAATATATCTACATTTGATCCTCAATAAATATGAAGGAATAGGGTTTCTCGTCATGTTCATTGCCTTTTTCTGGAAAGTTGGGTTTCCTACAGCAGTTTTATTTGTTCAGCAGTTTAGGATAAAAGAAACACGTTAAACCATCTCTAGAGAAAGATGCACACAGTTCTTGAAAGGCTTCTCCTGTCATATGGTCTGCACAAGAGGAGGAATGAAGTCTGCAGGATGAAGATTTGCTTTACTTACTGCATACAGTGACTTTTCTTTGATGATTTACCAGTATTTACCAGTATCAGACTGTGCACTTTGAAATAATTTCCAAAAACCACACATACTTGATGAGCGATCACAAAACCAGGTCATTTAAATAAACTTGTCCATCAATGCTCCCACCTTCCAACAACCATTCCCTACATGTTGCACAGGGACACTGTTTTGAGAAGATCCCATAACCATCTCTGGGCTTTTTTTAACTAAAGCACCACTGGCTCCTTACCTGTTTTTGCTTTTTTTACCCCCTCAGCTTACCTGCCTTATCTATCACTTACTGCCTGCACAGCTGTTTTGAAGTTTGGTACTCACATCCTGAAGACATGAACACATATTTGTATGTGCTATGAAGAGAACTCAGTTCTGCTTACTTGACCATTATTTATCAAGTTATCACTCTTATGCCAATGTAATCTCTCTGCTAATGCTGCCACGATTTTTTTTCCCAATCTTTTACAGTCTCCTGATTTGTTTGGTCATGTCTCTCTGCTTGATGTCAAATATAATCTATATGTGCATGTGCATTTATATATGTGTATATGTGCACTATATAAAAATCCAATTTATTTTCCCATCTAAATCTCATTATTAAAAAAAATAAATCTCATTATTCAAAAGATCAGCATGAATTTCTATTCACACTGGGGTCAGAAAAGAAAAAAAAAAACAAGCAACTAAATACAAAAGAAAAAACTCCTAGCTGAAATATGCCAATAGACCAAATTATGAAGATTTCACTTTAAATTAGAACTAATTATAGGAAAAAGGCTATGAATGTCATATTCTGGGGAAAAAAAAGATTGTGAAACATGTTGTATGCAGTTACAAGCCGAAAAAAAAATTTGCTGTTCTCTAAGGCACCCTCAGAGCAGCTCAGGGATGGATTTTAATAGACAGGAAGGGTTCACACTCATATTGGTGGCTAGCACAGATCTTAAAGAGCTGATTTTTTCTTTTTTCTTTCTTTTTTTTCTCTCCTTATAATTTATAAATCATAACGCTGTAGGCCAGGTTATTTGGCTTCATGTGTAAGTGATCCACACCATTACATACATTATCTCAACTTCAACCAACTTGAAAATTTTAACTTCTTGCTTTGGTTAGTAACTGGCCTTGAGAGCCTTCACTCATACCCTTACTACAGAAAAGATGAACATAATGATACTACTTTCACAAGTTTTGCAAACGTGTGTGCTCCCAGAGGACTTGCAGGTGGCTCTAGACCTCAGCAAGTCTATGTTTCCCATGGTTGCTATTTTTTGCTAAAAAGAAATAAAGCCCCTATCAAATTCCCAGTTTGTTAAGAAGGACAATCTTTGGGTCTTTGGTGCTATCTGCTCCTATTTAAAATGGAAAGGCTTGAACAATATCTCACATTTCTTCCTTTTTTCTTCTGTGAGGAGAGAGCACAACTTCCCTGGTGACCTGTCCTATTAGCAAGCATTGAAACTCTGCATTAGGCTGCCAAGGCTCTGCTGTCACAGTGGGTCAGACATTTCTCATTAGCTCTGCCCTGGGCACTAACAAAGCACGAGTAATTCCCTCAGCAGATCAGTTAGGGCAGCTGAAGGTCCTGGGAGAAATCCTTTGGGTCAGAAAGTTTAAGGCGATAGCATAAGCAGTAAGGATGCTGTAGGGCCTTCAGATCAAGTCTAAGGAATGATATTTGTATATCTAATAAGCAGGATGAATCAAAACTGAATGGTCTTATTCAAATTGCTCAAGTGCCAGTCCACTTCCCACTCAGCTCGTGTGAAGTCGGCTACCTAATTCCTTGTTCATCTTCAAAGCTATCAACCTGAGTTATGCATTCAGGTAATCCCTAACTTACTAGTTGCCCACCGGCAATTTGAAGAGTTAAAGGTCAGAGCATGCACCTATGATGTGACAGTCAGAAGTATGATCCCTCATCTGTTTTGCTGCACCTCCTTTGCTGGACACGGACTTCTACTATGCCAAGCTGAGGCTGTGGCATGATGCAGGCATTAAAGGCACACACAGGCAGAACCACAAGAAAGATAGCTTACAAAGCGATACGAGCTTAGGGTGTTCCTCTGGGTACATTAAACTTTCAGTCTTATGCGGGGTCGTAGAATTCCTAATGCATATTTGTGATTCCTTTTAATGTGATCATTATAAAACCCTTCCTCTCCACAGGTGGCACTGCAGGCACTGCACTGCCTTTGGCAAAAAAAACAGGTATTTTCTTTACTTCTCATTATTTCTGCATATGTATCTCAATCCAACACGTATTCCAGGAAAAGAAAGTCTTTTTATTATACAGCCTCCAAACAATATAGTCCTGCTAATGAAACTTGGAAATGAAGACTTAAGAGACGATATGGAAAAGTAACATCAGAAACAATCAGTAGCACGAGATCTAAAATTTTGTCTGTATAGCTGGTATATTACACAATAAATCCTGCTTGTATATCCAGACCACTGTACTTAGCTATGCAAAAAATCTGCAGTTTGAAGTATACCTGACATGGGAGAAGTAAGATTTAACTTTAGAAATGCAATATTCTGACAGCTGTGTATATTAGCTTATTTAACTCAAATTTTAATTGTCATTTTGAAGTCTCTGTCCTTCACTTAGTCCATAAGCGGACAGCTTGCTTTAAAGAAGCTCAGCATCAACCTTATTCTTCTCTCTATCCCTTTATCTAAATCAAGAATTAATTCTATGTCCTTCCTCCTGTTTCTTTTGGCTGATTCATAACTGATATAATTAAGCAGTAAGGCATGGCAGGAGTATACCCGTGGGTATCAGTATCATACCAAAAACATCAGGGTAAGATATTAAATTCTAACTATCCAAGAAGTGCTGCAACTGTCCAGAGATATTGTTTGATTTTCCTGTGCTATTATGAAGAGGAATCTGCCAGATCTGTGGTAGGTCTCTGACCAATAACACAACTTTAGGGAAAGGGCATCAGGTGAGAAAACTTCACCTTGGCCAACTCATGGTGAGAATAAGCAAACCACAAAATAGTTTTGCTTAAGAAAGGGAGGAAGGTGGTGGAATTAATCATAGAATCACTTGGGTTAGAAGACACCTTTCAGATCATCGAGTCCAACCACAGTCTAACCCTTCCCAGTCCACCTCTAGATCATGTCCCTCAGCACATCATCTATTCACCTTTTAAATCCCTCCAGGGATGGTGACTCCACCACTTCCCTGGGAAGCCTGTTCCAATGCCTGACAACTCTTTTAGTAAAGAAATTCTTCCCAATGTCCAACCTAAATCTCCCTGGTGCAGTTTGTAACCATTTCTTCTCGTCCTATCGCTTTGTTACCTGAGAGCAGAGACCAACCCCCACCTCTCTACATCCTCCTTGCAGGTAGTTGTAGAGAGTGATAAGGTCTCCCCTCAGATTCCTTTTCTCAAGACTAAAAAGCCCCAGCACCCTCAGCCGCTCCTCAGAGGACTTGTGCTCCAGACCCTTCACCAGCTTCATCACCCTTCTCTGGACATGTTCCAGCATCTCAATGTCCTTCCTGTANCCAAGCCTGTAGCGCTGCCTGGGGTTATTGTGACAAAAGTCAACCTGGCACTTGGCCTTTCTGAACCCCGTAAGATTGGCCTCTGCCCATTGATCCAGCCAGTCCCTCTGCAGGGCCTGCCTTCCTTCCAGCAGATTGACATTCCCACAGAATTTGGTGTCATAGTAGGGGTAGACAGGGCATGGGGGGCATGTCCCGACACTTGTTATTTGTGGGAAAGAAGATACCAGTCTCAGTCCATAAGCTACTCTCATCTTCAGAGCACAGCCACCGAGCTGCCCTGAAACACACCACTGGCACAAGTAACTGAGGAGAGCAAGCGCTTGTCACTGGCCATTTGTATTCTAACTGAAAAAACAGCAGCAACAGGAAGGCACAGTCACTAAGTCTTCTCAGACCAAAATTTTAGCACGTTTGTTCTCATACAAAGCCTTGGCTCTTCTCCACTGCTTCAGTTTCTCTTGAAAGCAGCTATTTTTCCAGAAATTCTTCCCTACTTCCAGTATAGCATTACATCAGGTTTTATCGCCTTTTAAACACACCTATTGTTAAATTTCTAAAGCCCAAACTCTCTGAGGCCCTGAGATTCATGGCCAACACACACTGCCACTATTCAGAAAGAGCCCAAAAAAAAAAAAAAATAGAAAAACAGCCCACTGTATTTATTTTCATTATCATCTTATACAGGTGTGCAATGGAAAGGGACCTACCTACTCTCCCCACCTGGAGGTCTCTTGCATCTATAGCAGCTCTGGCACTCTCCAATTTGACAGCCTCATTGACTCACCAAGACAGGTGTATTTTCTCACTGCATCCCGCAAAGAGAGATGCCAGGAGACGGCATTTGTCAACACTGAGATAAAATATCTTGATGATGAGCCAGATTGTATTCAGACATTCAGACTAGTCAGAAGAAAAGGGAAAAAAAAACCCACCCAAGAGATGATCCTTTTCAGGATCTCAAGGCCAAAGCCAGCGACAGCAGTCAATATTGCAGAAAGTTTTGCTTTGGTGAGCTGGCATGTGGGTAGGCATGGGAGAAGCTCCTGACTCCTAATGAAATTAAGTAAATAAACAACAAATACCACCAGGCATTACAGAAACACAATGTTCATAGTGCAGTAAAAGCATTATATATTAATTAGAATTTAGAAAGCAAAACTCATGTTTCAAACATAATAGGAGTAGGTCAAATATACTGGAATGTTGACCATCAGACTGGTTATTTGCAGAATGTGGACTAGAGCCAGTCTAACCAAATAGCTACAGACTGAAGGAAACCCCAAATAACTAAGTGAAGGTTTGTTTCAGTTGAATTCTGAAAAAACACTTCACATCCCTCCATACTACATATGAGTTAACAGTATCTAAATGCCAAACTACATGTCATGCATGATATTTTTAATTTGGTAATTTAAGGTTCTTTAATTCCATAAAGAAGAGCTAATAAGGGAAAAGAAAGAAGAATGGCAGCTTTGATTGTTTCAAATCATCCAAGATCCTCAACAGGGCTAAAGAGGAGAGAAAAAGAAAGGGAAAATTGGAGGGAAAGAAAGACTGGAAAGAGCTTACAAAGGAGTTGTGATGCCCTCCTGTTATTTTAGCAAGGATGCAAACACTCTGCTAATTGCAGTAGCACAGTCTACTGATGGACACTGAGCTACTGACCCTAAGTAAACTGATTACACTATACCAGTAAGTACCCATCAGAAGAGAGGATATTACCTATAGCGTAGAAAAAAAACAGTAGTCACTGACTGATAGAAAACAACAAGGATATGATGACTATCAAGTGAACAAAGCTTAAAAAGATTAACTAGGAAGGTAATGCCCTGGGCATCTGAAAGAGTCCTAGTCACAACTGACTGGACACACTGGTCCTTGGAATCACAGCAGACCATCAGTGGACACACTAAAAGCCATCTGTATCTATATAAAAAAAAGTAAATCTGTGACTAGGCTCTTTTTTTTTTTGGTTTCTGGTGCCTTTTCTATTGCTCTGAAGGTGACCAGGAATCACCTTGGCTGTACTTCTGAGGTGGAGCTTGCTGTAGCCCTATCTTACAACTGCTCTTCTCAGCTTTGCTATTGGCTGACACAGACAGAATAAAAATTGGCCACAATTGACCTGCTTCCTTGTTGAAATGATCAATAGGTTACTGTTTAGTTAACAAAAGCACATTTTTTTTTTTAATGACAAAAGTCTACTTAATCTTAATAGAGGAACATGCCTGTGGTAGACACAAGGTTTGGAAAGGAGGTGCAGAATGTGTAAAGTAACCAGTGCTTACATCTGGACACAACTGGAAAAGTCTTGCACATAAAAAATTTGGGATCCAGCACCACTGAATTTTCTCATGCTAGCTAACTGCAGTTAAAATCAATGCATAGGCAGCTGCTCCACATACAGGCTTCAAATAGTAGCAGTAACTATTAAGTGGAGTTGTGCTGACTCTGAAAACCAATTGTCCAAGAGTTAGTGTTAACTGTTAGTTGTTGCAGAGATGTGGCTATTTCTGCCTAAGAAATTAAAGGATTTTACCTATGACATCAAACAGAGCTTTAAAAAAAACCAAGTTCCAATTGGTTCAAATTTCTAAAGACACAAACATAGTGTCTTTAGAAATTTGTTTCTAGCAGATACTCATTTTAACTCTGAAGCTAATATTACTGAATGTCTTTCCATTTCATAAATATAAACTTACAGAATTGCTATTGCAAAACACACTCTGATGATAGCCAAAGGGATTATAAAGCCTTCAAAATAAATTCATCATTTACCTTTTTTTTTTCTTTTTAATAACCATTTAATGCAAAGATAAAGAAATAAACTGAGTCTGACCTCCTCTGCTTCCAGAAGCCAAGCATGCCTTTGAGTATATCTTCCCCAGTGTGGATGAAGACACTTCCCCAGAGCACCACGTCTCCCTTTTGTCTAGAAGAAATTCTCCCATGGATCACCCAGATGAATGAGATGTGTACAGACAAGAGAAACAGATGTGTGTAATCTTCTTTAGACCATTCTCTGGCTTGAGACAATAGATTCTTAACTAGATATTGCAGCCCAAGGAAATAACTGTTGTAAAGCAATATTTAGTTTAAGCTCCATTCTTTTACTCCTGTCAGAACGGAAGGCAGGCCATGTATATCACGGTGGTCAAAAACTGCATTTGTAGGAACAGCATGAAAAGCCCAGAGATGTTTAGTAGCTTGGTAGTTAAAACAGTATTTTGAAAGCAAAGAGATATTTGGTCAAGTCTCATGATGCAGAGAAAAGAACAAAGTCTGATTATTTCACCAGCTATTCCCTACCCTCCAAAAAAGGACAGAAGGAAGATACCATGTCTGCCACTTTACTGAACCTAAACTTCAGTGCTTTTCATTTCTAAAATAAAGCTAATTAATTATCCCAACATAATTAACTAACCATTCTGTGACAATTGAAACTGAGCTTTTGACAAAATTATTATTACCTTCCTCTTCAGCATTAGGTAACTCTGATTTGCATCCTTAAATATCTCAGGTTTCCAGAGCCAGAATCAATGGGATTCAAAGGCCTCCTGTGATACTTACAAGCTGGGCAAGTGTGCCAATACATAGGAAAGGAGAAGGAATAAGGATGTGTTTGATTATCCATGCTTCTAGGGAGAACATAGACTTCCACTTCTTTAGGGCAAGATCCAAGAGTTTCTAGTATTTTTTATAAGAGGATTTGCTTGACCCATTGTCATTAATGAGAGCTCATTTGGAATCTGAAGCTTTCTCGGGTCAATCCTGCTTAGCCTGCTACAATGGAAGGATTATAATCAATTTCAGGAAGAGTGGAATTAAGTCTTCTGTTACTATAAACATATTTATTCTATGGCAAACTCTTGTCTTTCAAGTTTCTATGTTTATCTCAAACATTTTTATTTATTAAAAACCTTCCAACAACAATAACAACAATAATAATAATAGTCATAATAATAAGTTCTTGACAATATCACCTGTACTTTGTTTGCTATGAAAATGCTTCTACACAGCACATCAACATATATGTACGGGTGTGCATGCATGTCAGTAGGTAGCTGTATTTCATGCAACATGTTTTGCTGTTGAAAATGAGCCTACAATGTCCATACACAAATAAGCACACTGTAATACCCATCATGCAAGAACCAAAATATCAAATGGAAACAGACTTTCATTTTTACCTAACAGAACCATGAATATCTTGAGTTGGAAGGGACCAGTAAGGATCAAGTCCAACTCCTGCCTCCTCCACACAGGGCCAATCAAGTCAGAGCATGGGACTGAGCACATTGTCCAGATGCTTCTTGACATCACAGCTTCATTGTTGCTGTGACCTCTTCCCTGGGAAGCCTGTTCCAGGGCTTGACCATCATCTTAATAAAGAACCTCTTCCTAATATCCAACCTAAACCTCCCATCGCAGCTTCATACTGTTCCTTCAGGTTCGATCACTGGTCACCAAAGAGAGGAGATCGACACCTGCCCCATTTCTCCCCCTCATCATGAAGCCACAGACTGTGATGAAGTCTGCCCTCAGCCTCCTCTTCTCCAGCCTGAACAAACCAAGGTACTCAGCCTCTCCTGTAAGACTTCCCCTGCAGACCCTTCACCATCCTCATTGCCCTCTTCTGGACACTGTCCGGTAGTTTTGTGTCCCTCTTGTACTGTGGCCCCCAAAACTGCACACAGTGCTCAAGGTGAGGCTGCCCCAGTGCAGTCTAGAGCAGGACAGTCACCTCTCTGGACCAGCTGGCAATGCTGTGCTTGATGCACTCCTGGATGTGGTTAGCCCTCCTGGCTGCCTGGGCACACTGCTGGGTCAGGTTCAACTAATTTAACCAATTCCTCAAATTTCTTTCTGGCATTACTATCCTTTTTTGTCTTCCCTGGGTACAGAATGTCAAATAACGACTGATGGGTTCCTCACCTTTGACATTTTCCATGCTGATTCTGTTCCTCACATGTGAGAAAAAGAGTGCGGCATTGCACTGGATTTTGAGTCCATACTCAGGCCACACACTGTGACATATGACTGTATGGCACCCAATGTGTTTAAGTTCAAGCAGGGACAGAGATAAGCATGTTCTGCTCCTGTAAGTGATGTTCTCTGTGCCCAGACACGTCTTTTGTCAATCAAAACACCTATGATGACTCTGTCCTGTCAGCAGCTCCTGCCACCAAGAAAGCTGGCAATATCCTCTCTCCTACATAAATGCCTGAAGTACATTATCTTTTTATCCTTTTTTTTTCCTTCCATGCCAGAACTCTGCAGTTGGATGACTGATAGCTGATGGGCAAAAGCGCAGCATCAACTTGTGGTGTTCTGAGCTGCCCTAAGAGCAGCTGTATGGCCTGGTTTAAGGAGGCACTACTACTACTGCTACCCCTGGAGTACACAACCTCTTTCAGACTTTCTTTCCTCTGATTCTAGAGAATGGATTCACAGATCACATGAACAAACACCAGTCCCTCTTCCTCATCGCAAACTTCCTGACTGCACGCTGTCTGACACAGACATGGCAGCTTCTCACAGATGCTATCCAGCAATCCCAGTCACCTTCCAGCACACTCTCCACTATAGTCTGTTGCCACTGAACTACTTCACATGAACCTACTCCAGAAAGACCTGCTAAACATTGTGTATCTCCTTGCCCTGTGTTTGATGTAGTCAGTGGTGGAGCATGTTCACCACTAGCTAAACATTGTGTCACATCTTATTTATAATCTATAATGCAGCTCACTGGAAACAGCTGTTTACAGCTGTGACAGGGTGCTACCAGTACATTGAGGGCTGGTACCATTCCCTCCATCTGCTGCAGCAAGAGTGTGTGAGCCCTTGCTGAAGGGGACAGCTTTAAAAACGCTAAGCCCTGCCTGCTACTTTCCACCTCCCAGCACAGTCTAAGCTCTCAGTTTAGGGACAGGCCAGAACACACGGCTATGTGTTAACTCAGGGCCAAGAAATACAGCAGCATCCCAGCAGCAGCCGTGAGCATCTGCACACCTGCGTGGTTTTTTTGCGTTCGCTCTGCCAAGTGAGCTCACTCGCAAATTCTGTTTCTACAGCAGATTTTAGTGGCTTTCAGGAGACGAGCAAATAAAATTAAGGACTCTGTGACAGAAGCAGGTTTCATCCCTAGGCTAAGCTGTATGAAATAGAAAACAATCACAGAGTCTAAATTGAGGTCTTCCTTGAGGTCTAAAACAATTAACCACAAGGTCTGTCAGAGTTAAAGCTACATTACAAAAGATTTGGCTATGATAAATACATGTGTCAGCCCTTCCTTTCCCAAACAGGGAACTTTGTAAAAGGTACTTTTGTGGCCATGTTATTTTCCAGTTTTGTTTTGTTTTTTTTAAAAAAAAATTATTTCTGCTTGCCAGTTCAAAAGCCTTGGGGTTTTTTGTTGCCTGAACTTTACCTTCACCACTGGGTAGGAGTCCACAGTGGAGAGAAGGCAGGTCATGGAGGCCTCTGAGGGCAGAGCCTCACACAGCCGTCCATGTTAGTCCAGACCTGGGAAGCTGTGTGACACAGGGCTTTGCTGCAGGTGGGCAAAAAAGCCTTGCTGCAAATCGGACTCAGTACAGGAGCCCCTCCTCATGTCTGTCACCCGTTACACTTCTTTAACCTGGGGTGATCAGTCGCTCCCCCTCTGCCACACTGCATTTTCTCCACAGACCCTGCATGTAGCTTCCACCAATGTGAACCCTCTGAGCTTCTCCTTCCCTCCTGTGCTCACTGGAGCCGGAAGTCACCTGCCAGAGCCAAGAAGCTGGTTGTGTCAGGGCCGGCACTGGGCCAGCCCAGCTGTGAGGAAAGCTGGGGCCAGCATAGCTGCCAGCAGCACTGGATGCTCACTCCCAGCCCATGCCAGCCTGAGGCTGTGCAGAACATTCCTCACCTCCCTAAAAATCCAGTATTGGTTTATATCCAAAGCCTCCACATTGTCACAACCAGGTTTACATTTGCACCCAGAATAACTACCCTGTCATTGGTAATCTTTCTCTGATTATTTTTAGAGCTTTTACCTGACTGCTTATTCATGTATAAGTATATTTTGTGTAGCTTGTGTCAAGTATTTCTGTGGCCAGTTTATCAGCTATCGCTTGCCAGCTGAAGAATTCCATAAATGAGATTTTTATAAACTCTCCCATGTAAGTAAATCTACACACAAAAGCATCACTCCATGACAGCTATCTCTTGCTCAGCAGGTAAACTATGTGTGCACCCCTCTGACATTTTGGCCACTAACAGCCCTTGTCGCTGAGCAGCGGACTGTGGAAAACTACAAAGCAGCCTACAGGAATGCACTTAGTATGTTTTAAATCTATAGAAGGATGAAGGGAACTGGGAATGCCTGTAAGCAAATATTCTTACAAGAATACAAGAGAGAGTAACTACTAGAATACTCATCGACTTGTTCTACAGTATTTCCAAGGCAAAGCATTCAAATTATGAGTTATGCATACTAAAACCAGGAAATTTGCTACAAAAATCCAGAAACTTCAAAACAGAAATATTCTATTCCTTACTATTACTATTTCTCAAACTTCTGAAAATTTGATTGGTGAACTTTACTCTGAAAACATGAAGACTACCAACTCAACCACAAATTTTAATACTTATTCTCGGGGTTTAAATGGAAATTCTAAACATTCTGGCACTCACAATAAAATTCTGGTCACTGATTAAAATGGCCGTTTTGTTTCTCATTGCCAAATACAGGTGTGTTATACACCAAGTACCTTTCAAAAGGGTACTTCCTAAGATATGTTAGAGTGCAAAGATAATAAAATTAAATGAACAGTTACCTGAAGGCAGAATAGTTAGTACAGTATTAAAAAAAAAAAACAAAGAAAACCCCAAAAAAACCCCAAACAAACAAAAAAAAAGAACACTGAAGTGTGGGATGAAATGAAGAACATCGGCAAATTAAAACAAATTAAAAATGATGAATTTTGAGATACAGAGTTTGGTGATTATACCAACTGAAAAATTATGAAGCAGCACTAACAACAGCAGTGGCTCCACTAATTGCAAATGGCTACATTCTAGCCTCTTGCTGGAAAAAGCAGCCAAACTTGGTGGCAGCTCAAAAGAATGACCATTACACTCAGAAATGCCGCTAAAGACAATGTGAATGTTGGAGTCCATAATGGAATTACCAAATAAACATTAATAAAGATATAAACAAAATGCCAAGTGTTAGCAGACAATGGACTACAAGGTCCACTTTTTTCATCATCATCAGGCCTCAGGTTCTTCACAGTAACGCCACACAAAGTCACCTTTCCTCACCATTTGTGAGGCAGTTGCTTCAAAAGAAAATAGGAGGTTAGAGGGCAGACAGAAATGTAATTGTGATGGTGCTCATCTGTATGAGCTTCTGGGAGCTGCAGACGGACAGCAAATTTATCTGCCACCTCTGGAGCATGGTACATAGCACTGCTGGGTCTCAGAACAGCAACTAACTGTTGCTTTCATCTAAGTCTGGAAGTCTGCAAACTAACTAAAAAAAAAAAAAGCAGCTAAAATCTTAAGGAATCACAAGTAGGAGAATTTTCTCCCATAAGACATTCTTAGCATATTTATTAAAAAAGAAAAGAAAGTACATATTAAACTCATAGTTTGAAAAACAACATCATACATATTGACATATTTGGCAATATAATGTTATTTTCTCTTTTACCTTGCTCTGAGAGAGCTCAACAATTGCCTTTGTGTCCCTGCCACTGTCAAATAAAGGGCATGATAGAACAAGGGGAAATGATTCCAAGCTGGAACACAGAAAGTTCCCTCTGAATATAAGGAGGAACTGACAGACCACTGAACAGGCTGCCCAGAGAGGTTGTGGAGTCTCCTTCTCTGGTGACACTCAAGACCAATATGGATGCATTTCTGTGTGATCTAATCTAGGTCATCCTGCTCGGTCAGGGGCGTTGGACTAGATGATCTCTCAAGGTCCCTTCCAACTCCTGACGTTCTGTGATTCTGTGATGATCAGCTAGGGACTGACTCAGTTCTCTCAATGACATCCAGAGGGACCTTGACACCCTTGGCAGATGAGCTCATGCAAACCACATGAAGTTGAACAAGACCAAGGGCAAAGTCCTGCACGTGGGTCAGGGCAATCTCAAGAACAAATACAGGTTGGGCATGGATTGAGAGCAGCTCTGAGGAGAAGGACTTGGGATTGTCAGTGGATAAGAACATCAACATGACCCAGCGATGTGCACTTGCAACCCAGGAAGCCAATGGTATCCTTGGCTGCATCAAAACCATAATGAAGAGCAGGTCAAGGAAACGATTCTGTACCTCTGCTCTCCTGAGACTCCACCTAGAATACTGTATTCAGCTCTGGAGACACAGACTGTTGGAGTGAGTCCAGGGGAAGGCCACGAAAATGATTAGGGGGCTGGAGCTCCTCTCCTATGAAGACAGACTGAGAGAGTTGGGCTTGTTCAGCCTGGAGAAGCGAAGGCTCCAGGGAGACCTTACAGTGGTCTTCCAGGAACTAAAAGGGGCCTACAGGAAAGCTGGGAGGGGCTGTTTATCAGGGAGTGTAGTGATAGGACAAGGCATAAGGGGTTTAAACTGAAAGAGGGTAGATTTAGGTTAGATACAAGGAAGAAATCCTTCTCTATGAGGGTGGTGAGGCTCTGGCACAGGCTGCTCAAAGAAGCTGTGGCTGCCCCCTCCCTGGCAGTGTTCAAGGCCAGGCTGGATGGGGCTTTGGACAACATGGTCTAATGGAGGGGTGGAACTAGGAGATCTTTAGAGTTCCTTCAAAACAAAATCATTCTATGACTCTATAACTCAAATACAAAGAATGAGTGAAACATGATTTCAGACGTTATATCAGTCTTTTTATCCTGTTAATCTGGGGGATTACAAATTTTTCAATCATGTGGAAAAAAGCTATACAAATGGAAAGACAAAATGGCTGACTATATGGGATAAAAATGAAAGTAACAATATGTTGGAAGTGTAACTCACATCCCTACAATAAGACTCCCATAAATATCACTATAAAAATATAGACAGCTTTAAACTGCCAAACACGTTCTACTTACATGTATGAGTAGTGAGTGACTGTTTTCCTGTCTAATATTAAACTGTTTAATTTTATGCCATTGGACAAATTGAAAAGCTGTCTGTTACAGCAAGTCTCTAAAATAAGTAAATTTATTACACTGACTCAAGAGAATAGGATACAGCACCATCCTAACTCATCTGATTTAGGATGCCCCAAAAATATGCAACATCTGCCGATAATTCAGAGAAATCCTGGTAGAGGCTGGAGAGAGATGCAAGAGACTTGGTACTGTCTGTCACTGGCAGATCTCCCACTAATACAGGCTGTTCACTTTTCTCTGCCTCTATCGTCTTTTTTTTTAAGAAAATAATTGCTTCTTTGCAAAAACACTTTTGAGACAGACATTTTCCATGCTACAACCTGCAATGCTTGCAGTTTCAACAAGACTTTGAAGCTACTGCACAACAGCTTTGACAATTCTAGTGCTCACTGTAATTTTATTCACCAATTGATCCATTTAGAGCCTAGGCACACCTCTCTAAGGACTGGCTGTACTATCTTCTCTTTCTTAATATTCTTATCTCTTTTTTTCTTCTTTTTTCTGTTGCTAATTAAGTGAACATACATGAAGAACAAGCATTCTAGGCTTCTGACCTTGAAGAGAGATTTTTTCATAGCCATTTCATTTAAAAGAAAAGACTGATAACCTAAAAACCACCAACCCTACAAATAAAATACCTGACACCTGGTGACATCAGTGAAATCCAACTGAATACTTTAAAATCCCCAGCTGTCACCTGTCAGTGCTCTTCTGAACTCAGGTCAGCAAAGATGTGTATCACTGCCTGTTTCACTTGCACGGGTTGAAACTAAACTAGAAGCCACCTTTTTAAATGATCTACCAAGACTCACAGAGGAGTACAGTCAGTCAGACAAAACCCCCTTAAATCCAACAAAACAAATATATATTACAGAACAAAGTTATTTTAATTTCTGCCCCATAAAATGCAAATTAGTTATTTTCTTCTGGCCTAGTATACTGTTATGTAAAAAAGAAATACCTGTATGTACATAGATCCCTGTTCACTGAAATATTTAAGTACAAACCCAGATTAAGACATTACATTAGAAAATTTCCAAGTCAGATTTTATAGGCTTCACATAACCAAACACAAAATACATATTTAAAATGTACATACACAAACATATGTACTCTATTAGTCAGTGTTTTTCTGATAGCTTTATTTGCACACCTAATTACAGCATTAATCATCTTAACATTTTCATTACTCTTTTTAAAGCATACTGGGATGCAGTTGTCTGAGTCGTACAGGTCCTACAGGAAAAATGTGGTTTATGTGTCCACTGTCTCCAGTGTACAGTTTAATAATGTTAAAAAGATACCAACATAAAATTAATGACTAAATTTTTCATGAAGGGAGCATTACATTTCCACTTAATGGGGGTTTTAAGCAGTTATTTCTCTATTATTACTACACTGATGAAAATAATGTTCAGTAGCCCGTTGTATGGTCCGATAGAGAATCCAAATTACTACTGGCACTAATGATAAATACCCTTAGAGAGTAAATAGCTTCTGAATGCTGTTCCAGTTCTAATCTGACTGATTGCACTTCAACCATTATAGCAATATCTCTTCTCTTTTTGAAAGAAAATGATTAATTAAGTCTCCAGGTACTTTTCTGTGTAAAAGGGAAGATTTTCAGGATGGCTAATTTCAACTCACTACAAAGTAGAAGTGTCCTAACTGGCACTGGACTTTAATGTCTGCATACCTGGCAACAAAAACCCAGCACACTTACCCTGGTGCAACCACACAAGCACTGGACAGCAGCATGCCATGGGGAGTCACGGTTGCCTTGGCTGCGGTCCTCCTTCCTACTGACAGGCAGAGCAACCTGTCCTTAGCACAATATGGAAACGCCAGAAGGATCCAGGCAAGAAAACAAGTGTTTTCACTTCTTCTGAAACATACATGGCAAATGTTTTACACTGCTGTGCCTTATCTGACGAATCTCGAAGTATTTTGGACATCCACATTGCCTATGCTCTATCACACACAATACTATAGTGAGTTTTAGTTACATAACGGGAGGACATTATTTTATTTCTATCCCCTCCCATTCCCTTCCATATGGTGTAAGAAGAGCTGGCTGGAGGAAACAAGCCTTGCATCTCCCAAGGGGAGGCACAGCTTGGGGACCATGTGTACAAACTTCCACATGCCGTCCCACCAGGGTGCTCCTGTGGGCTCTTTTTACCTCCTCATCCTTTACAATGCAATCAGCTTCCTTAGACACTTCAGTTTCTCCACACATCCTTACCTGTGTCTCATACCTCTATGTCTAAAACCCACCTCTTCCTCCCCCACCACTGCTCCCATTTAGCCTTTTTTCTTTACAAACATAAGTTCTGTGACCTTGTGGCTTTTCTAGTTCCCACATCTCACTTTGTTATTCATAAAAATAGGTCTTCTCCACAGACCTATTACCTCCTCTTTCTTCACCACTCACATTCTTTATCTTAAAACATTCTCCCAAAAGAATTAAATTTATATTCTGAACACTCCTTTTCCACCAAGGGTTTTTAGGTCCCTGCCAGCCAGAACACGATGCTGTCTTATGCCTTTGTTCTGCACATTTCCCCCAGCGAGGTCATTGTCTCTGTTGTTTTAAGGCACTATCAGTTTTCTCCTAAAAATTCCTTGATCTCCACCTCCCATAATGACCACAAAGCCTAGAAGATCGGCAGTTCAATCATCCCACTCTAGCTTCTCAGTTGCACGCACACCCTTCAGAAAGAAAAAGGTTTTTTTTCTGAACGGATATATATTACTAGCTGGGATACTGGTTTCTGGCACATATCTCACTACCCACATCTCCTCCTCCATCACCTTAACTCCATGGTACCTGCTTTGGTTGAGCCATGGTGCATGTCAAACAGGTGATCTGGTTTAGTGACACAGCCCCCAGAGTTAAGGGCAGACACTTGCAGCCAGGGCTATGGAGGAACAAGCTCTTGCTCTGGGAAAAGGGAAAGCTAGGCAAGGGGTGTTTCTGAAACTGTCTGAATCCCCCAAAAAATCAGACCAGGGAACTGCTGCTCGAGTCACAAGCTCAGGTTTACATGTAATTTCTGATACTGTGTAATAGTGATGTTGGCCCATGAGACCAGTGTGGCAAAGTAGAGCTGATGAAACAAGCTGGTTTCAAATAACTATAGCTCGCAGAGTTTACCAAATACCCAAAGCTGAACAAAGTTTCATTTGAGAATGAAGTGCTCCTCTTCTAAACTGAAGGCAGCAACTCAGCACTACAGACCATGGCCACGGCGCAACACAAACCTGAGCTGGGATGCTACTTCTTCACTAGCAGTATTTTAAGTAACGCCATTTAAACCTAAATTTATAATTGTTAAAATATAAATATTCAAAAATTCAACTTAGAAGGATGTGATCAATTAACCTGATGCTTAACCTATTTCTGATAAGCTCAAATATTATCTCAGTGCAGCAAACAAATGACAATCCATCAGCCATGACATAAAGGTAAAAAACTGGATGGAGAGATTATGGGAAATGTTTTCTTGGCTTGCACACACATTTACAGAGGCCTAGTAGAAGGAACAAATGTATATAAAACCTATTCCTACACACAAATTTGCAAAGATTTACCACCTTGTTTGCCACGTACAAAGCCTGTGATCCCCCTCTTACATTTGCAAACAAACCAAATGTTTTTGTTGACAACATGACAAATATTTCCTCCAAATACTCATTCTGTGTATTATGACTTAGAGATGGTTTTGAATAGAGTGACACCTCCCACTCTTTTTGTTAAATATTTGCTTGTATATAACTCAATTTAATGTAGCACATTTCCCCACGCTGATATTTACAATCTCTCCATCACTTATTTAATCACAATAATTTATATCAGTGGTTTGGCCCAACCTAACACTGTCTAGGATCCAGTCATGCAACAATACAGAAAACCTTTACCCATACTGCTCATTCCTTCTCAAATGGGTAGAGCTGTACCCATTAATACTTACCTATTATAGAGGGGTTTATATACTTGTGTCATCAATAACAAACCAGAAAGGTTTTATTGACTAAAGTGTGCAGATTTTCAGTCACAGGCCCAAGATACATCACCATGTTCTGGAAAAGTTGGCTTAAGAAGCAAAACAAAAAAAAAAAAAAAAAAAAAAAAAAAAAAGAAGTATTTTCCCTCCAATTTAAATTGGACCCTTTCTACTGACCTGACTGGACTGGGTTTTAGAGGAGGACCTGAAACTCCTCAGAGGCTAGAGAAGAGTGAAGAAAGAAGATGTCAATCAAGCCTGAAAGGTACAGTAAGAAACCTGAGGAGGAAAGCAGGCAGCAGTGTTGTACCAAATATACAGCCCTGCTCAACAGATGGGTTGCAGTCTTGCTTCATATTTTTCACTTTTAAAAATTAACATTTTTATTTAAGAATTTAAGGGAATCCCTGAAGCACTGGAGAAATTAGCCAGCGTTCATTTTTTATTAAGTTATAAAAAGAAATAAAAAATCTTTGTGGCCAATTCAGGATGCTTCAGCCAGGCTGTAAAGCAAAGGGTCCCCTGAGCTATTCCTTTGTCTAACGCATCATTTGCTTTGTGTAGGATTTTTCTTCCCAGTGTAGAGTATGCAGCCCAGATCCCCTTTAACTCTTCTTGACTAAATTGTAAGTCAGCCCTTGCTCCATTAAAGAGACATGGGATGTATCTTTACAGAAAACAAACAATAATTACCTGGCATCATAGTTATCAGTTTAGATGTCAAGTAACACCCCACTCCCCAAACGTCCCTCTGCTTCTTGTCATAAGCACACACATTTGTACAATCAAATCACAGACTGTTAAGTAACATCAGAGCATTTGGAAAACCGGCAAGCCAGATGAGACTCCCTGAAACCTTTATAGAGGCCATAGGACAAACAGAAACTGTAAAATGAAAGTTACAGTATCTATAAGGAATAAGGATGAGAACTCCTGTAAAGCAGACATATACAACACTGGTGTGGTCTGAGCTCTGACCTAAGGGTCAGGCTTTGAGGAATAGTTCAGGGCCACAACATAGTTCTCCCTCTGAGAAAGAGGATGAAAGACCAAACCCTGCAGCTGCCAACACTACCACTCTATGTTCCACCCAACCTAGGTGTAGAGGGTGTAAGGACTGGTAAAATGGAATTAAAAAGTCAAGCTCGATGGACTTGGGAGTTGGACTCGATCTCTCGAGGTCCATTCCAACTCCTACAATTCTGTGATTCTGTGACTTTTCACAGATTTGTGCCGATGGATGCTGAAACAGCTTGGTTAAGGACCCTGAAATGAGTAAACTCACAAAGGCAAAAAATGAACAGAAATCAGAGAAAAGAGCTTTTGCTCCTGCCGAAGCAGAGCAGGCCCCCAGTCATGTCCCTTCTACTCACGGCAAGTCTGTCTTCAGTGCTAAGTAACCAGAAGATCCTCAGTGGAGCCTACTGACAGTATGAAACAAAGAATAGAGCAGCTCTGAGTTATACACATATATATTTATACACTCCCCCAAACCCCCAACTTCTAGTCATTTCTCATGTGTCCAGGGTATTAAAATATTTCCTCCATTTTCAATCACTCCCTGTAGACACTTCCCATCCAGTCCTCAGAGCAGAGCGATAGGAAGCCATTACACCTGTGTCACCTGTCACATTGAAAAATACTTCCTACCAAACCAGTCACCAGCAGCCTTGATGAGATGACTTTTTCTCCACCTTACCCCACAGAATCTCTGCTCCTAAAAGCTCAGGCAGCAACTGCAAATTTTGTTTGCCACGCAAGTCTCCACCAGCAGCGACTGTCTGATGAGAAAGGGTACCACTATTAATCAGAACAAAAGTATATCAGGCCAGCTGACAGCAAGGCAGGAAAAAAAAAAGAGCAAAGTCCCAACCACAAAATAACACAGCAACAAATTTTACAGATGGTTTCATTTGTTGAAGTCCTTTAACCTGCTGGCATTTGGACCTTCTTCTCAAGCTTTATTTTTTATAACGTGAGAATATGCCTTTAAATTTCAGGATCAAGTGGAACATGGTGTGTGTGTGTATATATATATGTGTGTATATATATATACACACACATATATATATTCTGTGCTGGATTCAACTTGTAAAATTTCTCTTCTGTGGACACAGTTACACCAATACAAGTTATGCCCTTTTTTGTATCCTTCAATGTCTAAAACACTTTTGCAGTGGTGTAGCTTAACTCCCACAAGGCAGCAAAAACAATTTAATCATATCCATACTATATATTGTTGTCATGAACTTCATTTTGTAATCACGACACAAAGAAATAAATTCCAACCTTTTATTTTTTTTAAACCAGAACCAAGTACGTGTAAAGACAAAACCTCTCAAAGTAATTAGCTACGTGGGAAGTAATTGGGTGATTAGCTTGAAAATACTTCCAAACAAAATTATTTTGCACAGAAATTTCTCTCCTCTAGTTCTAAGAAAGCCGTGAGAGGAAGAAGCTGGGCTTACATAGTTTCTGGATGTGGCTAATTTCCCATACCTCGGAGCCAAGGGAAAACAGGCCGCAGAGAGCAACCTGGAAGAATATTAATCCTTCAGCTCCCTGTCTCTGAGGGGCAGTAAAGCCAAATCTCTCAGGGGTAACTCTGATGGGCTGACACATTTCAAACTGGCTAACTCCCCAGAAACAGCTGTAGACTCTGCACTCCCATCCCCACACGGGCCATGCACCCCAACCAGCATCCCTCCTCTGCAGCCCCACAGTCAGGTTGCCCAGTTACAGCTTTGCAGTGGGAACACAGGCTTTGACCTTACATATGCAAAGCATATAAAGAGCTCGAAGGTATATTCAAGCAAGAGGAAATCCTTTAAACTGTTACACTGTAGGTGAGGTTGTCTAAGGGGTAACCTGGTGTAATCATAGCTCCTCCAGTGCCTCCTGCCTAGAGAGAAGTTATCGTGAGATCATGATTAAGACAGAGCAGCCCAAATACAGCCAGGTAAAGGGCTCAGGTATTTGACTACAAAATGGGGTGTCCTAGTTCAGCAAGAGACACCGGTTATCACTGTGTGGGGGTGATCAAGGCTGTGTATTCTACACCCTCTATTCATTCCTCAAGAATAATGGACCATTTGCAACAGTTGTCCAGGAAAGTCGTTAGCACCTTCACACTCAGCCTGAGGGGGCGGGGGTGCTAATGGGCCATCAATGGTCCAACCATACCCCATGACTCACAGTTAATTACCCATTGTGTGAGTCCCCGCCCTGGGGGAGGGACTGGGTGCTCCCTGAGGATATATAAACAGGGCTCAGAAGACCTTAAGATTCTCTTCGTCGGATCTAGAGGAGCAGCAGAACCTCGACAGGAGGAAACCATCACTCTCGACCGGACTACAACCATCACTTCTGACCAGACCACAGCCATCATCTGCAGCAACAGACTCTTCACTTCTTTTTGCTTTGGACTTGGGAGAACCACATGGATCTCAGCACCAGGGCTAACAAACCCCTTTGGGCTTGTGCCCTGGGACACTAGGTTTACTGCTGGGTTTTGGTGAGTTGAAAGCAGGTTGTTTTCTTTGTGTCAGTGTTTGTATGGTAATATCTTTCATTAAATTGTAACTCTGACTTATAATCTCTCTTGTGGTGGGTCCATTTTTCCTGCCGGTTTACCTCTAAACCAGCACATGGGGAAAAGCTATAAAAAATGGAAAACCTGCAAGTATCATAACAGAGATCAACCTGCCACTCAGATAACTGTGGCTGTGCAGATTTCCTTCTCAGGGCTCGTCTAGGCTACCAACCTCAGCAGATACTCCATCTTCCGATATATAAACCTGGAGAGACAACTCCTCCTCAAGATTTTCCTGTCTCTATTACATCCTACTTTTTGTAGTAAGCAGTCAGTCTGAGGAACATTTCAAGCACATCTGGATCTCTGACTTTTCTCTTGCTCCTGTTCAACTAAACTATGTGAGTCTATACTGCCATCCCCTGTCAGCCAAAACACCAAGGAAACAGTCAGACTTGACCAAAACAAAATCACTTGGAAGCTCTTTTGGATACAAATGATTCCTTTTCAATTTGCTTTTCTTGGCTTGGTTTCACCCAACATCTGTCTTTCCCATGCAACAGAAATATGTCACTTGAGGCTCATCTGGAAGCTGTAACTAGCTCCACGCAAAGCCATTCCTGCACAAATAAATTACAGTTAATTCCACCACTGTACAAAGCATTTGCCTTCATAAGCACTTGTGGGCATCTTCTAGACATAGACATCTTCTAGACATAGACATCTTCTCGACTGCACTGTTTCCAGTTTGTCTCTGACACTGCAGAAATTTAAGACGTGACACGAAGGTGGATGGAGCCTGGGAGTGCAGGGCCTGAGCAAATCCCTCCCTCTAAGCACAGACAGGGTTAGTGGAGTCAGGCTAGTTTGGATGTTTTTTTTCTCAAACACAAAAAAAGATAAATATCCCAATGCAGTTCTTCCTTTAAAGGCCCCTTCCTTATGTCTTTTCATAAAACCATCGGAAATCCTGATGCAACCCAGAGCACTCACTGGGTATGAAACTTAACTTACAAGCCTGGGGAAGTTTGTTCAAAGTTATCCTTTTTTGCAGATTATCTTCTGGGGATTTTATTTGTCTAAATGCTCACACTTAAGTCCTTTTGCTGTAGAGATATTCCTGTTCACTCCTTGGGGATTTTTTTTTTTTAAACTATCAAGTTAATTGACTGCCAATTAACTGAAGCTATTTAGTGTCTTTGAAGAAATAAGTCAGAAATTTCCCAAACATTGGTAATGGGCTACAAATATTTGTAGTCTGGCTTAATCTGATCCCTAAGGTAAAGTAGCAATGTTTGTAGCATACATTTTAAGACTGCACTAATTCATGATGGACAGTGGGGTTTTCACTTTCTGGAGAAGCTCAGCATCAAGATGGGTTGCTCTTTGGCTTTTTACCCTTTTTGTGTTTTTAAAAACACTGGTAACACTTTCAAAAGTTCCAGCTCTTGGGTCCCCAGCTACGCAGCATCCTGTAAATAACTTTTTCTTTAAAGAATGCTGGATATTAACTATAATATATCCTATATCCAACCAAAGATAATTGCAGATTTTAGATGCTACAATAAATTAAAAACCAAATTATATTGGACACCTGACTAGTGCAAGATACAGGGACTACTTTTAGGACCACCCATAAAATGGAATACCTCACACATATAAACAACCACACAAGTATTTTGCAATTCATATTATTTGATTTTATGCAATTTGTAGTATCTGAGTGCAAAACTCCATTCCCACACTGAACAATTTAATAATGCCAAAGCAGAAACATATGTAATCTCCTCTTTCATCAGAATTTCATTAGCATTTATATTCATTCAGACTACACATAGATTTATTCACTTGATTGGAGAGACGCATCATGTGTATTGCAGCAATTAACTTTTACCCTGTTTCAGACTTGAATTGCAAGGAACTTTCTCTATCCTGACATGATCAGACACTCTTTTGTCAAGAAAATAACATAAAAGCGTTCATACTGTTTTTTTTTTATTTTCTCTTAAACATTTCAAAGTCCTCCTGTTCAACTATACCTTTTAATAATCACCTTTTTGAATGTGGTAACTGGACAGAAGAAAAGTGAAAGTTAACTCTGATTTCTTTAGGTGCATGGGAGCTAACTTATATAATGTAAATTATATAGTAATTTTAAACTTTAGTAGCTAGTTTAAGATTTCTGTTTAAATGCTTCCTCTCTATAAGGAAGCATACATGTACAGCTATCCATAGAATGTTGCTGATGAGGTGTATCACAAATCAAGAGAAAAAGATTTTCAGAGAACATATAATGGTTTCCCTAAATCTCACGACTCTGTTGTGTGATTTGATTAAATGAGGATTACTTGCAAAGACTGGCAAAGCAGAAATAAGCAAATCTATCTAGCTTTACACTAAAGCTCAACAAAATACCACTACATTTAATTCAGCATTCAGGTTGACCTACTGTTTCTTTGAGCTGGTGGAGTGATAGAAACACAAAATACCTGGGATGATTAAACCAACCTAATCAATAGGTATGACTAAGTATCTACACTCCCAGATTTAGATTTATTGTTTTGTTGGGTTATTTTTAATTTCATATAATCTCTAGCCTTGTGCTATTACAGATACCCTTTTATCTGGAACAATCGGAGGATATGTTCAAAACATGTAAACTATTAGCACATTCAAGACCAATTACTTTTCTCAACAAGAGACTGTATATTCCCCCACACCCCCCCCATATAATTTGCTGTAGTCATCTGACAATCAAATGAACGATACTAAAACAAGTTATTCTAAATCCAGCAGATATCCCAGGCAGTTTAAGATGTGCATTCATATGAAGGTTATAAATATGTTGCCCATTTTATCCAGTAAGAAGTGACATAGCCAAGAGAAATGACTTTTCAGAGTGAGGTATTTTTTCTTGCTAGAATCACAGAATTGTAGGCTTGAAAGGGACCTCAAGAAATCACTAGGTCCAACCTCCTGCCTGAGCAGGTTCCCTAGAGGAAGTCACACAGGTAGGCGTCCAGATGGGTCTTGAATGTCTTCAGAGAAGGAGACTTCACAACCCCCCTGGGCAGCCTGTTCCAGTGCTCTGTCACCTTCACCTTGAAGAAGTTCTTTCTCACATAAGGACGGAACTTCCTGTGGTCCAACATGTGACCACTGCCCCTTGTCCTGTCCCCACCGACAGGTTGGCCATCTCCCTTTGTCTCCCACACTTCAGATATTTATAAACACTGATGAGATCCCCTCTCGGTCTTCTCAAGGCTGAACAGCCCCAGCTCACTCTGCTATTCCTTGTAGGAGAGAAAAGCCTATCTGTCTGACGTCAGTCACACCCAAACTTCTCACTTTCTGACAATCGAGGCTTTCTTTAGATATAAATGTTAGCAAAGCCTTGAGTTCAATTAAAAAAAAAAAGAATAGACACATGAAATTGTTTTCTCATGTCTTTCTGCAAATCTGTTCCTCTGCCTAAAGCTTTCTTTGCTCCAGACAGCAGCCAAGCCCTGGAAGTGAATCTAGGTGTATGTCAGTGTGTTCAGTGAGAGCAAAGTGTCGTGGCTTAACCTGACAGGCAGCTAAAGCAACCACACAGCTGCTTGCTCAGTCCACCCCCTCAGTGGGATAAGGGAGAGAGCTAAAAAGAGGAAAAAAAATTGTGGGTTGAGATAAAGACAGCTTAACAGGACAGAAAAGGAAGATGACAGTAAATAATAATAATAATTATTATTATTATTATTAATGCAAGAGATGCACAGAAGAGCTCACCAACTGAAGCTGATGCTCAGCTAGTTCTCAAGCTGAACTGCCTTTCAGCCCACCCACCAGTTATATATGGAGCATGATGTTATATGATATGGAATACCCCTTTGGACAGTCTGGGTCAGCTTTGCTGGCCATGCCCCCTCCCATTTTCTTGGGCACCCACCACCTCCTTGTTAGCAGGGCAGTATAAGAAGCTGAAAAATCTCTCACTGCTCAGCATCAATTAAAGTATTAGTATGTTACGAACATTATTCTCATCCTAAACCCAAACCACAGCATTATACCAGCTGCTAGGAAGAAAATTAATTCTATCTCAGTCAAAACCAGGACACAGAGTCTGCAATCATATCACTAATTGCTTATAAAAGCCTTTATATCATAATTTTGCCAAAATACAGGTCCTTGAGAAGTGCAAAGATAAAGCTGCGTCCAACTGCCAGGGAAACATCACTAGTAGCTTCTGCTACAGCAGAAGGAGCTCCTGCTGTAACAGAACATTATTAACAAGGAACCTACCAACAACTCCTTAAACATCTGGTAAAATTCAGATTAAGAAATTTCTGACCCAGGAGTTATTAATCATTGTTCACATTTTGCATAGCTTTGAAGAATTTGCATTCCATAATTTATACTAAAGATTTTGTCACTGTTTGCAAATCTCCCACATTATGATACAGTTGAGCAATTTCTGGTGGGGCATCTGAAATACACTAGTTTTCATCATGACCAGGAAAACCCAGTGAATTTGTCTCTTTGAAAGACATACGTGCACTGATAAATATATACTATTAGATTCAATTTAACAATCTCTGAATAAAACTTTTTGTATAGGTTAAAAAAAAAGGCGTGCCAGTAACATGCTATTATTCTGCTAACTTCAGGAACTCAGAAAAAAATTGCCCATTATTATATTAAACAGCAAAGCTAAGCTTCTGTTTGTTATGGTTAGGTTTGCTTCTAACAATTACAAGCAATTGCCACATGAATATTTTAAATTTCCCAAATAAGTATCTTTCTAAAAAGATAATATAAGAAGTCAAAAAAGGAGAAAAATACTATGGTCTATGCTTCTGTAAAAAACATCTGTCTGCAAATATTTAGGATTATTGGTACAACTTTTTAGTTCTAAACTAGAAAAGGGGAGATTTAGGTTGGATATTATGAAAGCATTCTTCAATATTAGGGTGGTAGATCACTGGACCAGGTTGCCCAGAGTGGTGGTGGAGGTCCCATCCCTGGAGGTATCCAGTCAGGCTTGATGGGGCTCTGAGCAACCTGATCTAGTGAAGATGTCCCTGCTTACTGCACGGGTTGGACTAGATGACCTCTGAAGGTCTCCTCCAACCTAACACATTCTACATCAGAAATTAAGTCAGTCAGTAGTTAAGAATCAATTCTTGACTTTATTTATCAAGCTACTAAACAAATGCAGTGAAACATCTGCAACAGAAACATGTTGCAGATCTGTTCCTCAGTTAAGTGATTTACAGCAGGATCTGTGTGACCAAAGCTCCAGCACATCATCGGTTATCATACTGCTCCTCTTGCATTCCAACTACCCAACCCCATCTCATTGCACCCCTTGGAAATAAGCACTAAACATCTGGTCAGATCTTCTGTTGCAGTGTTCAACTGCCACACTGTAGGGGTTTTGGTGCACAGACATGTGCATCACTATCCCATTGTGGCTGTCCTTGTAGATCAGAAAGCAGGGGACACCGAGGGGGTTATTAATGGGCTTGCACTGGTAGAATCACATGTCTACTCTTTACTCATCCATGCACACACACATATCCTGGAGTTCAGCAAAGAAAGGGTTATTTTGACAAACTGCAAGGCTCTGGTGGTCAGCATGGAAGGTTCACTAATATTAGTATGTGATACTCTGAAAACAACCATAAAGCCAAGCTTTTCACCCTGACTGGATTATTTTCTTCCATGGAAAAATTCCATGGTTGTATTGACATTTGTGTTGCCTTGCCTCTGCTTTCTTATTTTTAGGACAAGAGGATGGTGAGTTACAGCCCCAGCAGTGGAAGAACACTGGTGGAATGGAGAAATTGGATGCCAAGGCTGATGATAAATACCTGCTTCTTATGACAAAATTACTGCATGCTGTATTGTGTTTGACCGTTGTAAGACCCACAGGACTTGGTACTGGTGAGGCTGCACCTTGAGTACTACGTTCAGTTCTGGGCTCCTCACTACAAGGACATCAAGGTCCTGGAGGAGGTCCAGAGAAGGGCAACCAGGCTGGTAAAGAGTCTGGAGAACAAACCTTATGAGAAGGGGCTGAGGGAGCTGGGAATGTTTAGCCTGGAAAACAGGAGGCTGAGGGGAGACCTTATCACTGCCTTTAATTACCTGAAAGGAGGTTGTAGAAAGGTGGGCAATGGTCTCTTCAGCCAAGTGACAGGTGATAGGACAAGGGGAAATGGCCTCAGACTGTACCAGGGCAGGTTCAGATTGGATGTTAGGAAAAAGATCTTCACTGAAAGAGTTGTTGGGATGTGGAACAGGCTGCCCAGGGAGGTGGTTGAGTCATCATCCCTGGGTGTATTTAAAAAGATGGGTAGATGAGGTGCTCAAGGATATGGTTTAGGAGAGGACAGGTACAGTTGGACTCAATGATATTAAAGGCCTTTTCCAACCAGGTCATTCTGTGATACTGTGAAGACCAGCATGCTTAACAACCACACAGTTGTTTTTTTCACTCCTGCAATACATACCAGAAGATACAGGCTATGCAGTTTGGGGTCATGACTTTGACGAAGACTAGGCTGTGATAGTCTCCGGTATTTTCAGGATAACACCTACACATTCTTTCACAGGTCAACAAAATCCAGGAATTCATAATCAAGTTATTCCCTATAGGAACCTATAGGAATAATGTCAACAGTGGCAGGACCTTCTACCAACACATATTCCAACCTACAGCTCCCATAGAAGTTGGGGAGCATGAAAGCACATGTGGGATCCTGTGACACTCCTGACACTGCTAATGCTAACAAAGTTTTTTGGCTCCGCAGAATGGAAAGTCTGGAGAGCGTCAGACTTGAAGTTTGCTTCAAGCTACTCCAGTATGTGGAAAGGCTGCGGTAATCTCAGTCATGAGTTGAAAGAATAGAGAGATATGTCATATTTCTTAAGTGAGAACACATGAAGATGTCCAATATAATTATCTTCTTCCTGGTGATGAAGCACAAGGTTAAGAGGCACAGCTTAACAGCTGATGTGAGCAATTTGTGCAGCCCATATGAAATGAACATCCCAATGCAATAAACAATAGGATGGGGAAGTGCTTCCTAAATGCCTCCATGCAACAATTAAGATTTAAAAGGCACATTTAAGAAGCAATTCTTTCCCGGGTTACTTTTGTTTACAAGGGCAAGTTAAACAATGATAGGAACCGGGTTGAAAAAAAAAAAATACACAAGTACTAATTTGTTCCTGAAGATGGAAAAAACATTAACTACCTCTGATTTCTGTACAAGTAAAATCTATTGTTCCCCCTGAAGCACAGGGAACCTCTGTGATGCAGAAATGCACAAATCTTGGGTAGGTCCTATCTGATCTCAGTGTAACTAGACAGCCATGAACACTGCTCCCATAACCAGCCACAACTCCTGGCCTCTCCAAGGGCAGCATGGGGGCTCCCCAGTGTTAAAACTCACTGAATCTGGCAACCACAGAAGGAAGGCTGCCAAGGATCCAAGTCCCCACACCCAGGTTGAGCAAGTATTCCCTATAGGGCACAGGTGTACATATGCAGCCAGTACATTATATAGACACGTAAGCGTGCAGTCACACTGGGAATACAGTACTGATGCAAAGACAAACAGCATTTACAGCCTGACCAGACACAAGCACTAACCACCTACTTGTTTACACGCAGCCAGCCCCTTTCATAGCCTTCTCCTCTAGTTTTCATGCTGGTTCCTCCCACAGCTTCTCCTTTCTCCACCTCTAGTACTTCTCCCAAACATCCCACAGTAAGACCCCTGAGTATTTTTCCCCCAGAACGAGCCCACACACCCAGAGCAGTGATCCCCAGTCTGTAGGTATCTCAGTACAGATTCTCCTGCTGACTCCTTGTGGTAGTTGTCAATGCCCAGCACAAAGGCAAGGACACAATATCCAGTGAGAATAAGCCACCAAAGGAGAGGACAACAAACAGCAAGTGGGAAGGGTGGATGAGCCACACAGATGGATAGGTATGGAGGAGCCAGTAGACACACGACAGCTTTTTCAGTAATGGGATGAGCGAGAGATGGTGTGGATGAGTAAAGCCCATTTCCCAAAGCAGGCCCAAGATATTCATGTTTGGGGACACAGAAAGAGAAAGCACGTAACAAAATAACTTGAACAAACCTGTGACAAACTTTGAGTGCACCTGTGCTCTTAGTTCAAGTGTTTTGTTCAAAAGAACTAAACCCTTTAAAAGAAAAGCAGCTCATGAGCTGCCACAAAAGCACAGCTCTAACCAACATACATGAACAGGTCACACAATCCATTCCCCTAAAAATATAAACAGAAGGGTTGTCAGAATGTTTAAGCTATCATCAGCTTTCCTTCATTAAATCTAATTGCTATGGATTAGTAATTACACTTGGACCACAGATGATGGAGCCATCAGCCATGTGGAGCAGATTCCAGTCACCTACAAACACTCACTCTCATTTGAAATGGAAAAAACAGTTCCTGGTAACATCAGCCTTCCCCCACATTAGTCTAACTCCATACTGGTAGCAAATAAGCATAAAATTCAAAGCACACCCAGAATTTAAGAGGCAAGCATTCTTCACCAATGCCTGGCCAATGGAACAATTGGAGACATTTTAATAGGCGCTGGCTGACGGTTCACAAACTGACCAGGTAAACAGCTGAGAGTGCACTTCTTTATGGCTCTGCAAGTATGAGGCAGGTTCGTAGACTGCACACTGCGTATACAGCCGACACATTAACTCTGAAATACTATTAATGATCTTATGTTAAAAATATTTATCAAGAATCACCCAGCACTACTGAACATACAGTGAAGAACTGCTCATCTTTAAATATTTATTCTTCTCCTTTGTGCATCTGGAGAGTATTAGTTCAGGAAATTATTCCAGCATGTGCTTAAATCCCTCTGAAGTGAAGAGAATATAAGTGCAAGCTTAAAGCTAAGTGAATACTTATGCAGCCAATTGGAAGAATATAGCATCACACAGTTAAAGATTATGGCTCCAATGTCATGACATTTCTTACAGGTTGATAATCGTCTTTATGTCAAGTACAGTCTTTGGCTGGAGTCAAGCATAATTCACGAAAGCAATCTCATCCTGTAGTAACTTCTACTCCCAGGTCCTTCTACAAATTACTGAAAATTAAAGTGTTACTGCAGGTTGATTGCTCACATACCTCACTGTGGCTTGCTCCTCCTGAATTACTGCAGTTTTACAGACACATCTATCAGCCCCTCTGATCTAGGAACTTCTGTTGTCAAAAGACAACTGGTGTCCCAGTCCTGAGAGAAATGTTGACTGGATCCATACGCTGCAACAGCTTGTGCAGTACCAGCACTTCTTCCAGGGCATCATGGACGTCTGCAACCTTTTTTCTGCTGTCTACCCTTTTTCTCACTAGTTTTCGATCATTGCTTTCTCACCAACTGCCATGTATTGCTTCTGGCCTCTGTTTTAGAAAGCTTATTTCCATCCTTTTTCACCTCAACCTCCCAAGTTACATCTCAGGAACAACGATCTTGCTTAGAAGCATGGTATCCTGCAAGGCCTGCATATGTGTGTGTGTAGGTATACATATATATTCACATAATATAACATAAAAGAAAATCATACAAGAACCAAGAGATACCTCTCAAATGGATTGATGCTATTCTTGTATCTGCCTTTTGCACAGAGAGCTGATTAATTCCTATTTGTGGAATCAAGGAAACTCGATATATCACTAAGAGAGGAAATAGCATGAGCAGTTCTTGAACCCACCTACTGCTATGGCCAGCTAAAAAGAGGGAGGGGTGTTTCTAAGTCCATCTGGTGACCACCAAGATATGTCCCACTGTTATGCAGATTGGAGGCAGAAGTGACTCCAGAATCCCCAAGCATGCAAGGGGTTTCAGGCCAGCAAAAACAGGGTTGCTTTCCCAGGCTGACATGCTGACCGCTAGCGAGCTCACAAGAACAAATAGTTTTCTAGGGGATCTGATCTATCTTTGCTTCCCTGGCTGAAGCTATACAAAACTCAAAGAAAACAAAGATGGAAATAGTATGTGCCCTACCACCATTCATCTTACTCAGGGGCCACTGTCAAGCTCTTCTAATAAGCATCATCAGCTTCAAACACTGACTTTCACATCTTCAGGCAAAAGCTTCCAACTCTTTGCAAAACAAGGGCAGAACACAGGTTACTGGTGATGAATCCTTCCCCATAGCACCCCCATCTCACCTCCAGGCAGGTCCTGGACCAACCCCAAGAGCAGGACTAGTTGAGGGCTGCTCTTTTCTTATGCTGCAGCCATGCATGAATAGGGGCCAGATACAAAGGCGGCATTGTATCAGCTTTGTCGGGGAGGTTGTAGCCTCTCCTCCCTCCTCCAAGTCATCCTCCTGACGCAGGCAGCTCCCCGCAGCTGCACAGGAACGCTGCGTTACAGAGCATATTAAAAGTTCCCAACGGAGAATTTTCAAAGTTCCAAAAATAATTCCTGTGAGGAGTGAGAAATTGTGATTGAATCCTCACAGAGTAACAGCCCGTCTGAAGCTGGATGGAGGACAAGTAGATCAGAGACAGAGCAGTCACGACAGTACTATGCTATTGAAAATTGGAGGGACCTAGACAAGGTGGTACATCTGCAATCTGGGGGAGAATGAGGCAGTTTTTCCTCTTCTACACAGAGGTATCAAAGAGAAGCAAAAAGCAAAAGAGTCTTGATAACCAGAGAGCTCTGAGTTATACCTGCACCCAAATGCACACCAGGCAAGTGCTAACCTTTTTATAAAAACAGAAGGCAATCAGCCCACCAGAGCATCAGTCCTGGAGCATTGCATATAAGAGTCCCCAAAAGCATCTACTCAAAAATTAAAGATTCATTTTGAAAAATATGCCTCACACTCGAGCAGGTAATTGCAGAGCTGCAGGCCACGCTGGGATTAGCCCCTTACTGCTGTTTCGAAAGGTTAGTCACAGATTGGGTAATGCTGACAGTGACTTCCCATGCATTGTATGTTCTGGCGTCCAGATCCCCACTATATTTTCATTGTGGTGAAATTAAAACTGATCAAACGATATCTGCGGATTGCAGTCTATTTTAAGAGGCTGTTCTTTCACTTTGTGCTAAAATGAAACATTGCCAAGGGCTGGCAGAAAAATAGCAAAGGAGGAACATGATTAAGAAGGAAAGCATTATTATAAAGACAAATGGCACATTCTGCGTAGCAGCTATTAAAGATACTTACAGACCTTATAAAAGCGATGCACTGAGCTACTGAAAAGGTGTTTTCAGGAAGGTAGGTGTGGGATTACAAGAGGGTACTGGGGCTGTTCGACGGGAAACCCTTTCTCCTCCAGGCAAGGGAAATTAGAGAAGGGCTTTGTACTGGGCCCTGCTGCAAATCCATCAGAGTAGAGAAAGAAACAGCCCTGAAAGGCAGCTCTCACCAAGGTGTCAAGGGCAGTGTGTCTTCTTCACGCTTCATTCTTCCTCATAATTCTTGCTGGCGTGACCCATATGCCAAATATCCATCTCCACTGTGACAGGCATGCACTACTATCCCCAGCCTCCCCTTACTGGGCAGGAGATGCACAAAAACCAGAGCTGCAAAACTCTCTTGGCAAAAGGTAAAAGGCAGCTACTTCTCTGCTTTTTAAAGTGCTGCGAGGGTTAAAAATCATGTTAAAAATACAGGATTTTCCATTAATCCTTTAAGAAAATTCATTAATACCTTGAACAGCAACTCCACACATGGTATTTTCTTTGGGTGAAAATCCCAGCAGCATTAAAGTATGGTTTAACCTTGTTTTTTTCTAGTCACTGGTGCATTTAACCCAGAAAATCAGGGTGCCAATAGGCCTCGTTGGAAACTCTGAAATGCACATTCAGGAGGGAAATTCCCTGAGTTTCCGATGGGGTGTGGAGGTGGCTCCCCAAATCTGCCCGTGGGGCAGGGATGACAGGGATGCCTCAGCACCCGGCGGGGGTGGACGGCCGACAGCAAAGCTGGAAACCGCTGCAGTGTAACCCAGCGCAGCTGTACCGTAGCCAGCACCGCATTGCTTATGAAGATAAAGAAAACCCGTTTAGCTGACATTTGCTTTGTGCACCATTAAGCCAGCATCTGCCTTCGCCTGCACTCACCCAGTTGGCACCTATGTTAACACACAAAAGGGTACAGACAGGCACCCACGCTGCGACAGCCTTTCCCGGGGTTTCAAAGGGAGCTGGGTCTGGCACTGCCACCCCAGGTCCTGCTTTATTCCAACTGCAA
>VXBZ01009860.1:845066-906521 GCA_013399135.1 Heliornis fulica | reverse complement strand
GTTATATATATATATATATATATATATATATATATCTCAGTCTACAGGAAAAGCTGTTACGAAGATAACAAATCATCCCCAAAAAAATAATCAAACTTAGGAAGGAGCAACATTTTGAACTGGATACCAACCCAACACAAATTTAACAGTGTTTTTTGACTGATCCAGAGTGCTTCACCAAGGAAACTTGTCATTTTCTTGAAAGAAGAAAGATTTTTTTAATTCCTGTCAGATAGTAACAGAAATATATATACACTGTATAAAAATAAGTGCTTGAGGAAGTCTCAGTAGGATCAGAACCTTGATTTTTAATTTTTTTTTAGTCACTACTCTATTTTCTGTACTTCATAGTCAAGATCACATTTCTAGTTGTCAGCAGAGGTCCACCATCAAGATCCATCATTTTTAGCAGACAATCTCTATTTCCATCATGGTTTTGCTGTATATTCCAGCAACTTAGCTGATCTTGTCAGGCACATGACAGACATTGTGTTCATACACATCTTCACACAAAGCAATTTCTGATACCAGCTATAAGTTTGAGGAGTTCAAGTATCCCATAACTTAACAGGTAACAAACAGTCCCAACATCTCTGTCCACACAGATAAATGTGTGAATTGAAAATTACTTCTTCTGATGTACCGCAAGAATATAGGCTTTCTGTTCCACAAGGTTTAATGCTAATCTTCACATCTTCCAATTTCATCTGAACAACTGGAATAAAATGCAAATCAGACTCATGCTATTACTTTCACTAGACAGGACATATACAAAGCAATTTCCATTGCGTGCTCCTACTCATGTCCTGGTAATTACAAAATGAAATGTGTCTCAGATTTAAAATGTCTATGGTTGCTTTCTGCTCAAAGTTGTATTTTTTATTTGAAATTTATTTGAAAATTTTGAGAAACCATACAGTTAAGAAGTGAGGGTTGTATCCAGTAGTTATTACTTGCTAAACAAACAATAACATTATTTTCAAATTGTAAATCTTTGGGTGGGAAGCCTCAGCATGTCAAAATCAAACCTGTTAATCTTACTACAGAGCCGAACGACTGACTGAGAAATAGGATGTGTCCTATACAATCCTGTCACTGCATCTTGAGTCTTGCATGATCTCCATATGCTGGAGGTGAGATCACTGCTCAAATACAGACTTGGCATTAGGTTGGGTTTTTTCCATTCTGCATGTGGTGAGCAATTACATCTGCATATCACTTGTTATTGTTATTCTTCTTTGTTATCCTATTAAACTGCCTTTATCTCAAACCACAAGGTTTTTTTCCCATTCTCCTCCAATCCCCTTGCAGGGGGGAAAGGATAAACATACAGCTGTGTGGTGCTTAGTTACCAACTGGGGTTAACATACGACACCATGTCAAGGATCAGCAGTTTCACAAGTTCATATGGTAGTTCAAACAATTGAGACATTGGGAATGATCCAATTACTGCCCTAACTACTCAGAATGATGTAAAGAGTCAGTCACATTAAGTGTTTCATGTCCTTCAAATGCTTGGATCATTATATGGCAGCTTGAGAACTTATATTTGGCATAAACACAGAAGCAAATGAAAAAGTAGTGAGGTCCTGCATCATTTCTTTTTCCAATATTCTACTCATCAAATACACTATTAAGAATACTGGGGGTTCCTTACCGATAAAGTAAGGAACAATTTGTTAAATACAAAAAGTGTTACACTAATCTCATTGAAAGTCACAAGTGTCAGTAAACTTTAACCGTGCTACTTGTGATATTAATGTAGCCTTATTACATATATTTAATATTTTTCATCTAGCTTTTTTCATTAAGTATACAGTTTAAAACACTGCACTCTGCGTCATTTAACAAATATAGTAAAACACGTAGTACATACAGCGAGACAGCAATACTACCCCTGATGGAATTCTTCCTTTCTGGTGTTTGGTGATCTGCCTTTTCACCTCAGTGTTACATTAACAGTTTAGCATCACTACCAGTTTGAGGCTGAGGAGGTCCATGCCCAGTTTCTTGAAGTAACAGCCAGATGTTTGACCACTGACCAACACTGAGCATTCTTGAGGCCTTTAAGGGACTCAGCCACTAGCAGAATAGGGCTTCAGCCTGGCTTGTGTGAAGATTTACATAACTAAAATTAACTAGGTCTTCTTGCACTGGCACTATGCTTATATAGCTAAGTATATATGAGATCAAGACCAAGGGAAGGTAAGCTCAGTTTTGAGGAAAAATCAAGAGCTGGCACTAGGATTAATCATGTTTAAGATTTTTTTTTCCTAATTAATGAAGCAACAATGCTTATCAAAATCCTTAACAGACTCATGTGGGAAACAATTTAACTATGATCTATGATTTACTTATTTCCAACACACTTGCAAAATTGATTGAAGAACCCAGTTAAAAACTAATCCTTTGAAAACTTGCCACAGCAACGGTTTGCAGTCAAGGAGTAGATCAGGCATTAAATGAGAGCTATATGAAGCAGACGCATCAATTTTAAGAAGAGGAGTATAAAGAATATCATACTATTAGGACAGCATGAAATGCAAATGATTTATACAGAAAGTGTAGCATATAAACTATTTTTCTGGAATTGCATGAGAAAAGGAAGTAAATCTATTTAAATGGCTAATAAAAAAAAAATTCACTTATTCTAGACAGCAGATTACATTTTATCGTCATCTGGCACCCAACCTACTGAAGACATGTCATTTAATATCAAAGTCTGAGTTACTGAGGAAGCAGATGGAACAGGCACAAACCATTCCCAGCCCATTACGTCTACGGCAGGTAGGCTGCACCAGTTTATGGCCAGCTGAGCTCAGTTTCACAGCTTCATGGATGCTACTGTTGCTGCTTTTTACAAAACACTTGTCTACTAACAGCTGTAACTGTCCCTGGTTCAAAGTATTATTCAAGGTCCTCAAAACACCAGATACTAAGAGTAAAGATAGGAAAAGTTTGTTACGTAGCATGGCTTGGCATTCCCTCCAATAGTTACACACATAAGTACATAGACATTAGCTTTATAACGAGATGTTTGATTTGCCGATACCCAGAAGCATTTCTGGAAGTAAAGCAGCTCTGTTTTGGAGGGGAAAGAAAGAACAGCCACCAAAATCCAAAGAACAAGATCATCACAGAAGTTGAAGGCTTTGCAAAAACCTTATAGTTGTCAATACTGCCAACCAGAGTGGGAAAAAAGATGAAGTCTTCCCAGTTACCTCCTAGATCCTGTCCAGTAATCAGATCCTAGAAGAGCAGCCGGTATTCCAACAATAGAAGTAAATAGAGTGATAGTAAGACCAAAACAGTGCCAAAGTTCGGTGCTTGGTATGTGACATGGGCTGTGGAGTGGGAAGAAGCCGCCTCACCACTGCTACAAGGGCAGAAAACCCTTCATGGAAAAGGGTTCCATACTAAGAAGTCAGGCTTCTAGGAAAGCCATTGCTGCTAATTGAATAACAAAATCAGGAGCCCTCTTTGCCATACCTAGAGGGTTTGAAACAAAACATATGGATTTGTGTTTGCTCACTTGCATTGTGGATCTTAGTTAAACATGCAGATCAAGCATCTACAGATTTTTATGAAAGGCCATCATTTTGAGCCTCAGAGTAAACAATCTGTGCTCTTTTCCAAGAGATTTGAATTGTTTATTGTTTTTGTTAGAAGGAGGAATCTCCTTCAGGGAAAGCCAGCACCCACAGTACCCTTGGGCAACCCTTTTTAGCGGTGTTTGTGCCAAGCTGACCAACTTTACCCACAGCAGCTCCAGGTAATTTACTAGAGAAAATTAGATTTTTCCAGGACTGCATTTAATATTTTCACTTGCTAGAAACCATCCAGAATCAAGCAAGGTTTAACAAAAAACAACTGAACTTCAATACAGTTTGGGAATAGCAATAAAAAGTGCAACCAATCTCACCTTTGACCGAATCTTCTCTTTTTATGTGGAAAGTTTCCTATGGCCTCAAGCAGATAACCCATCCCCATGGACTCACTCAAGTCACAGTATTTAAAAACGAGAAGTTCTCTTTCATGTGAAGCATTTCGGATTGACAGGCTTGCCGCCAGCCACACCACTTCCTAAGGAGCAGCAGCGTGCTGCTTTCATGGGTGTTCAGGGGTGGCGGCTGGAAACTCCTGTGATAAGTTGATATCTGCTTCTCAATTAAAACTTGCAGATCTGTGCTTTGTGACTCCCTGAAAGCTTGCTAAGATATTATCAGAGACAGTGAAACTCCAAGAGGCCCACAGTAACAGGTCTAAGCACTGTGTGAGACCCAATTATCCTTCACACTTAAAGGCGGGTAAGGACTTGCAAACTCAGCCTTGACCTGTGAGTTCCGCTCCACTAGTACTTGATATTCAAGCTTCTCAAACTTGTGTGTTGCTTTAAGTTTTATTTTAAAAATCTGAATAATCTTGTACACTCTTTTTGGTATTTGAAATGTATTTGACAGTGTAAGCTCTTAGCAACTTTGAAAGAATACCAAGAAATGGTAATGTAATGTACATTTCAGTGGCATTAATGTGAACAGTTTTGCCAGTATCTCTGTAAAATGCTTGAAAGCAAAGCGGGATTTTATTGCTTAGTTGGGTTTTTTATAGTTTGGATCTGTCTTTTTTTGTTTCTGAGCAAAAGAAACTAGCCGCAATCCAATCAACTTTATTATTTCACTGTAGGTTCACCATCACCCCAAAAATCTAATTGCTCACGTTCTCTGACTTTGCCTATGATAGTATGTTGTTAGCTTTCTGTATGGGGAATTGTTTTACAGAGATGGTCTTCCTCCAAAAGGGACACTATTCATTCCTTTGGTGGAAGTAGTAGAAACCAAACAGCTATACATAAAAGCTAACAGAGGACAGCATTAACACTACTGATACTTTGATTGGGAAAAATTGAGGAATTGAAAAGAAAATGTATCAAAAAGGTCTGAATATTAGAACAAAACACAGTAAAAAGTTATTTTCCTTTTCCTTTGCCCATCACTTCACAATACTCTTAATGATACAGCTATTAAGGGCCTTATGATGGATTCCAGGAACCCAGCAAGCAAGCAAGATACTTCAATACACAAAAAATAACAAAATAATTTAGTATATCCTCAGGAAAACACAGACCAAGCAAGTTGCAATCCAAGGGAGTTTTGGGGGAGAAATAAGCTATCCCTTTTATGCTAACATAGTAACTGCATGGAAACATCAATGTAAACTGTGACCATCTTTCCAGTAAACAGAGGAGACATACATCAATGGTTCAAGGAGTATAAATTAGCTTTAAGTAGTCTGGGCTGTAAAACTAAAACGTCAAATCCTTAACATCCTACTTCCCTAAAGCAATGTTTAATTCATCATTCTCATCTTCATTTGCTGGGTCCATATGCTGGCTCCAAATATTTACTAGTTGTACCACTTTCACAAGCAATATTTACAAATGCCCATCAAATAGATCTGAAGAAAAACCTTGAGTAGCTGTGCTTACTGACCATCAGCAGCCCAAGTGAGAGACCAAGTAATGGCTTTAAAACTCAGGAATGCAACAGGAAAGTGAGGAGGGCTGAGCAAGGTGGTACTGAATTTACAGAGCATGGATGAGCCTATCCAAGGACAACACAGCAACTTCTAATGTGTGAGGTCACCTTTCCACCCTTGTGCAATACATGGCATGTAGGAGAAAGATGGCTGTGCGAACTGCACAGTTCACCAGGGCAAAAATGGTTCCACAACTGATAGAAGGCAGAAGTAAAATTTTACATTATCTTACCTCAGATTTAGTGATTGCCAGAACTAAACAACGAAAAGAAAATAGGTATTTTAAAACACTAATTCGCCACTAATGTTTGTGGGGTTTTTATTTGGAAGTAATGAGACACAAGGGTCTCCACAAAATCTGTGAGCTCTTAAAAATGACCTTCTAAATTTCGTTTCTCTCAATCACAGAATGTGTTAGGTTGGAATGGACCTTTAAAGCCCATCTAGTCCAACCCCTCCAGTAAAGCAGGGACATCTTCACTAGATCAGGTTGCTCAGAGCCCCATCAAGCCTGACCTTGAATATCTTAATGGATAGGGCCTCCAACACCCCTCTGGGCAACCGTTCCACTGATCTACCACCCTCATATTGAAGAATATTTTCCTAATATCCAACCTAAATCTCCTCTTTTGTAGTTTAAAACCATTACCTCTTGTCATATCACTACATACCCTTCGCGTTCAGTTATATCAAGGCTCCTGAATCATCTCCAAAATTTTGAAGTTCTACTCAGAAGGCAGAAAAGATATATTAGTTTTGATAATTCCTCTTACTCAGTTTGATCATAAATAGGACACTTCAGCTTTTAGATGAAATGGGAATCACAGAATCACAGAATTGTAGGAGTTGGAGGGACCTCCAGAGTTTGAGTTAAATTCCCCTGCCAAAGCAGGCTTCCTAGAGGAGGTCACAGAGATAGGCGTACAGACAGGTCTTGAATACCTCCAGAGAAGAAGACTCCACAAGCCCCCTGGGCAGCCTGTTCCAGTGCTCCATCACCCTCACTGGGAAGAAGTTCTTTCACATATCAGTGCAGAACCTCCTGTGGTCCAACTTGTAGCCATTGCCCCTTGTCCTTTCTCCACAGGCCACTGAAAAGAGGTTGGCCATCTTCCCTTGCATCCCATACTTCAGATATTTGTAAACATTGATGAGATCCCCTCAGTCTTCCCTTCTCAAGGCTGAACAGCCCCAGCTCAGCCTTTCCTCATAGGGAAGATGCTCTGGGCCATTTACCATAGATAAGGTTCTGATAAAAATAATTTTCATTGCATGTTAGACTATTTAAAGAATCAAATTTAACTTGTAGTTTATAAAGATCTAACTTCTATGTATTTTAGGATCAGCATCCATAGCATGATCATGTAATAGGTGTAAGTTAGGGCAGGAGACGTTTGATAAATGACAGAACCAAGAAGAGAAGATGAATCTTGACTATCAGAGGTCAGGCTTCATTCCTGTATAATAGATCTGGCTTCCCTCAGACTGAAAACAACCTAGGAGCTTCTCCATCTAAGCTTCCTGGATTATCATCTTACCACCCTAACACGTCATGTCTAACATGACAGTTGAGTCCAAGATGCGATCAGACAGAAATTTCATACACCCACAAGGTGCTTCAAAACTCATTAAAATTCTACAAAATCTTCTTTTGCCTAGCTCTAGCATGTATTACTCTATTATTCATGGGCATCGATACTCATTTTAAATGTTTTACTAATTGGTATTCCAAGCAATCAAAAAAATCTTAATTTTGATTCATGCTATGTAGGAGTCTCCAGTTTTCATTTCAGTCTTTGATTTGGAGGCAAAATAGTCATCTTTTTACACAAAATGGTGTAAAATAAATCTTTGTTAAAAATGGCAAAACTCCAAATCCTGTAGCTTAGCATACTGCAATAAAATGAGATGATTGTAAAGGCAGAGAAATTACAAACAAAGAAAAGCAAACCACATGCAAGAAAAGCAAAATTTGAGAAGAAGTGATGCAGATCCACACCATAAGGTTTAAAACCCAAGATGAACCTAACTGCCACAGCAATCACACACAGGGAACAGATGTGTGCTCCAGGCAAGGGAGGACACGTACAGCTATTTAAGCACGAACAGCTGAAAGCAAAAGGCCAGGATTTAGATGGCACCTGGTGAGCTTCTTTCTTCCCATGGGCTATTTATCAGGGATGCCGCAGCATAGTCCCTCGGCACTACCCAAGCCTGTTAGTAAAGGGGAAACAACAACCAGTGTTGCTTGGACATTCAAAGGATTAACAGCCATGAACCACCACGCTCCAGATCAGCATTGCTGCTGAAGTGAAAGCCTATCAGATCCAACTCAGCCTTAAGGGCTGCCTCAGACATAAGGTAAGTACAAAACTGTCTTCATGAAAGAAGGCAACCCCAGAAACAGTGACTTGCCAGCCTCTTCCTTTATTATTAGTTGTCTTTCCTTAAAAATGTCTCTCTCCAAGCTGCAGTTCCTGTTGTGAGCACAAACATATCCACCATAACAGCACATTTGGATGAGGGATGCTACAAAGTCCTAGATACCCTTTGTTACAGCACTGTACTTGAGGTACTGCTCCATAACAACCCTAAAGACTCAGAGATCCTTTTTAACCAAGTACCAGTTGCACAAAATGAAACAGTCATGTTACGGTTCATGCAAGTGTGAAACAACAGAACTTGTTTCAGCAGAGACCCAAGATCTGAAATGCTCAGCATTATGGAGCTCTGCATGCAAACACATGTGTAACGCAGGCACTGGGCAGGAAGAAAGGACCCCTTCAGATGGCGAGGGCAGGACTTACACAGCTGCAAACCAGACGGTTACACTACTATGAGCCAAATGTAACCCCACAAATCCCAAGCTGTGGTTGGGATCAGTAAAGTGAACTGAGCTTTCCCGCTCCCTGAAAACTCAGGGGAATGGAGGAGCAATATTGTCACCTTTGATGGCTCTCCTAAAAACACAGGCAGCAGCCTCTGGCAATGTGCAGGCAGTAGCACAGGTATGAGAAAAACCCACCCACCCAAGAGCAAGTAGGGCAGAGCATGAGGGACCACTTCCAGCCCTCCCCCACAAGCTCAGTCTAGCAGTAAGAGGGAAGGGGCACACAGAGGTTACAGATAGCACAATGGGAAAGGTTCACCCAACAGGTTTTGAAACTTTGAGTTTCAGATGCCATTTTAGCTTTTTCCCTAAAATCTGTCATGACAACACTAAAGATTCCTTGAGAATCTTTCACTTTCTATTTCCACAAGTTACTTCTAACACCATCTACAAAAGTGAAATGATTCCTTAATCTCTATTTGTATAGCCTTTAAATAAAGTGATAAATCCTTTCCCAGCAGGTCTTCAATGTGCAATAAATGGAAAAGACAGACTTAGACAGTAGGTATTACTCTTTCCTTCCCACAAAATCTGTGGAATAATTACCACAAGTGGTTTACTGAGTGTAAAGTTATATCCACATCTTAAGAGAAAGTATAGCACTGATGAAGCTTTCAGGGTGGACTTGCAAGGAACAGGTTCCATAAGCAACATAACCTGCAACCTTGGATGTTAGCAAACACCAGTGGAGGTGTGCTTGACTCACAGAAACAGCATGGAGGGCAGGAGGAAAAAACATAGCCAGGCTCTGTGATAACACTGCAGGAGTGGGAAGCTGATGGTACCAACAGTACTGTGGAACTGATAAACCACACAGTTGCTATCCTGAGCCAGCAGTTTTCCATTTTCTGTCAAAATCATGTACTCTGGGTGAACTGTGCTCATTCCAAATATGATCAACCCCCTCACTGAGCGTGTGCTCAGGATTTCTTCAAGCCTTTAAAAGCCAAATAAGTCTGCACAACAATCATAAAGGTATGTATGACTAGACTCACTCAAGCTCCACTCAAAGTCAGGAGACAGGAAAGCAGCTGAAGAGAGGGGGTATGTTAGGGAAGATAACATCAAAGTCAAGTTCAGAGGACATTGCTGGCTTCTGGGATCAGCTGACAGGCTGAACATCTATCTCTTCCTCCCCATAGGACACCCATTAGTTGACATTTATAGACTTGGCTGAACCAAGTAGCTCCAGGGAAGTTTACAAATCTCTATGGAGTTATTTCATAACATATTCTTAGCTGGCTACGTTAGCCATATTCCTGGTAACTACACGTGCTTTGCAGCCAGTGTATTTATCACTGGCAGTCCAAAAGAACCTTTATTGCTGTTGCTTCAATAAACTGCACCATTCATTAACCTAGCCAGGAGAGATCTCATTGGATGTGACCAAACTCCTGAAGTGTGGTGCACTAGTCTATTGAACACAACTCCTGATGCATCCATTATCATGATAGTCCAATATACTGAATATGGCAGGATTTACAGTGACAAACTGGGTATCATCAGCTATTCCCAGCCCCTCTGATATCCAAAGGCAAACTGGAATGCAGGATTTATATTTTGCCAAACTTCATTGTCTTTTAATGTGACAAAATGTAAAGGGATCTGAGGAGGAATAATAGGGAAACCCAAAACATACAAAAACATTTCTGATGCTTTTCAGTTGTTGGAAAACCACAGCAATAGCACAAGATCTAATTAGTCACTCTAAGATCCCAGCTTCATTTCCCTGGTTTCTGAGAACATTTGGCTAAGTTTCCATTGATTTTCCTGCAGGAGGAAAATCTTTCACGTGAATATTGGACTGCTTATATTCCCACTGAGTTTGCCAAAATAATATAGTAAAGCATTGCAAGGTTAAATATGCTCTGCTTGACTGAGCTGTGTTCCCATTAGCTTTTCTCATTTTAGTACCTAAGTGGAGTAAAATGAGAACATATACCAACACACTAACAGGAGCCAGCAGATGGATTAGCTTCAAAAGGCAGGACTAGTGTACAACAGTGACAAAGATGAAACATCTCATTCTCCAGCCTTGAAAATACCTTTTGAGATGACATGACAGGAACTGTAACGGTAACTCTTCTTTTATATATGTGTATAGATACACACCCAGGAAATGTCAAAGGAATGGGGCTCTATATTTGGCCTGAAAACATATCCAAATGCTGTGCAGGAATGCTGCCTAAAAACAAAAGATGGGGATCTGAGGAGTAACTCAACAAGGCAGCAACATGTGAAAAGGAAGAAAAAGTAGGCAAAAGAGTCTCTCATTCCCTCAGCCTTAAAAAAAAAAAAAAACACAAACCAAACTTTTCTTAACCCATTACTATGTGTTTCAAAATTACATATTTTGTATCAGAAACTAGCCATCTGCACCAGCATCGCATGCATAGCTGTCAAATCAACATAAAAGGCTGGGTTCTACATAACTGGTTGCCAAAACCCCCAGCAGCTCCAAACCTGGCAATTAAAACTTGCCCCCAGCACACTGTGGTTCCCAGGGCTGGTGCTGCACCTGAATCCCCCCAAATCACTATGCCCAGGTCTGGCTCAGCCAGCAGTGCTGAAAGCCAAGGGGGTGGCAGCAGATACTACCTTACCCCTTAACCCCACCTTTACTCAAGTTGGCTTGTCCTCATGCCCTGCCCTTACTGTCATTTCTGCCCCTTCCTCCCAAATCAACTGATATTTATGTTGACACCCCTGAGTTAATGAGTAGTTTAAGGAAAAAAAGATAGGTTGTTGTTACCCTACCACAAGATTTCTTCCACAGCTACTCAAACCAGAACCTTTCCTACCAGAAAGCTCTGGCAGTAAGTGAAAGGCAGCTATACTCCACACCCTCTGAAGAGGTTTGGGCTACAGAAGAAAACAGTTACTGCCTTTTGACCACGTTGAGTGATTTGCAGGGTAAGGAACAAGAAATAAGCCCTAGAAATGGCAAAGGCATTTCACTGCTGTTTACTGTTGGTGTCAATGTAGAGCAGGCAGGAACCAGTTCCGAGCCCAGGAGGATTAAAGGGTTTCTGTCACAAAGAGTTGACATTAACGACAAACAAAACCCCAAATGAAAAGAATCCAATAACCAAACCTGAAAACCCAGACTGATCACAGGGATTGGTTCATGACAACTACAGTCTTTGGAACAGACATAGGAGGATATACAGAAATGGCGACTTTGGCTTCCTAAAGTAAATTTCTCAAAGTTGGGTTTGGGTTTTTTCTTAATAAATGTAGAGAGAGAAGCTCTTCCAAGAGTCATTCAGTGCAAACACTCTGTAGTATACAATTGCCTTATTTACAGTCCTTTACATAAAGGATTTTTCCACTAAGCCTTTAATTTTTTCGTTTTCAGAAAACGTCACAGAGATATTTGGATAATTACTTGTTCTGTTTTGAAATGGGTGACTTCCAGTTGAATCTTCTCCAAGTTTGTTTCTGTGAATCAGCGTTTTCTGACTGAAGAAACTTCTGCTGGGAAATTCCTGACTAATTTATTTCACTTGCACAGCCATACAACTAATTGCTGCATGAATACTTTACCTGAACTGAAACACCCTATTTGTTTCATAGTTTCTTCACTCACAAGCTGAGAGGTTTAGTAATTTATTACTTAGGCAAAACCCCATTGACTTACGAGTAATGATTAAGTGGTATTTCAGCATCCTTAGCTGCCAAGGTTATTGTTGTCTTTGCTGTCAGAACTGAAGAGCAGTTGAAGCACTCTCTCCATCCCCCAAAACAAATCTTGCCAAGTGAATGAAACGCATCAGTGATCCATGGATAAGCACGTGTTTCCCTGGGACAGAACCACTACTTCTGTGCTCCTTGCCCCAGTACAAACAAATCTAATTTTAATCAAGTGCTGGTGTCATGAGGCAGCAGAACTTAGTCAAGCAAAGAAGTGGAGAAAATTAGTTTTATTAACAACTAATGTACACATGAGTTTCAAGTAGTCCTGCACAAACTAGATCTGAAAGGGCACTGGGGCAGAAACAACGATGTCGATGTCTGACCTGGTGTATTTAAACAAAGAAAAGAACTGCTTTACTGATCCCCATACACTATTATTACTGTATTACAGATAAAGAAAAAAGAAAGAAAAAAACTGTAGGAGGCAGAAAAACAGCATATCAAAGGACTTTTTTTTGTGTACACAGCCTTGAAAACCGTCTATTAGGGCCACACAATCAATATGGAAGTATTGACAGCATAGTCCTTGTCAGTTTTATGCTCTTTGGGCTCTCATTGAGTGATACCACAGAATAAGTTAGCTTTTCCATCACTGGCTCTTTAGTGCTTAAGATTGTGTACATAAACACACTTGTCTGTATTTAAAAAGTTCTAGATTATTTCTAGGTACATTGCCTTGGCTGAGATGTTCTGCAACATCAGTGCAGAAACAGCAAGGTGCAGCAGGTCAAGTTGACAGCTAATCAGATACAAGGAAAACACTTAAGAGAAGTGGCTTGAGGTGCTCTGCTGCTGCCCCAGGAATGCCTGAAAGAAGAGCAGCAGCCTCTCCCCATCCATTAAGCACCCATCCTGCATGCATGGAAGAAAGTTAGCCATCAGTCAAGGTTGATGAAGTCCCCAGATAGAACTCTCCCAACTTGGCATCTTCTACACACTACATATGGAGCACATAAAACTTAAACAAAAATGAGGTTTGGCAACAAAAGCAACTAAGTACATTCGTTAAGTAGCTCTCCCCCGGCAGCTCTACGTAACTTCTATCTATACTGTTGTCTAAACTAGTCTGCTTCATGGATAATCTCCGAAACTGTCACTTACACTACCCTAATTAAGACCTCATTTTTCAGGATGCCATTTCAATCAGATCCACTTACTTCCACTTAGTTACATGTAACTTAGGCCACTTTTTCCATCAACTCTGACTCTAGTGCAGCAGCTTACCTACTTCTGCATTATAAATTGTGCTCAGCCTTCAGTTCTATAGTGCAAGTAGCTACTTGTTCCTTGCTGTGGCTTCCACATCTCTCATTTCTTAGACTACAACAGCTCCAGCAAAACAACATAAAAAGGGTTGATTTCAAGCACTTCAGTCAATGAGTACTTTCTACAGAAGAGCACTAAAATAACACCACTGGGCTAAAATAACACCACTTTTGCATTAGGACTAACACAAAGCCTACTGTTGATGAGTGATAGAAATGTAATTAGTACACATTCGCAGCATTGCTTAAGTCGCTATTATTTCAAAGAGCCCTCAATTCTTGCAGTTAGACTTTTGACATGCTCTGAATTTAAGAACTGGTAGTAACCAGAGGAGGAGTGCTCTGTAAGAGTTCACTGGCATCATATGAAAACAGGGGGGTTTCATTAGTTGATAACACACCAAGCCTTACCGCTGCTACAAGATCTGGCAGCCGCCAACCCATGTTTATGATCTGAAGCTCTGTAACACAGTGGGAAGTGGAGCAGGGGCTGGGGGAGGGGAGGAGAAAGTGCTCTAAAACAAGAGTGCTCCAATTTTTGCTCATATTTTACAAAGCTGTTGAAGAGGTATCGCGACATTGCCAGGCATCACAAGTATGGGCTGGTACCATGGCGGGTTACCAAACTCCTTCTGTGCCACCCTAGTTGGAACAAACATGGTTTCCTGGTTACTGTGCCGATACCCACAGCTGCTGACAGTCTTTCCAACTACACAAATTGAGACAATGATAAAAATCTTCAGAAAAGCTACTGAGATAAAGCCTGACGATAACCCACAAAGATTCTGCATCTAGAGTAAATGAAAGTCAGGAAAAATAAAGTCTCCACAATAAGCAAAAGCATATTCCAGAAATTAATGATGTAGCCAGACTCATGATTGCATTTCATTAGCCACAAACTTTGCAAATGCAAATCATAATGCAAAATTGCCTTAAAAATTGAAGAATAGATTTCTTATGTGCTGATTTATCTGCTTCTAAATCTATGCTGTCATATGCAAAACGTGACCCATCTTTCCAATATAGTGCTTCTGCACCTCCAAACGCACTGCCTTAGATTTATTACACACACACCAAATCTAGACTGCAATTTTTTAGATCTCTAATTGGTATAAGGAATGCTACTCTGGTCATCTTCATGTGAGCCAAGTTCTCTTTACTAATTGATCTGCTTCAAATTTACATCACAGCATACATGCACTAAAACAAACATAACCGATATCAGAAGTTTTGGCAGTTCTATTCCTTACAAAGAAGCATACAGAACAAAAATTTCTATTCCCTAAAGAATGAACATGGCAAATGCAGCATTATTTTAAATACTATAATTGTTCTTCAAGGAGTTTGTTTTCTATTCTCTTGAGTGTTTGTACAGCCCCCCCCCCAAAAAAACACCCTCTTTTCCCTCCAATAGCCTTCTAATTTTATGCTATTTTACATTTTTAATGACCTTTGATCCTATTGCTCATGCAATGACTGCATTTTATTCTGGTGTGGTATACAGCACAAGAAATGTTTCTGCACACACAGTTTTGACACAGAAAGGATTCTGCGTGGTACAGAAGGAGCAGACTCTTCTGCAGAAGAGGGGGACAGCACCCACCAGACTTTCCCCTATTTGCCATCTACATCAGATCATGAGGGAAAAGGTTTAGGGTGATGGGCTGTTAAAGCATAAAGTTCTGTAGTACAGAAAACCTGGAGGCAATGCTAGTTCAAATTAAACTGACATATTTTAGACATGTACTGAAGCAAAAACTGAAACAGTTTGCGGATTTCAAACAGATCTGCACTTCCTTACTTAAGATGGTAAATTTACTATGAATGGCTTTTCTTAGCCCTGTGAAAGCTCAAACTGTTAACAGGGAAGGCGACTCCCTGGGAAATAGCATATGAAAGGGTAATTATATGACATCTCACCCTATATGACCTTGAGATTCAGAGGCCATGTATCAGTTTAACACTGCCCTGGTTCAGCACTTCTTAAAAATTTTCCTCTGGTATGTCATATATGGAAAAACTGGCACCTGGGCAAGCATCAAAGTCCCCCAAATGGGGGATTAGTGAGCTCATCCCATCATGGTAAGAACTAGTCTTTGTTCTCAGTGTGACATCTTGCATTAATGGGAGATCATTTTCTCACAATCACCGCCATTCATCTGGAGTGCAACGGGGTCTGCATCGAACAACTCCTCATTGAATTGCAGAAAACAGGGAAATAACTACCGAGTTTTCCCGGTTACGCTATTGATATTTAAGTGCCCTTCTCTGTGGGGACGTTAACAGCTTAACTCTAAAGAGGCTGTGACCTATTTCTATGATTACTGCTGCACTAATGAACAAATGGTTTCTAAAGAGACATAATCACACCATAAAAGTTTGGAGAAAGATGGATGCTCCCAAGAGGGCAGAATGGCTTAGATAAAACACAACTCTGGGAATTAATTGCTCTAATTCTGCACTGAACAGCAAAATAAATTTGTGTACACAGCCACAAACAAATAGTTTCATATTGATTCTGTGTTACAGTTCTGAATCTTCTTGACTTTGAGACTACTCTCACAGCATCTTAGGTTTGGAGGAGATGCAAGGGTGAAGATAACACATACTGCGCCCATGCTCAGCTCTACCATAACTGCAAAGAAAGACAAAGTCCATTCTAACATAAAACATTTTACTTTCATGAGGCAGTGTCTTCAGTGCTGCATTTGTCGTGCTAAGGAAAGCTTAAATCATACACTAAAATCTCCTTTCAATTGAGAATCTGCCTTTTCACCATATTTGCCATCAGGAACAGTGGGACTAAAAGGTCAGCAAGATCATGGAAGCCCATGAATGAATTTAAAATAGCCCTTGAGCTCATTCGGGCTCCAAAACCTCTGCCTTACATGAAACAATGATCACATTTGCTATAGTCAAGACAGCACAATTACATGATGCAATTATTCATCCCTGAGAAATGATATTTGATCTCTTTGCTGTGGATTGCATTTAAACAGTACTAAATGGGAATCCAGCTCAACCACCTCTGTGAAACGCCACTGGCTTTTCTGGGAACACACATTTGTAAAAACTCACAGCTTACTAGATAGTTTGCAAGTTTGAGTTGAGAGAGACAAAGCTTCTGTGCTTGTAACTACTGACTGAACAACACAGAAGTACAACAGACAACACTCTCTCCTACATGAAAGTAGGAGAGAAGTGATTCTACCTCAATATGTGACAGATCAGATCTACTCAATGGGATCCTTGATGATCATGTACCATGCAAATAGCACAAAAGTGCCATGAAGTCCAGCTGTGTCCTTCCCTGGGAGGGCAATCTACCCAACACCTGACTTTTAACAAGCACATCAGTTTCTTTGCTTTTCCCTATATAACTGGTACAGAGATTGCCAAAGCAATTTACATACACAAAAGATTAAAGGAATGGAAACTGTTTTGAAATATGATAAAGAAGAATTTTGCTTCTGACTTCATCCCTGCAGAAACATCTCATCTAAAAGTCTGCATTAGCTTGCTCTAGCTCATGAATAGGACAGGCACCTCCAGATGGTGAGCCATCCATCCATGGCACCTCCAGATAAGATTCATCTCATTTGTCTTGCACAGCTGTATCCACGACTGCTAAAGAACATCCTAGTTCTTCACTGACCTCCTCTGTTTTGACCAGTTAATCTTAGCCAGTAATTCAAAGCTTTTTTGGAGAAAAAGTCATGCTAAGATTAGTGTATTGCCCAAGAAGCTGTGCTTCTGCTGAATTAGTACTTCACCAAGCAAAAGCAGTTTGTGAAATCATAAATGACCTCTCCTCACTTGGGGCAATTCTTGCCAAGGAACTTAAAAAACCTCTGTAGAGCTTTGTCAGTAAAACAATTTTAAAAGCGTATTAACAGGTCCAAGACTATTCCCTTCAGTTACACATTCTAACCACCTGCATCCACTGTGGATATTTCCTGCATGCCAAATAAAGCAGTCTTGCTCAAAAAGCAGCCTTGACCTCTTTGCAAAAGGTGGCCTGAAATAGGCCACAGCCTATGAAGGCTAATAAAAGTTATCACAGGTTATTCTGAACTATTGACCTTAATGCTCCTTGGGTCATTTACTGACAAAGAAGAAAGAAGGTTTGGATGCAAGCCCTCAACAACTTTCTCTTTTGATGGTGATGGAGAAGTTTCAAAAAGGAAAAAAAAAAAAAAAAAGAATATGCAACTTGAGTTAGTCAGAGGAGACCTGTAGACAGTAAACCCTGAAACTGGTTGTCTGCTGAAGCTGGGGATTATCTACTGTTGGAGATATATTAAAAAAAAAATAAATCTCCAACTGCACAACCTGTTACAGCTTTGAAGTTAAACTTAACAGAGCAGATAGCTGGACTAGAGACTGACAGGTGTCCCTTTCAATATATTTCCATGATCCTAGCAGATCTTCCAAAGAAGAACAAGTTGTATCTTTTGTTGTTACGTATTCTCCAATTTGAATTTGTCCAGTGTCAAAACAGTTAATCAAATATTTACCTTCACAATTCTTTCACAATTCTTTGAGGGATATATTATCTTACATGAGAAATAGAAGTGTTTATTTTTTCTTTAATCCATAAAACTTCATAAATACACAACAGATCTTTTTGAGGATCTGTGATGAGTATAGTGTATTTAACTTCAGGATAACAAGTTAACATAAGCAAATACACATCTGTATCAATACAGAGTTGCACACATCATAAGAGACTTCATGTGTGGATTTTATTGATAACTGCCTTCAATAACTATACTAAGTATCTGGATGTTCTATGATATTATATATTGCCTAGTCTCCTGAAAATAATTCCCAAGCTACATGTGACTTCTGACATACTTTTCCCTAGCTTTAACCCCTAAATAATATAGAAGTTGCAAAAATATGGTAAATGCTTAAAATTACATGAGTCATTACAAAACTTCAACTGAGGGTAATTATTCTTGTGTTCTTCTCAAACTATATTTTCTTAATTACTTGAAACAATGCAAATACAAGTTGTTCTCAAGCTAGATCCAAAATCAAGGCTTATAAATATGAACTGTGGCTCAGCAGTGGTGTGATAAGTTACACTAGCACTTTTAAAGATACCAAGAAATTTCTCAATTATTAGTGTTCTCTTATCTATGACCACCTAAATGTTTTGCTGCAGAGCATCACCTCCAAGCTAGGCTGAACAGTACCCTTTATTTTGTTTTCTTTTTGTCCCTCTTTACAGTAAAAAGTGATGTGTTAAAAAAAAATCAGACTCTCAAATTCCTTTTCATTGCAGTGCTCTAGTTAACTGGTAATATCCCTAATATCTCCCACAGTTGGCAAACTATTATTTGAAGTGTCTGCCATGCTTTGAGAAATATATGTATACTGTAAATTCTTTGAGACGTCATAGCATAGAGCATACACATGCACATGCTTTCTAATACAGGATACATCAAAGAGGCTGAGCAGATCAAGCTTCCCCCTAATTATTCTTTTTTATTATTTTTCAAAGTCATCAAAAATATTCATCAGACTTTCTTTACAGCTCTTTTGGGCTCCCAGACTTTAAAATGTTTTCTTGCTAAACGACAGACAAGGGAGAGACAACTCAGGATGAGTTATTTTAAGACACCTTTTAAAATCAGTGGCTATAAAGAGGTACTTTTAAGGATCAATTAATTAAATCCCTTTTTTTCTTCCCCATTTTACATGAAGCATCAAACCCACAGATGTATTCTTTGCACTGACTGTATGGAACAGCTCAAACGAAGGGGTCTACCTCCATGCTGATGACTCCAACAGACTTCTACTAGTCTTAAATTGTGTGGTATCCCTCCCCATCAAACTTCTCTAATAAAACAAGTGTTTTTCAGTTCACAAAGCTGAGCAAATAAAACCTTCCAAGGGTAGTTTAAACTCAGAGAACTTTAGGCTAATTTTACATTACCCCAGCTTAACATTGCCCATACTCATTCAGTGGTACATTTCCATATTCATTCCCATACGCAATTGATTGTTCTTTCTAGAAATCATCTGCCATAGCCAAGAAAACAATGAAGAGTTTCAAATCATAAATCGTTTGACAGTATCAATGCCTCAATCTCATGAAATAGTAACCCCTTAAGCATTTTTCTGACCCAGTTTTCCTATTTCTGTTGTGAATTATAAAGCTGCAGACAACTGTTGTTACCCTCAGCTCAGAATTGTGGGATAATGCCTACATGTTCCCAAGTGACTGCTGGCTCTGGGTGTCCATCTTAAGATGTGTGAACAGGGACAGGCTGAAATTAATCATGAAAATTGATACATCTGACATCCCTGCTCTTTTCTAAAACCCTAAGCTTTAGCCAGTTTAGCTGCTTGGCTCATTTGCATATCAAATGTTCCTCAGTGTGACATGCTAAAAGTTATCCTGGATTTCATGCACTGGCTCATTGCATACAGTTGTGCACTGTACTACAGCACTGCAGTCAGCGAGACCACTGCAGCCAAAGAGTGACCCTTGCTGCTTCCTTTGACCAAGACTTGATCTTGTAACACTACCACTCATGGTCCATTTGCTCAAAAACCTTCCTATAGTTTGGAAAAAAAAAAGTTACAATCACTTTCTGTGCAGCACACAAACATACGTTAAACTAATTACCTGTGTTGAAAATCCTACAATAACAAAACTCTGACAGAGAAATTCTCCTCTTTCATACCAAATTTGATAGTGTAGTACAACTAAGGACAAAAACAGCGCAGCAAGAAAATATAATTTTCATCTTTCTTCAGTCCTTACAGTGCCCAGGGTTACACTATTCATTCCCGCCTCGAGGGCAGTTCTGTCAGAACTGCGAGTTGCCTTTCCCTTGTCCTTTCTCGGTATGAGTCCCTTGGGACACAGACTTCCATGAGAGCTATTGGTGCTTGGTGGGAATGGTCTTTTGTTAATAAGCAGTAGAGAAATACAATCCTAAATCTAGTACCTTCTCTGTCAACTAAGCAAAGGCATTAGCACAATGATTCAATATATTCAGAGGAGCTGCATGTAGAGTTCCCATCTGCTGGGACCTCCTGCCTTCTCTAAAAGCCACCTTTGATCCTAATCTACCTTCTTAGCTGCTTCTCATATTACTTCTTTCCATCACTTGTAAGTTAAATTCAACAGTCAAAACAGTTTCACTCCTCCCATTTTATCTCCTGGTCCCAGCAATTTCACAGCTGTCCCTTTTACTGGTTTTATTCCCATTGATGTCTCCACCATTTCCTTTAAATTCAGATCTTTGACTTGTGTCCATCCTCCTTGGCCTGTTTATGACTTTCAGCAGTTCACATTTAACACAACAGCATGATTCACACCATCTACTCTCCTCCTGCTCCTTCAGTGCCAGGGCCTTGTCTAATGATTCTTACTATGCTTCTCTAAAGCACCATGACTTCTCCATTACTTCCTCCATTTCCTTCTTTATCCCCATTAAGTCTGGGATGAATGGTATCTGGTTTATTTATTTCACTTCCTGTGGGAGTATCTTACAAGGCTGTTCTGTTCTGTGCAAGCAGGTTGCAGTCAGGGAGGGTCTCTGCCTGCCTGCTCCCAGCTGTGGCAAGCTGCAGGGGGTGGAAGCCACTGGAGGGTGTGGGAAGATGTTACTTTCCCAAAAGCAGTGGGAAACCTGGGACAAACCTTCCAGACTATAGTGCAGGCAGAAGTGAGACACACAGGGAGGAAGGAAAAAGCCAGATGATTGTAAGCAGTCCTATGAAGAGGCAGGTTTTCCCTAGAGCAGCAAGGAACCCCGTGGAAGACATTCAAACAAAAAAAAAACCACCAGAATGAAAAAGATTGGCCCTGCAATGGCAGAGTCAGAAGGATCTGTTTCCTTGTCCTTCTACTTCAATCTGTCCCTATTCAGAAGTTGCTGTATTAAAAGTAGATGGCGTTGATTAACTGTTAACATTCCTCAAAATATGCATAAGCCTTCTCTGTTCTTCATGTTCTCACTCTCTTGGGTTCACCACGTTGAGGCTGTATCCAAACACTGCCCTATTTCTCTCTGGAAGATTAATGCCTATCTATCAAAAGTCCCTCTTCCACTGATTTCAGTGACCACTACTCTCGTTTCAATTTCAAATCTGCTATCAAGGCCCTCATCTACCACATATAAATTAAATACTACACACGTGGCAATGTAAATCTACCCAACTCAACCCTCCTTCTCTGTACTTTGCTCGATAGAACAGAAGCTGTACAGGGAGAAAGAAGCTGCCATTTAGGTGTCTGCACATAGCTGTCCACAGATAATCAGTTGTCTACACTCCATTACTGATGAAGATCTAGTTAATACAATCAGCGAAACCTAGAGACTGATTTAACTCATGTTTATGTCAACATCTAAGGTACAACAATTCGTCATAAATATAGGATGTAAAGTAGTCACTAGACATAGCTGACTGGTGTCATATTCACTGAATATGACATGAACCTTCCTAGCTCCTTGTCCAAAAGGGCATGGAGAAAGTTTTCTGCAAGCTTGTATGGCACCCCCCATGAAGATGTCCCAGACTCTCCAGCATGCCTCAAATGCCACCATACATCTACATTTAGGAAACTGGATTGAGCCCCTCCACACTGGTAAATAGCTAAACCAGTGTCCTCTGGGCTTTACTGCCCATGCTGACTGGAAGCTTACACACACAGCACACGCTGTAACACTAAACATAGGCATCTTCAACTCCACCCAAGTCATACCAGCTGTGTCCTCCAGGATGCACTAGCAGTGCTTAGTCCTTTATGGCTGTCACAGAAATTCAGCAAGTAATAGCGAAGAACACTTGGCCTTCTTTCCTTTCACTATGCAAACATTCACCTGCTAATGTAAAAATCAAGATGAATATCTCCTAAGCATCTATCCTGCTTGTTAGATGAACAGAACATGGAGTTTTGCCCCCAGTGACAGCAAACTTCTGAAGCTGCCTGTAGAAAAGGAGAAATTCTTGCAGATCCAGCGTGATAAATAAGTCACTTAGCTTTCTTTGCATGAATGGATTCATTATGTGCAGATGTTCAGTGCACTTCAAGCTTTTACGGAAGAACAAGTCACATCATTATTGTGTTATTTGACCAGAAATGAAGCATGGACTAATGCCATCTGAGGAGAAAAAAAATAAATAAAATCCTGTGTTTGAGTTAGAACCTTAAGCAAATCTAAAAAGATATATGTAAAATGAGCAAGAATATACCTGGAGATGCTAGATGATTCCTCATGATGAATAGCAATTCATCAGAAAATAACAGAGTTTTTCATTACACTGATGTCTCCATAATATCCTTTAATCTGCTTCTGCAATTTTAGTATGACATCCAGAAAATCACTTTAAACTGTGCTCTGATAGATCCTCTCCAAGGCAAAGAAAAAAATTAAGCACAAACTATTTCATTATAGCAAGGATGCTGAGCAACCATAGCAATTTTCTAATTCCATTTATTCCCTGGATTAAAAAAAAAGTTACTTGTGTGAGTACTTATACTGGCAATTACAGGAAAAAATTATAAATTGCATCTCAATACTGCTGTCAAGTCATATGACAGAGTTCATTATTTTCAAATCTTAAGGCAGCAGAGTTCCAAATTTTCTTTCAGAAACTATGTATATGGTTGTAAGGTAGACAAAACAGTAAGTCAGAAGCAACCCCATGTACTAGAAAGGATGAGACCACCAGCACAGCTATAACTTTTTTTTTTACCTCAAACACTGCATAAGCAGTGAGGGGCAAGGTAGCTGGTAAAGAAAATGCTTCCAGACCTGAGAAAGCTGGTTGATCAGAAAGTTTGTTAAGACAGACATAGACCATGGAAAGCAGTGGCAGTTTGTCCCTACTTTCAAGGCACAGTGGGAGCCATGTGTTCCCCTTGGGCCAGGAACAGCGGGAGATCCCCAGAGCAGAGCTATGGCTGAACTTTCCTCGATTAAGGCTACACTACTAATCCCGTTGAAATACAGCATTTCTAAATTACAGCAAGTAGGAAATGCTTCTCTGCTGACAATTGCACTGAACCTGGCAAAACTGAAAGCTTCAGTCAACAGCATATACGAAGCTAAAGGATAGTTATTATTTTTAATATTAGTAGGAATAAAATGTCATGTTATCACAACCAGCACAGAGTTAGCATGTTGTGTGCAGCCTACGTCTGATGCTTAGGTGCTTCAGCAGAAGACAAAATATACGTAGACAAACACTCCATTACAGATACTCAAACCTGAAGCTCTTCTGGTTTGCGGACAGACACCTTGGTTTGCAATTCTTTTTTTTGTTTGCTTATTTTGGCATGTAATTCAACATAAGACTCTAAAAGTACAAAGAAGCAGGCATGGTGAAACTGCAGAACAGGATAAGGCCAGGTATTAAGTAGACATTTCAACTGCAGCACAGTGCAAAGAACCAGCAAGTTTATCCACAAATCTACATACACCTTACACTGGGAGTTAGCCCTACCTAGACCTTGGCCACCTTGGCACTGGAAAGATTTTGCAGTAGATATTCACTCTGGTCATTACCTCCTAGTTACATGCAATAGTTACACTGCCTGTCTGCCCAAATACTCCAGCTAGCCTATGTTCAACCAATCACTGAATCTGTGGTTCCACTGAAAGATCCACTGATCTAATAACATTATTTAAAATTAAAAAGATGCTTAGAGGTCTTTTGGATTCCTTCCTATTCAATCTTCCTTCCATTAGCTAAAAAAAAAAACCACAAACCAAAACCACACAAAAAACCCCAAACCTTCAACCAACCACTAAACCAAAGCATCCACTGGAAACAAAATTATACTACACAGTATTTTGTTTCCATAGCTCAAGTCATAGCTGAAAGAGTAATTACAGCACTAGTGCAGCTGTATTAGTTACAGCGCATTAATTAGAGCAAATTTCTGTAATTTAACTAGGTTGGCACTTAAAAGTGGTTGTTCAAGTACAATACATTTCAGAACTTCGTCCACTCTCCCCAACAAGTTTGTGAGCTTTTATGTTTATGCTGTGTGAGTTTTAGGGATATCACTCAGAGAAGGTGACATTTGTTAAGCTGCCCATGTTATGTTATCAGGAGAGCTAATGAAACTGGCCAGCAGCAGAGCTCTGCCTCTGAGCCACTGCTTGCTACAGCCCTCAGATCTTAAAACTGTCTCTCATTTTATGCCTGCCTTAACAAGTGTCAGCATACAACATTCTGTATTGACAAGTCACCGTGTCTTTGAAAGGTTTTAATTTCAACAACCATCAAAAAAAACCCACAATTTGCTTTTACAGGCTACCTGAAACAAGGCAGGAGAAAAAACTTCTGGGTCAAGATTTCTCAAATCCTGAGGACATAAGAAGTTTTTCACAGATATTGTATTTCACAGAACTGTAGGGATTGGAATGGACCTTGAGAGATCAAGCCCAACCTCCCCTGCCTGAGCAGAATCACCCAGATTAAATTACACAAGAATGTGTCCAGATTGGTCTTGAATATCTCCAGAGAAGGAGATTCCACAAACCCCCCTGGGCAGCCTGTTCCAGTGCTCTACATTTGGGCCTCAGCAGAAGTTCTTGCCAGGCAAGACACTCCCACTCTGCCTTGAACAGTACTGAGGTATTTAAAGAACTGCAAGGCTACCCTATGTAAAAGGAAGAAAAAACCTGAAGAATAATCAGCAGGATAAGCTTTTGCCTTCACAGTCTCCACTGTACCGGAAAGAAAAAGCAGATAGCCCACGTCATAGTGTGTTTGTAACACAATGGTACTGCTGGAACACCACAGCTCCAGGATCAAACAGGCCATGCAGGAAACAGAAGGGGTAGTGGAGAAAGGCTACAAGACAAAAGTTGGATATACAGCACCCTCACATTGTCCCCAAATGGCACATCTGCACTCGAAGTTGGGATGCCAGCTGATAGAACTGGAGTCCTGTGGCAGTCGCGCTGAGACAGCCAACAACTAACCAGATCCTCTTGTCTTTAGCAGCTTGAGGCTTGGGTATATACTTGAAGCATTTAATCTCTAGTAACACTTTATATTAAGAGGAATTCAGATATGTTCTTAAATATAATAAAAACTTGAAAACCTCTAAGTATCTAAACAGACATGTATCATCATTTTTCTTTAAAACTGGTGTTTTACATAAGTGTACAGCCTCAAAATGAATTTTTAACTAGGCTACAATGACCGGAAAGACAAAATTGTGAAGTGACACTCATATTTAAATGACACATAGCCATAACAATCTAAGCTGATTTCTGCAGGTTGTGATGACTAATTAAATAAATGTCACTGTCTACAGGAACATATGCTAACTGAAAACTCTGTGCATGAGTGTATACATGTGCTAGCGTGATACCCAAACTCAATTAACAAGTCTCTACTAAAGATATGTCTGACAACAAGAGAAAGCTAAGAAAAAATACAACCTCAGGCTTGAGTGAAGAGGCTGGAGCTGTGGAATCGGAATGAATAAACAAAAAATTATTTTAACTCCAAGTAAACAAAGCCATAGACTAGGAAACAGTCACTAATAAATACAGTCAGCCTTTGCTTAGCAAATGACGACAAACATATAGAACTACACTGTGTTCTAGACACTAGTCTGAGAGAAAATAATGATTTAGTGAAGTTGGAGACCTAAATTTTCCTCCTGTGACACACAGCTTACATGAATGGTGATCATCCTCCTGCAGGAAATCCAAAAGTGTAATCCTTGCATGTCAGCCAAAAACGCACATCACAGGACATTCAAAACAGCCTAAGGGTTTCAGACAAATCATTTACATACATCTCAATAGGAATTAGGTACCCTACTCCCTTACATTAATTCATATTGTTCTAAGTGGGTTTAATCAGTGGACAACTTAACATAGCCATCTGTCTACTGTAGCCCTGATTGTCAGCATTAGCCACAACACTTAATATTCCACAGATGATATGCTGCCTGAGACACCGACAACATCTGTTAGCCGCTGACATGGCAATGCAGCAGCAGATACTGATATACCACCTGCTGATCTGCTCAGTCTTGTATATAGGCAAAACTGTCATTATCTCCTGAACAGCTAGCCAGAGATAATATTAATCTGTGTTATGTGTTAGCTTAATATTGCTTTAGATTTGAGATGCATTATACTTAAAGGAAGCCAAGAATAAAACACCCCATCCCACAATGTATAAAAACTAATAATAATGAGTTTATACTGTTGTTACTCACATAGGTTACATGAAGTTACATGAAGTTACATGCTACAAGTAGGTTTTGATGAAGACACAACATCACGATGTTGTGTCTTCATCAAAACCTACTTGTAGCATCTTCTGAACTGGCAGCACAAGCCACTTACTCCATGTTATAAATCAGGGTCAACTGCCCAAGAAGCCTTCAGGTCACTCCATCTCGTCCTAAAACACAGAAAACTTTGACTGTTATAATGCTTCCCCACTAATAAAACCTAAATGCTGCACATTCATTCCTTAAAGGAGTAATTGGGCCAATAATTAATCAACAGGAATAAGCTCAGGGATAACAGAGCCAGTGCAAAAAGACTATAGTGATTAATGCTTGTCAATCATAATATAAATTGGAGGTCCACAGCTCCAGGAGTAGAAGTGGTCCCCATTACCTGTTTGTGATGCACAGCTGGCTAGGTGATTTATCACCCAAGTTCAAATTTTTGTTATAATTAAGTCTTCATCATTCATCATCCTGAACTAGTTCCAGTCTAACACTAGTCCTGCCCTTTCCCATCAAGGTTAGTTTGGTGTCCACCACCTTTTTTTCTTACCTTCTTTCTCTTTCCCAAACTGTTGTCATCTCTACTAGTAACTGAGACTGAAACTTCTGCCCAGAAGAGATGAAAAGAATGAAGGGACCTTCAAAACCCCTAATTGGTAAGGAAAAACAATGTTAGTGTTAGATTTCACCTGCATACCTCTATGAAAAAATGGCATTATGGAGGAGATGGCTTTTCTGCATCATAAAGGAACAAGTCTTTGCAAAATGAACACTATAAACTCAAAGCAAGGTAAAAATTTGTAGTAGTTAGAATTTGAGGGTCCTCCATTATGAAGTTGCTGTACTACTTCTGTTTGTTGCCAGGACACGATCAAGTCCTAACCCAAGTCTACTATGCTGAAAGAAGCTGGATGCCACAGAGATTCAAATTCTGCATGACATGGTGCAAAGAAGAGGGATAGTTTCACCTAGTGACACTGTCAAAGTGTGCTATGTTTCCAAAATACAGTTATGTGCATAGGCCAACAATATAAACCTTAAAGCAGAGGCTGAGAGCTGCTGCTCATAGACAGTCTCCCAAAGCAGAAGCAGATTTCAACAGACTCTTCCTGCAAGTAGTGGATCAAAAACTGACCATAGTAAAATAAAAACAAATACAGGGGAAAGTTCAAGCTGACTCCCACCAGGAAAGGGATGATGTCAAGTTGCCACAGGTAAGGAGGTAGTGTGTAAGGAGACTTTGAGAAGTCAGAGATGCATCTCATAACTTGATGACCTGCATAACGACCACAGCACTTGGATTCTTGCAAAAAGGAAAAAAAAAAGAACACACAATTTCTGATCATCTAGAATTCAATCACAGCACAAAGCCAGTCAGCATTTCCATCACTTATCTTTATCTCCCAGACTAGCTATGGACACGTTTTAATTTATTGGAATACTTGTGTCACTGGTAAGTTATACACTGATACAGAAAACAGAGCCCATGCTCTCTCTTGACCTACAGAGGTGAAAAGAATCCCACACTCAGCACTGCCAGCCCACTTCATTCTCTCAAGACACCCAGCAGCCACAACACACAATTACAGGTCAGCGCAATGGAGTGTTCAAAATCTCTTTATATTGCTGTCACTGAAAAATTTAATCCCAGAGAAATTTAATCTCAGGCAGCCAGAGACAGGCAGCTAGTAAGCAATTTCCTATCACATCAGAACGATTAGTGCCTTGCATCCCAGACATTCATTACAGGCCAGGAAAGGAAAACCCAACAGATTCAGATTATTTTTAATTTTTTTTAAACTTCCGTAAATAGCACTAGTTAAATGAAAATACAAAAAAATGTTTTAAAGAGTTGAGTTCTTTCTTATTTTCAGTATAAATGCTAGTGATTCATTAAAGGGTATGTGCAAGGAACCAGAGATGAAGCCCTCCTTTAATGGGAGTGAACAGGAGCTAAAGTCTAGTAATTATATAGGACAAGGAACTCCTTTCACCTTTCCATTTTATAGCCCGTTTTATGGCTTTGGCATTACATGGGATACCGCTAATAGGAAAAGAAAAGTGGTTATAACATTGCTTACTTAAACAACCCAAGTCACATACATAATACTCAAGCCCTTATTTTCTCTCTGCTTATTATCCCCTTGTGACTAAAACTCTCCTTTTCTGAATTCACACCAGGGTGTTTGCACAGAGCTTTATATAGAAAAATCAAGCCACTATATATTGCACAGACTTTCAAGCGATACTAAGAGATCACTTTATTTGTAACAGCGGTAGACAGCTTTAGTACTTGGCAATTCAGTAGAATATCTGATCTGCAATAATTATTTTGGAATACTGTCATTTTTCTGAAATCAATCCCCGTTATTAATTAATATACAACACTCAAACTGTGCTTTCATTATGGAGTAAAGAAAGACTCTACAAAGAGGGGTTTTTTTTTCCCCTGGAATAACTATATCAGAATATTTGCTCTAGAATAACTATTTCTGTACATTTCTGGAAGACAAGCCCCTTTGCTACAGTAATAACTGGAGCTCCCCAGGCAAGATTTTTTTTTTTTGCAGTCAACATCTAGTTTTTCAGTAACTAGAGATTTAAGTAAACTGTAGCTTCAACTAAAGGAATAGGACAAACAGGGTAGTGATTACATTTCATGTTATACTGCTACATGCTGAAATAACACAAAAAAAAATCCACAGTTGTCCTAAACAGTACAACATGATAACTGATGAGGCTACATAAGCCATATATGCCAGAGTGGTATCAACGAAAAAACAGAACAAACAAAAAAAAAAAACCCAAAACCTATGAACATTGATGTAGTGGATATCAGAGCAGACAACCCTTCCTTTGGCAGTTCAGACATAGCTTTCAATCTCCTTTCCTTCAACAGCATCAACTTCCTTGTCCAGGCTGTCATTTCACATCACACCTGATGTCTGACAACTACAGTTCTGTATTTTTCATGTGTATAACCTCTACCAATGCAAAGCTACTGCTATTAGAACTTATCATTACTGAAGGCATGATGGCACAATATCTTCATTTTCACATATGAAAATTTATTTTTCATGTTTCACATTTGGAGGTTTGTAAGACATGGGCAGGCCTAAACCAGGGTCAGAGATGCACAGGTACAGAGAAGGAAAGAAAGATTACTCCAATGATCCATGTCCTTCAGTGCCATGCACAAGAGCAGCTCAGAATAATCTACTTGCCTGCTCCTTGCAGGAGGGTTGGACTAGATGACCTTTCAAGGTCCCTTCCAACCTAAGCCATTCTATGATCTATGAAAATTCCAACTCATAAATGGTTAGGTTCCTTAATTAGATAAGGATTAAATATACTAAATTACAGCCTTCTTTACGACCAACACAAATGAACCTATCATGGCTTAAGGTATCAAAATATAGGTGAGAAGTCTTTGAGACTTAAGAAAGCTACAAACTTTGGGAGGTTATCTTCTCTTTGCCCTCACAGGCATTAATATTTTTAAGAAAGGATAAATACAGAGTGAAAGATTTTTTTTCTCTGCAAGAACATGACCTTTGAATACAGAGTGAAATTTTCAAAGACAGAAAAGGCAACAAAAAGCCTGACTCTCGGTGAAAGTCAACAGGAGCAGAGTGGCAGACTGTCATTTTTGTCTTATTCTAATGAAGGCAGGAGCTTAATTACAGGCCATCATGGAGTACTCTCAACCTTCAAACTGACTTTATTGAGGGCAGGAGAAGAACAGCCTGATCAGACTTAACTGCCATCCCCAAAACTAAACAAAAAAATAAATAGCAGTGTGTTGTGCACAATGCAAACTCATTACTTCCATGGAAGAGTTAATTATCGTGACCTAAATCAGTAACAGTGGTCACCTAATCAGAGAAACTCTGCCTTCCCCATACCAACTGAGCACATGAACAGTAGATTAAATTCTAACCACGGCAGCGTGCGAGTGACCTCCCACTTCCTAGAACCTGTGCTACACCCCATCATTCATAGTTAAGCACCACTGTGAGAGCACCAAAGCCCTGTAATCATGGGGAAAAGCATATTACTGAACTTAGTTTTCAATGCTGTCTCTCCCTGCAAGCAAGCAAGCAAAAGTGGTCAACATCAGACCTTTGTCACTCCCTTTTCTTTTTTCCTGACATGCTATGAGCAACCCACAATGCCTAAATTCTCATACCGGCAGCGCCAGCTCTCAACTCCGGTCAATAGGCAGGCAGGCTACCCTACAGTCCCTGCACTAACCAATTTGAGATGCATGAGCTCCTGGCAGCAAAATAATTATTTCCTCAGAGGTTCCTATTGTGTCTGGCACGCCATGAATTCTGTTCAAGTTCAATGTCAATTTATCACTCTACATTACTGGCAGCAGCTGACATCATGGGTGCAATTGTTAAAGAAAAGGGAAATTATTTCTGCCCCCGTACGTTTAGATTCCCTCCCCCTCCAAAATAAGCACAGCAAAGGGAGAAAGTTTTGAGCAATCTGAAATCACAGAACACCTCTTTCTATAAGAGTACTGCACTTCTCCAGCAAACCTCTCTATCTACCACCACTGAATACTATCAGGTATTGTAGAGACCTGAATGTGAACAGAGATCTAAAGTATGACCTACAAAAAGGCAGTATTTTTAGAACATGATGAAATTCCCCCCCCAAATTGTAACACTTTCTTTGGGTGTGATGGAGTGGGGTACAGAGTATGCTGGCCCCTCTCTAGCAAAGCAGGGCAGTATGTGCTACTTACTGCACATGGGCAGCCTGGCAGAAAATCAACTGCTGTGCTAGGGGAGACTGAAGTGCCAGCACCTCACAGGCTGGAGCCCACCAGCTCCCCTGTCATGATTTTGATGCATTGCACGATACATCACTTGCATTTGTTTTCTCCAATAAATGGCATAGAAAGATGGTTTAAAACTTGTGGTACTCCCCACCGCTACCCATAAAAAAACCAAACCAACCCCAAGGGACTGCTTACACAGGGTATGTTACTCAGTATCAATACAAAAGTGTTTTACCATCATTTGCTATCAATTTTCAACTCTGAATGCAAAGAGCGACTCAAAACCATAATTTCAACAAGAAAAAGACAACACTGTGAGAGACAGGACTTGCTTTGAGTAACCACTCTGGGAGTTAGTATTACTCTACTTTTTCCAAAACAATTACATAACTTTAGTTAAAAAAAAAAAAAGACAGAAGCATCACAGATGCTTCACAGAGACCAAAAAGCTATTGAATTCAGTGAGCTGAAACCTGCAGCATGTGTAGCACAACCCCACCAGCAAGAAGCTACCATCCAGCTGGTCGTACCAATGCTTCTCACTGGTGCCCAGCAGCAGGGCAAGAGGTAGTGAGCACCCCCTGAAACACTGAAAATAAGAGGACCTGTTCTACCATAAGAGTGGTCATGGTTTGCCCAGAGAGGTTAAGGAGACGAAGCAATCTGACAAGCTTACATGCTTACTCGCAGTATTATTAAAATTTGATCAAAGGATAAGAAGTTCTCTCATCTTTCAATACCAGATAATGTCACAACCAGCACATAAATTCCCTTCTGTTAGGAAATTAACCTTCATGATTTTAGAAACTTCAAAGATGCTTCGTTATTGATTGCCTAAGCTAATTTTCCATAGCTTGAAGGCATTTTTTCCTTTCTTTTTATGCTCACTCTGTGCAGATTCTTAAGAAGCAGTTTAGCCTATAGGCTATTACAACTTGCTGCTTAACAGATATCCACTCTGACTCCGTATTTTGCATCACTAGCTAAAACACTAAATCCATAAGCACCTGAATGCTTATCACTTTGAACCCTGCAAGACTCATGCTTCAAGGCAGCCTTTGACACCCTGAGCCACTGATACAACCCTTTGCCATTCTGCAGTTCCCTCGCTTACTTCACGTTTTCCAGACTCCGAAACCGAGACCGGGTTGGAGAGCTGGCAGCAGCAGTAAAGCTGTAGTGTAGTATCTCGATGCAGTCCTGAGCAAGTCCTGGTTACTGACAGGGATGGCGTGTTCACCAAAGGTGAACCCATCACAGGTCCCCATCACAGGCAGAGGTCTCAGCCTCACCAACATTACACAGGCAGAGACACTCCAGTGTACGCAGAGCATCTCCCCCACCACACAGCCCCAGCTTGGTGGGAGCTCTGCCTGCTAAAAAAAACCTTTATCCTCTCATTTTATCCTTGTCATACTCTGCACTAGTTACAGGAAATGCAAGACAAGATGAAGAAGCAGAGCTGAGTTCAAGCAGGACAGGTCCTCGCTGGAAGAGCGTGGTGAGGAGCTCAAGGACAGCCTTATGGTCTGTGATTCTTCTGCAGATGTAGCGGCAACAAAAGGCTTTCCAGCATTTCTAGAAATAAATGGACTAGTCCCTTATTACAACAGGGTTGCTACGTACTCCTCAGTGCCAGGACAGAGCAAATTCATCCCTTTGCTGTTTAGCAGTTACAGAATTAAGTGCTGGCACTACAGCACATTAAAAACAAGCAGTAAGATGAAACTATATGCTGCTGTAGTACTTAGTCTTTAAGTAGGTAAAAATGCTGCTTCCCAGGTTACATAAAGAAGCTGGGAAATATCCAATTCATCACCAAATCAAGGCTTCTGATGCATCACTTTCATTTAGTCATAGCCAGACTTAAGATTTGCAAGAGATAATCGCATAACAAAGCAAATTTATGTCACAGAAAAGTTAATTTGCAGCTACATTACATGATGGAAGAATTTCACCTTGCAGCTGAAAATAAAATTACAAATAGATTGGCACTCAGACTGTGAGTCAGAAAGACCTCGCAGAAGAATAGCAAAGACAAGTTTTCAGAATGAGAATCAGCTGATTTCTGAAGAATAAATTGTACCTCTACCATGTAAAGAAAAAAAAAAGACAAATATATTGATAGCTTGAAAAAAAAGTAGTGAATATTTGAAAACTTGAGGTTTTATCTAACACAGAACTGGTTCTTACTGTTTTTAAGGCCAAGGCAATACAAAGGTCAGTCTATAAAATTTGGCTCCACTGTAGAGAAGAACTTAAAAAAAAAATCACATCTCCACATACTGACTTTTCTGTCTCTCAGCCTCTCATACATATGCATATGTATACACACTGCATTGCTCCAGCTTTTTTCCATCCAAATAGACTATAAAAATACAAGTAGCAGTAAAATATAGGATACACAAGAAAATCCTATAACCACAAGATATGTAAGTACATACTGCTGCAACCTACTGCTTCCCCTTCTCATCACAGCCTTTGACAGAAAGTTGACGTGCATTTGAAATACGCATCGATGAAGCATTTTGGTAGTAAAAGAAAAGGTCAAACCAGAGGAAACACCATGGGAACACATACTTAATATACCATTTTCACCTCTGGGTTAAAACAATGCAATAGGTTCAGGAGGATCTTGTATCAAACTAAATCAGCTTTCCACTGCTGTTTGTGCAACCCTTTAGTGTGTACTTCGGGAATATCTGGTAAATTTTTTTTTTCCCCCTAAATCACAGTTTAAGACAGTTAAGATTAAAGAAACCAGCGTCTTTTCACACTCTATGGACAGTTCGTTGGGTTGGGGTTGTTTTGTTTTTTTAAAAAAGGTATAGGAAAACCCGCTAGCTGCCTGAACAACTTACTGGCTGAAAACACAAGTATTCTTTCAAGCTGGATTGCATGACAGCTGCTACACGTATTTCTACCATCCACCTCCGAGATAAAATGCAAATACAAATTCTGATTACTTATGAACATCAAAGAAAAAAATATCATTTAGGGCTTGAGTCGCCCATTGGCTTGGTGCCCTGGCCAAAATCCAGCTTCAGTAATTACTCAAAGATGCATCTTGCCCTTAAGCTGCATTCAGCAATATTAACTTGGTTTTGTTTTCCTCCCTAAGGCTACAGAGAGCAGAGTCTAAATTTTGTGTGTGTGAGAGCACTCTCAAAAGATACCTTCAGTGAAGCTCTACCTGTGTTTGGAGAGACCCTCCTCCAGAAACCTTTCCACCAAATCCATGAATTGTGAACAACAGAAATATTGAGTAACCATACTTCCTATCAACTATTAAAAGAATAATCAGTCTTTCATTAATACAGCAGAACACCACAGGCTGGGAGACAGATCTAGTTGCTGCTGGTAGCCTCTGTCTGCTCCCAGATGGACAGAGATTGTACTTATCAGCCAGATAAATGAAAAAAGAAATAATTTCTCACCTTTGGTGGTATAAGCTGCCTGCTTCAAAATGCAAAACATGTAGCTTATAATATCTGTGTGCATCTTAAATGCCCCACAGTTATAAGAAATCTGCATCAAAGATGCAAAAGAGACTGACTGTTCTTCGGGTTTGTTTTTTTTTTTTTTGTTTTAACAGCCCTATTCTTTTCAAAGTAGCTTGGTTTTGGTACAGCAGAGACATGCATAGGAATATGAGTGTAAGTGATATAAAAAAATCCAATAATTGAAAAAAGAGGAGTGTGAAAGCAAATATAAACATGTGAGGTGGTCAAGAAGTATGCTAGAAAGGACCAGAGAATCTAGGCAGAGATAGAAAGGCAGGTACAAAGGTAGGAAAAAAGCATGCTGAAAGTAGATCAAGACTGGGAGTTCACAGAATTATCAAGGTTGGAAAGGACCTTCAAGACAAAGTCCAACTGTTTAGCCTGCATCACCATTATCTCTAAACCATCTCCCAAAGTGCCACATCTACCCATTTTTCTAAGAGTTCCAGGGACAGTGATTCCACCACCTCCCTGGACAGCCTGTTCCAATGCTTCACCAATCTTTGATGAAGAAGTTTTTTCTAATACCCAATCTGAACCTCCCCTGGTCAAACTTGAACACACTCCCTCTCGTGCTGTCACTAGTTGTGAAGAGGTCAACTAGTTGTGAAGAGTGAAGAGGTCAACACTACTCCTTCTTTCAGGTAGTTGTAGGGAGTGATAAGGTCTCCCCTCAGCCTCCCCTTCTCCAGGCTCAACAGCCCCAGCTCCCTCAGCTTCTCTTCATCAGACCTGTTCTCCAGACCCCTAATCAGCCTAGTTGCCCTTCTATCCACAAGCAAGCCAGAAGATGAAACACTCTGGAAGAGAATCAGAGACTGATCATAATGCACCACGTTGCCTTTACCCAACCACTGAGCAGGGAGGGTTCTTCTCACCAAATGCTGGACCAGCTCCTCTCTCAGTAGGTGGGATTCTCTGACAAATTAAGACTTTAAGTGACAAGTCCAGTCTTAGTTATTAGCACCCTGGCAAAAAGGCATGCAGCACTCTGAAGCTGTCCTGGTTGGATCCTGGAGACAGAATCACTTCTTCCTATGCTGAAAGAGCAAATCACGATACATCTGGTCCAAGCACCATTGAAGCCAAGACAGTGACTGGTCCTTGCAGCATTACAGAAACACCAAATAATCTGAAAAGCATAAGAAAAACCAAGACACCAACTCAGAGGCCCTGCCCCAGGATGCATAGCTGGGTGATGGGACCCAAGCCCCCTTCCAAGCTGCCTGCCCAACAGTACTGGCTGTGCCACCTCTGCGAGGTTCTTCAGGTGATCCCAAAGCCAAGACAGCTTTAAATTCTTACCTTACTCAGACAAGACAGACACGTAAAAGCCCTTTTTAATTCATCTTGCTTTGAAAGAAAACTGTAGGGCACTTTATAATTAGCTACTAACCCAGGGAGCCATTATTGCTGTACACCTAGGCAAACAGATTTTGGTGTTTTGTTGGTTTTTTTTATTGTTTGGGTTTTTTTATGAAGAAAGCCAACTACCCAGAAAAGTTATCATCCAGAATAAGTCACTGGTGCAGGCTGATCACCCTGAAGCCTCAAGACCCACAGCAGCCTGAAGACCTGCTACAAACCCAGCAACCTCAGCCCCCAGGTCACTTTACTGCTAAGCAACAGCACTCAGCACTATTTTGGCCACACTGAAGCTCAGCTTTGGGGAAATTGCAGAGCAGCGGGAGGAAAAAAACCCAAACAAACCTATCCATTTAATAAAGGTTTCTAGCAATACTGTATTTAATACCGAGAGCTACTGTAATATAGCAGATGGTCCTTGCCTAAAAAGCTCAAAGTCTTTCTTCTCTGGTTCAAAACACAAAAATAAACATAGGAAGAAACAACCAAGAAAAAAACACCATTGTCCCTTCAGATTACAGCTGGTTTTGACATGGTCATTTATTGCCATTTAACAGCATCAAAACCACAGCTAATCATTTCTACCACTAAAAATTCCACAAAGATGTACCTTTGGGTATATTTCTTAGAAATATTATTTGCCTTTTATTCCTCTGTCAGCATGCATATCACTTTGCCAGCCTCCCTCCAGTTTCCTTTCCCTCTGGAAGAGAACATTTCCTGTCTTGCCCTAGAAAATATTAAACCTTTGGAACAGAAAAGCTCATTTTTCCCACTTCATCAGTGAATGCTGTTCAAACTCATCTAAAGAAATACTGCCTGTGTTCATGGTCTGCACGCTCTCTCACTTTCCCATGCCAAGAAATCAGCTATAAATGCCAGAAACAGAATTTCTTCCTGCTTCTGTCTAGTTCACATGAAAGTCAGCTGGAAACTACCACTCTGGTTGTTGTGAAAAATCACGTAGAAAGCAGTAAAAGAAAAAAAAAAGTGATGCCAAATACAGTAAAAGGAATCTCTGTTCTCCTATGTAGCCGCCCCCCCTTTTTTTTATTTTTAGGAAAAAAAAAAAGGAAAATAAAATAGCAAAGTTGTTTTAACTTGCAAGTATAAACCTGATTCAGAATCCAGTATAACCCATAGCACACTTTTGTCTACCATCAAAGGCTCTGGCCAATGCAGGTTCAAAACAGATGCTGACATCAACAATTTCCCAGGGGCTGACCAACTGGTTTGCTCTGTCTGTACCAGCACCCATCCGCTCATGTGACTGCATCCAACTCCTTCTCCCACTATAGGACCAGGCACCAACAGTTCTCACAAAAAGCAGTGGAGATAGTATTTTGTTTGCAGGAATTTGACCTCATACGACATCACTGAAGCCCAGCAGCACATGTCTCCCAAACCTTGACCCACCTGTTGATTCACAGGTGACAAAACCAAAACACATGAAGAGCAGGAGGAAGTTCAAAGCCACATCTGATCACCACTTGGGCAGATGAGGCTGGAGAAGGCACTTCAGAACACGTGCATGTGGAGTGCAGATGGAAGCAGCAGCCAGTTTAAGCTTTAAAACCTCCTCTGGGGAATGCTGATCCCCAAAATGTTATGCTGGATTATTTAGGCTTGCTTTGTGATCTTTACGGTACTCAAAACTTGTATGCAGGCAGATAGATATGTTGAGTCATTTACTGACTACATCCAGGTGTCTCTAGTTCACCAGTTATTTCCTTAAGCAAAATGTCTTTTAATACACAACAACTTTCTTTTCAGTAAACTTTATATCATATGATCTGTATTCAGCAGACAAGAGCAAAGTGGGACAAGCCACAGTTCTTGAAAATCACAATGTTTTACTTGGGATGTTGGGGATGTTTAGATGACACAGAAATGGACTAATTTGTTACACTTCTTTTTGAGGTTGGTTTTTATTTCCTTTAGCTATCAACATTTGCAGCCACTACAGTGTCAGAGAGCAGGAGACCCCACCTCCCCTCTACGTACTGAATTAATTCTATTAACTTGATGCATCGATCAGTACGTGTTATGTTCTTCAGAGATCATGCATATTCTTTTTATTCTAGGGACATTAAAAACTATTAGAAAAAAACTTTTGCTAAGTGTATTTGGCAAGATAACAAACCCTTATTAGCATTAGCTGTGTTATTGCAGCTAAAGACAAGGAAGGTCCTTCCTTCCCCAAATTTACAGTTTTATAATTGAGTATGTCAACTAAGATTTAACCAAGATTTTACAGCAGGCAGTAGTTGAGGGTAACTACTGCAAAGTCACTGAAGAAGGATATGTGCCTTATTTTTCTAGAAGCTGAATTCATTTTATCTAGCCATTTTGTACAGCAACCATCTTTATACAACTGTGCTGCAAATTTGCAAAACACTAGACTTTACATTAACAGACCAGTGGATGGTACTGCCATACTATAAAAATTATCTTTGTTATCATTAGAAACCCCCAACTTTTACTTGTTCAAGGGAAATTTAAACATATATTTTCCTTTTCTGACTGATGCTGACATTTATGGTACCACAACTCCAAGTTAGATGTCCCAGACCTGTGGTCTTATTCCTGAAGACAGGAATATATTTACAGAGCTCTGAAACTCTTGGTAGGAGACCAAGGGGTCCAGATTACCCTCGTAAAATGTTATTTCAAAGGCCTGATCCTTAGGAGTGACCCATGTTCTATGTGAATTAAGTGATGTTCAAGAAAGTCATCTTCCAAGGACAATCTCAATAGTCAGATGCTAAGCATCTACCAAACAACATATTAATATCAATGTGATAGTATCACATGGTGATCATATCGACAAAGATAATTGGGGATATAGTGTCTATGGGTTACAAAGGGCTATCCTTGCTCCGTAGTAAATCTTCCCCAAAGTCAGTTCTTTCAACAGCGGAAAGGAAAAAACGAGGAAGGTGACACTTTCTTTGTGCCCTGTTGAGTGGCTCCATGGCAGATTTACATTATTTAAGTAGGAGCTATGTCTGTGTTTTATTAGAGAAGTCTCGCGTGTTACCAAACACAAGCTATATTACAGGACATCTGTATGTGAATTGTGGGGTTTTTTTAGAAGCTGAACACTCAGCCAAATTGGACCAAGTGTTTTGAGAACAGATGTTGTCCCTCAGCCTCCATACCTGCTCAGTGTTAAGGTCTCAGTGAAAGCTTTAATGAAGCCTTCAGTAAATTTACAAGAATTATTTTATAACCTAGTCTGCTACTCACTGCTGCTTCTCTTAGCACAAAAACTAAGCTAAAGTTACCCAAAATTGATTAAAAATTCAAAGGAATTTTGCTGAACACATTGTGTATTAGCAAAGCGGATTAGGTTTGGGAGCTTTCACCAAGTGTTCACTCAACAGCACAAACACTGCACAAATGCCCTGGTGTTACCCAGGCAGGGACCTTTCCAATGCTATTGGCAAAGTACAAGGTAAAACACAGGATTATTTTTTGCAGCTGTTCAGAGTGGTAAAATTGTATTAGCTGTATATAATAGTCCGGTATTATCACACAACACAACAGCATGAAATATAGCAAGAGTGCAGCAGCTGGGAGAAGGAAATCGATCGGTATTTAAAACACCATTTAGTTGATTTACCTATAGCATGAAGAACTGTCATCTAAGTTTCTCATGGACACATCTCCAAATAACTGTATGTACTGAGGAGATAATTTACTAAAAGGCTTTTAAATGCTATTAAAAGAAACACATTAAAATCAACTAAAAGGTTTTATAAAAACACCCATCTTCTCTTTCATTTCCTGTGCTCTTGCCAGCATCATTCCACCCTTTCATACTCCCACTGAAGCAAACAAGATGTTTTTCCCCAATTGAAATACCTCAGAAGAGACCATATTCTAACCATTACAACTGGAAACCTTCCAGGCACCGCTCATATGTTTCTGGATCAGTGTGTGTGCTTTCATTTAACTTTAGTGTTCTTTTGCACATCATAGGTTTGCAAAACATACACCTTGTGTATGTGTTGGGGATGAAGTAGACCAAGTCTTGATCAGATGGTTTGTCAAGGATTTTTCATTCCCTCAAAGAGATAAATACAGCACCTACTAATATTAATTTAGAACTGGAATCCATCCCACCTAGCTATCAAAACTACCCATCAGGTCACTTTCTCATCTTCTATGAAGAGGAAGGGAAGACGTATTCAGAGATAAGGACCCATTTTAAGACAGGACAAGATATATTCTGGAAGGGCTCATCTTCCTCCGCTGAGCACATAGAGAGCATCCATTGCCAAAAGCCCAGCCTAGAGATGGACAATATCAGGCAAAACAAACCAAACCTACACTGCAATTAATAAACCATACTTTAGACGTGCATTCACTATCAAATTTAGCCCTATGCCCATGAATCCTGGCAACAGCCGATGATTGTTGAAACCTTGGAGCAAAAGTTGCAGAAGTAGGATAAACTATTCAGGAGCCTAAACCCCACTTCGCAAATCCACAGTGCAGCTCTATCTAAAAACCAAAAACAACCCATCCCAATCCAAAACCAACAAAATAACACACCCCCAAAAACCACATGCACAACCTCCCAGGGGCTACAAGGAAAATTTCTTCAAGCCTCTATCCATCAGCATCAGGAGGCTGAAGGTCAGAGAGAATCATGCACTTGGTACAGAAGAAAAAAAAAAAAAAAAGGAAGAAAAAAAGGTGCAAGATCTGCTCTTAGACCACAAAAAAACCAGCCATGGAATTCTCAAATGAGCAAAATTTGAAATTCATTTTGAATCACAAGCGAATTTAACAGTTTCACTTGTGAATCTCAGAAAATTACCATGTGCTTAGAGTTTGTGGGGTAATTTGAATGACATGCCATTCCCCATTCATAACCAAGCAGTTGGATTATCTGCTTTAGAAGAAAAATTCCATTCATTCACAGCCTCGGAGCGCGACTGGGTCTTCCATAAGAAATAATAATTAGAGCAGAGAAAGTGCTCCCTCAAGCCAGCGGTTCTCTGCTAACTCAAAGGAATTCACCCATTTATTCCACGTGCAATATTAGCTCTCATGCCCATGGGCAAGGAAACAACGTACCTCACAGTTTGTTTATTGTTTGGCTACCAGGACATAGCTGTTNGGGGAGGGGGGAGTTGGGCACGAGGGAACAAAATAAATAAATAAATCTACATAACAGGTTTGCTCTGTCTCTCAAAGCAGCCTACCAAGTGCTGTGTCACCTCCTCCCACAGCAGGGCTCTGCTACATTCCTGCTTCCAGACACTCACAGTTGTATGGAAAAGTTGTCAGGGTCCCCGAGCCCACGCACCATTTTGTGCCGATACGTTACTTTCACACAAGAGATGTAAAACCTCAGGTCTCAAGAGGCAACTTCCCAGCAGCTCGGATTAAGCGACAGAGGTCTCGGGCAGCAGAATTTGGCGTCGGCCAGCCTGTCGCAGAGGCCACCGTGCACTCACACAAAGGCATTGCCGCTCTTTCAGCCTCAAGTTTTATCAATGAACACAGCGGATTCCAGGCACTGTTCCCCCGTTGCCTAGCTGAGGGATGCTCATTGAGGCTTTAATCATGGTTAGGTGCCACAAAGGAGGGGACCAGAAGACCACACCACACAATGCAGCTCAGCAGCACATCAAAGAGGCAGGAGCTATAGCTCTGCTCACTTTCACATGTGCTCTCCCACCCAGCAGCAGCCACCAAGAAGGACGGTGCTGCTATGCTCCCCACCGTGGGAAACCCCCACAGGGGAAGACCAGAAGCAGCCTGGGATGCCACTACAATCCCCATCACTGCTCAAGGCGAAGGGCACAAGGGCTCTGCAACAGGACAAGCAGAGCCCACTGCTTGGCATCTCATACTTGCCCACACACAGAGACTATGCTGTGACCAATTATACCCTTGCACCAAGGGAAACAGTTATGGCAGACCATAGTGATATGACAAGTCTCAGGTCTGAATGTAAATCCTTCATCCCCTTCTTTAGTAACTCTAAAACTGCAGCTTTGACAAAAGGCTGGGAAAAAGAAAAAAAGAATCACACAAGTCAGAGTACAGCGGATGGTTTAAGATCATCTGTGCCACCCTGTTCTCTGCTGATGGGAGGAAGAAGAAACTCATATCCTCCATATGGGTTTGAAAAAGTTTTCTGCAATTCAGTTTTGATGATATATCTTTCCGTGAAAGATTAGGTCACATACAATTGGATATCTCCTCCAAGTTCTGTTTCCCCTTACCCAGCTTTTGTATCTATCCCCTCAGCCTTAATTATGTCTTGAGATGTCTGAAATGCCTGTCTGAAATGCCTTCTGCTGTAGTACAGAAAATAAGCAAGACTTTCAGGGTTTGTCCCCTTAAAAATAAAAAGGAATAGCACATGCAGGTTGGCTATTACATGTTCTTTCACATCCTTCAACCTTCCTACCCCAAATGAATATAACCTCTTTTCCAAGAGCACGCCGCAAGACAAAGCAGAGCTAGGACTTAGCAGAAAGAAATGACATCACAAAAGTTTCTAGCAAAGACAGCAAGGAAGAAATTGGATGAAAAACTAGGGTACTTATGGAGGCTAAATTAATCTTTGACATTCTGGAGGGCTGTGCTGGTATTGTCAAGGGCACAGATACCTTCAGTGCATTCTGTGGGTAGTTTTTTATCCTAAATCAGCCACTGAATTCAATTCAACATGGGTAGAAATAGTGTTTTATTTAGGAGGTTAATATTTCCTGGTGTTAAGCTTATCGCTATAGTCCAGGATGAAAAGGCAGGTGCTGTGTTGAAGTTGGTAGGCTTTCATGAGTACACCATGCTGCCCTAGAGATACCAAAGCATGACAGTTACATTTTCTTCTTCTATTTTTCTCCCTCAGACACCTCACAAGATATGATTGTCAGTTTTCCTTACTGCTGTAGGGCCAAACTCTACAAGCTTTACAAGAAAGCACACGGATCTTTATTCTTCTGCACCTTGAAAGACAATCCTTTTCAAATATTTGAGACTGAAATTTCAGGTTCGTTAACTGCACTTTACATTGGGGTGACAAGAGTTGCTTCTCTGTCCAAGTAACACTATTTGCTGCAGATGGAATCTGAGTCTCACTCTTTGCTTGTTTGGGTATATTAGGCTATATTAAGCTATTGTATCATGGCCAGACCACTGCATTTGTAGAGGGCGATTCCACCTCTGTCAGGAGAGAAATTCATGTTCCTCTGCTTAAGCAGCGGACATATCAGTGCCTTGGAAATACAGAGCTGAGATAACAGAAGAGAAGCTCCCTCAAGTTAAGGAGTGTGTTGGCATGCAGCAAAGGATATGAGCTACAAAGTAGGCAAAGAAACGAACTTTGCAGACACATTTGGATCTGAAGCTGGACAAGTCTTCAGCTCAGGTTTTGTTATTATGGTTTCCAGGTCCACTTTGAGACAGAAAATCTCTAGAAGTACTGTGTTCCTGATTTACTCTACTAGTGTTCAGTTTGACTTCTGTTAAAAAGGTACCGTCTATTTAAAATATGCCAGAGACCATTCTTACAGCGACAAGCTATTTGAATGGTATGAAAACCGAAGGAAAGCAGTGAAGATGTCAGCAGAACGGCTTTTCCCATTTTTGGGGTCCAAGCATATGCAGTTCTGTGGTCAGTTAAAGCAGGGAGGTTTTTCTGATGTGATCCTAGAATACCTACCAAGCTGAACTCAATATTAATTTAAGTCATAACAGTCAAGGGATAATTGTATATAATCAGGCCACGCAAGTAAATGAGGAGGCAGCTTATTTACAGACACTGTTTTGTTGGCAAGAAAGAAAGCATTACCAAAATGAAACTAGAGAACTCAGTGCCAATATTATACATAATTCAACAGCATCCCAATTACACTGCCCTTCTAAGTTTCCTTGAGCAGCAGCAGCAAGAGATGAAAGAGATTCTTCCAGATCTGCGCCATGGCTTTTTTTGCATCTCGCACTCATTCGCCATGGCTGCTCCTTCCCCTTGCCAGCCTGTATTTGCAGTAAAAGTTAGAAGTGTTTATAAATATCTTTCCTGGTTGGTTTGGTTTTGGTTTGGTTTTTTTTTTTCTTTTCCATTAAACATTTCAAGTCTTCTGGTGTTTGCATCCAAGAGGGAAAACCAGAAGCATCCAGGGAATTGCCTTGCTCCATAGATCAGGACTGCATGTCAGAATGTGGGTTAAAAACTAAAGAGGTTTTGTTAGATGTTCTTACCACTACATTGTAATTATCTCACTACAGCATTAATATTGGTAGGTAAAAATAACGAATTTATGTGATAACAGTAAAAACTGCTCTTCCACTAGATGGGAGGCTGTGCCTCATTATTTTCTCTTCATCTGAAGATATACAAATCTGAGAGTATGGCGTCAGAAGAACAACTCAAAACCCTGCACATGGTGATGATGAAGCCACTGCCACAAAGACGTCACTTTCAATCTGATGTTTACCATCACACCAAACAATCTCAACCACAGAAGTCAAGCCCTGCTGTAAGCCTGCACTTATTTTTAAGCAGACAGGTTGCTTTTGTGAGACATGCTTAACAGATTAAAGCCATGGAAAAACAGACCCAGCTCATTTCTGCTTCTCAAAGCTCGTTCAAGCCTGCACATGTTTAAACAGAGCCAAATACGTCCACAAGAGCCTGGAGAAAAGTTAGGGGAAAGGATACAGGCAAGCAACTCCTCCCCGCAGGCAACAAAAAGCAGCAAGGCTATTTCAGTCTCAAAACCCTGAGATACTTTCTTCAAGAACTATGAGCACCTGACCCCTGCCTAAGAATATCTTCTCTGGGAAGGCCAAGAAGAGGCAGCCAAGCTGGGGAGGAATAAGAAGTGGAAGCTGCAGGTGATGGGGTGAAAGAATGGCGGCCACATAGGGAACAGCGGAAGAGGGACAACTGACACGTCCTTCACAAAAACAGCACTGAAAACACAATCTAAAATAGCTTCTCAGTGCTGGGCCCTTTGATAGGTAGAGTGAGCTGTCTCACAGCCAAACTTGCCATCAATACAGTCACAAAAAAAAAATCCCCAACAAAACCAACCCCGATGTTAACACCCAGATCTGTAAGCAATGCCAGTTTCTGTTCTTCATATGGGCAGAAACACAAATCTCTGACCTGAATCATAAAAGCAAAACCTACCAAGAACCCAGTTCAGACATCAGAAAGCAGTCATCCACCACCACTCATGAAAATAGCTGGCCAAGAAACTCAAGTACAACCTCATATTTGCCAAAAACTGGATAAACTGAAAAGGCACATGGAAAATAAGGGTATCACTGGTGACAGTCAACATGGCATCACAACGGGCAAATTATGCCTAACAACTTTGGTGGTCTTCTATGACAGGATTAAAACATTAGTGTGTCAGAGAAGGGGCAACTGATGTAACATACCTGAATTTATACAAAACATTTGACACTTGAGCATAACACTGTTGTCTTTACATTGGAGAGACAAGGATTAGACAAATGGACCAATTGCTAGATAAGATATTGGCTGGATGGTCACACTCATGTGGTAAACAGCTCCATGTCCAAGTGGAGACCTGCAACAAGTGGTACTCCTCAGGGGTCAGTACTAGGTCTGGCACTGTTTAATGTCTTTGGTTGAGACTAGGACAATGGGAACAATTGAAGCCTCTGCAAAATTGCAGATGTCACCAAACTGTGTGGTGTAGTCAGCACACTGAGGGAAGGGATGCTATCTAGAAGGACTTCAACAGGCTTGAGAAGTGGGACTACATGAACCTCGCGAAATTAAACAAGGCCAAGTGCAAGGTCCTACACATAGATCAGAGCAATCCCAAGCACAACCACTGGCAACAAGACAATGAATTAAGAGCAGAGCTGAGAATAAGGACTTGGGGATGTTAGTGGACAGGAAGCTCAACATGACCCAGCAACATGCACTTGCAGCCCAGAAAGCCAACTGTATCCTGGAATACATCAGAACTAACACAACCAGGAGGTCAAGGGGAGCGATTCTGTCCCTCTGCTCTCATGAGACCCTACCTGGAATGCCGTGTCCAGTTTTGGAGCCACAATCTCAAGACAAACATGGAGCTTGTGGAGCAAGCCCAGAAGAGGGGCACAAAGACAATCAGAGGGGCTGGAGCACCTCTCCTATGAAAACAGAGTGACAGTTGGGCTTGATCAGCCTAAAGAAGAGAAGGTTCCAGGGACATTTTATTGCAGCCTTCCAGTACATAAAGAGGGCCTGCTGAAAAGCTGAAGAGGGGCTGTTTACCATGAACTGATAGGACAAGGAGTAACAGCCTTAGGCTGAAAGAGAGTAGACTTCAATTAGACATCAATGTGAAATTATTTGCTGTGAGGGCAGTGAGGCCCTGGCATAGGCTGCCCAGAGAAGCTCTGGCTGCCCCCTCCCTAGCAATTTTCAAGGTCAGGTTGGATGGGGCTTTGGACAACCTGGTCTAGTGGAGGGTGTCCTCACCCTTAGTAGGGAGACTAGAAATCGATGGTTTTTGAGGTCCTTTCCAACCTAACACTTTCTGTAGGGCTGCTTAACAAAGCATTCTCTCAAAGGCATGGCTTTTGGGAAAGCAAGTGCATAGCTGCTGGCTCCAGGAAGAAAACAAAGAGAAAAGAAAGGCCAAAGAGTGACAATAGGCCTCTCAGGTCACATCAGCCAAATTAAAACAGCTCTTCACAAGGCAGTGTATGCAGAAAGGCTGTAATACAGTGCATGCCATCACAGATCAATTACTACTTTTCTAATCAACAGAGACATTACCAAACACCCTACCAGAGATGCAGACATGAGTCATGAGACCCACTGCAGCACTAACACAAACAAGATGCAATTACTTTAGACCTGTTGAACAGACACCTCTATCACACTCACCATGAAAAAGCAGCATAGGGGGTAAAGGCCCCGTTCCACCTTCCAGCATCAAAGAAACACACAGCATGATTCTAACAACTTTTTTGTGTAAACACCCACCCTCACTAACCTCAATCCTATCTAAAAATATATAAAAGGCCTAACAAAGAAGACTGTTGTCCATTTAGGGTTACATCACACCTCCACCATCAACTCTATAAGCACAATACACAAACACTTACTTACTCACTAAGCCAAACACCACCTTCTTCTTCCACTGCAAATCCATCCAGAGACACACTACCAAATATCAGGCCACCTTCTCTCTTCTCTCCAACTACAATTATATCACTTCCTCCCTATTTGTGTGAAGAATGTGCTACAGCTGACTGTTTATCTACTGCTGATGCCCACCAGGTCTCAGCTGGAGTCATCACTACTCTTCCTGAGAACATCAGCACTAGGGTTTGTAACGAGGAAGAAGGCAGGACAGCATGGAGTAGTAGGAAGCCAAGAACTTTGGCAATGATCAGTTACCTCAGGCATGGTATTACAAAACAGATGAGCCAAATAAAAAGCTTTTGGACATAATGACTTTGCCTTCCTTCTTTCCAGATTCTTTTACCTCCAATCCCTATTTTCCCCACTTCCTCTGTCCCTGCTCCTCCCTGTTCTGCTCAGGGGCTCCCTACTTTCTCCAGTCAATGTTTTAGTCTAATCAAAAGTTGGCTAAAAACCCAGAAGCTGCAGCCCCAGCCTCATCCAACACTGGTTTGAATGGCAGCTTGTCTTGTGGTTTAACACTGGTGGGCAATTAAGCACTGCACACTCGCTCCCTCCCCCATTGGGATGGGGAGGAAAATCAAAACAGAAGTTAAAGTCATGGGTTGAGAGAAAAACAGTTTAACAGGGTGGGAGTAATAACAATAATAAAATAATTAAAAAAAAAAATGTCCAGCACAATTGCTCACCATCTGATGCTCTGCTAGCTCCCAAGCCATGGTGAGCCATGAGCCCACTTCAGCTCCTCAAGTTTATATGCTGAGTATTACATCACATCCTGAGAACATCCCTTTCGCTAGTTTGGGTCAGCTGTCCTAGCTGTGCCCCTCCCCAGCATCTTGTGCACCTCCTCAGTGGCAAAGCAGGGGTAGCTGAAATGTCCTGCACTTAGTATAAATATTATTTAGCAACAACCAAAACATCAGTGTGTTACCAGCATTATTCTCATCCTAAATCCAAAACATGGCACTATGCCCACTGCCAGTAAAAAAATTAACTCTATCCTAGCCAAAACCAGGACAGTATCTACACCTTATTCTATACCATCTACATCATGCCCAGGTCCTACACTTTCCACTTAATTACATCACCACCAATTTTCATGTCTTTTGATACATATACACAAATATAATTTCCTTATTCAATGAACCATCCCTGTGAAAGGTCTGTAAAATGTCCATGAATGTCCACAAATGTCCACTGTGCTCATTTAGTTAATGATTTTGGGCTCCATCTATCATGGCATAGATAGTGTGTGGTGGTGGATTGTTGTATGCTGAAGCAAATTCTGGTTCCATTGGTTTCATGCCTGATGCTCTTCACTCGGTTTCATCAAGATTAATTCTTCATTCTTCATTAATCTGGGTGATTCTCCCTGTAATACCATTGATAAATCCTGATGTTACCAGTGTAGATGTAACTGAGCCACTTCAATTTTAACATCCTGATCCACCTGTTGGGTGTTTTGTGTTCCTCCATAGCCCAGCTCTAGGGTACATGGGCATCTATATAACGTACTTTTAGAACCAGCTTCTCCAGCCGGGCAGCGGTATCTTGCCACACTGGGGATGGCTTTGCCTCTGCATTGCCAGTTGCTTTTTCCATTGCTGCAACCACCCCCACAGGGCACTGGCCACTATCCATGAGTCAGGATAGAGATAGAGTATCAGACACAGAGGTAAAGCACTGGCTAATTTTCTTGTTCAGTAATGGCTAAAGCTAACTGGATGGCTTTCACCTCTACAAACTGCCTGGATTCACCTTCTCCATCAGCAGCTTCTGCAACTTGTAATGTAGGCCTCCATAGAGCAGCCTTCCATCCATATGCTTTCCCACAATGAGACAGGACCCATCAGCGATCAGGGCATATTTTTTTTTATTTTCTAACAGACATTCTTTGTCTTTGGGAAAGTCCATGATCAGTTCTAGAATCCCTGAGTGACTGGGGTTTCCTTATTTGAGCCCACTGTGGGCTCTGGGGCCATTCTCCCTCGCTGTAGTTTAGAGCATGTTCTTAACAACTGGTCATGCCCAGACTGGCCCAAAGGCTACTGTGTGGAGTGTTTCCTGTTTGATCTGTTCAAAGGCTTGTTGCTGCTCAGGGCCCCATTTAAAACTGTTCTTCTTCTGGGTCACCTGATAGAGAGGTTACAAACAGGCTGTAATTTGGGATATACACTTGCCAAAAACCCATGACACCTCCTTTTTACTAGTTTGTGGAGACATAGCTGTTATTTTGTTGATCACATACATTAGGATCTGATGATGCCCATCTTGCCATTTTATTCCTAAAAACTCGATCACCTGTGCAGGTCCCTTGACCTTAATTTGGTTTATGGCAAAACCATCTTTCACAAGGATTTGGACTATTTTATTTCTCAGATACTTTGGCTCAGTTGCCCCATATCATATCGTTAATGTACTGCACGTGTTCTGAAGCTTCACCATGTTCCAGTACAGTCTGGATCAGTCCATGGCAAATGGTGGGGCTGTGTTCCCACCCCTGGGGCAATCAGTTCCAGATGTACTGGATGCCTCTCCAAGTGAAAGCAAACTGTGGCCTGCACAAAGGAACTGACAAAAATGCATTTGAGGTATCAGTTGTGGCGTACGACTTGGCTGCCTTCGGCTGTGGCTCATATTCAAGTTCCAGCATGTCCGGCACGGCAGCTCTCAGTGGCAGCGTGACTTCATTCAGGCCACAATAGTCTACTGTCAGCCTCCACTTCCTGGTAGACTTCCGCACTGGCCATATGGGACTGCTAAAGGGTGAGTGGGTTCTGCTGATCATTCTTTGACACTCCAGTTGATGAATCTGCTCTTCTGTGTGGGAACCGGGGAGTCCCTGCATTTCCCAGTCACTCCCAGTTAGGCTCACTACAGCTGCCAGCAGTGTTAGCTGTTAGGATCCCTGTCACTCCAATACTACAGATGGGTTTTGCTCCTTCATGGTTTGATGGTGTTAGGGTACACTGTGCACCAGTGTCCGTTAGAGTTTGGTACTTCTGGGGGTCTGATCTGTCAGGCCATCTGATCCACACAGTCCAATAGACTAGGCTGTCCCTTTCCTCACCCTGGATGGAGACAGGGCCCCTCTATTCCTGCTTATGGTACCCATTACTCACATCTTATAAACATGACTTAAGTCCCTTTGAGAGGATCAGAATGCAAATCAGCCCTGCTGGGGAACTGCCTGCTGGAAACCAGAGTGGCATTTTTCCTGGAAGAATCCCTTTTTGCGATTGTTTTTCCTTGCAACTCACATTCCCATGCCTCTAAGGTCAAGGCCAATTTTCCAACCACTGGTAATAAAATTAATTCTATCTCAGTCAAAACCAGGACACCATGGCAGGTGCTCTCGGGAAATCTCCCCTTGGATTCTGACAGTAGGCACCTCAGAAGAGTTAGATGCCCCTGAGAAGAAGATGCCACCTCCTTCTTTCCCAAAGCCCACACAAACTGTGCACATCAGTGTTTTGTTCGTGGCAAACACTGCCCATAAAGTTTCACAGAAGCACTACAGTAACTGCAGACCAGATGCTTCTGAGTACTACACTGTATTTTATTGCACCGTATAGCATTTTACAAGCATTAACTAATCAACAACCTTCCAGGTAGTTAAGTTTAATTATCCCCATTTTACTGGTGCTGAACCAGACTTAGGGAGGTTGAGAGATTTGCCCAAGGCCAAAAAAACAACTGGTGTCCAATCCCAGACGGTAAATCAGGAGCTCCTGTATGTAACTTCTTCCTGAGCCTCTCACTGCAGCAGCAGCAGCAGCGAAGTTCCCTTCACCTTCTGCTGCAATACAAACTTCTTCTGGAAAACAAAACAAACAAACAAAAAACACAAAAGAAAAACAAAAAACAAACAAAAACAAAACAAAAAAAAAACAGGCAAAAGCCCACTGCACCATGCCCTTTATTGCAACAGATTGCTCAAGTTGCTTTTTGTCTAGCAGCTCTCCTCTAACTTAATCAAGCACAGGCAAGATGACACATATCATCACACTCTGGCTTTGGTCTCAAACCTCACGAAAGAATCAGTCAAGCAGTATGAACAGGTCATCTCCCCATCTTTCTATCTCTGATTACTACTTCTGCATCATGCCTATATCTGATGGTTTTGGGGGTGAGGTTTTTTTTTCTCCCTCAGTTTCCCCTTATCAGCTGACTGGTGTTTTTGTGCAGATGACTGTTTATCACCAAGCTTTTAATACCCAGCAACTGCAGTGGTGCATAAGTGGCAGCTGCAGCAGCAGTCCAGACCAAAAAGTGGTGAGATGATCAGTATACTGAGTGGATACTGTAACTTTTACTCAAAAACAAGAAAGAAAGACTGTCTGGAGATGTTAATTTTAAGGAACTTCACCTTAAAGATCACTGGATGAAACATTATCTCTGTGCACTGCCTGAAGACTGATCTCTCCCTACTGCCAGTTCTGTCTCTCAGTCTTGAACTGGCAGCATGGGCAGAGGTGACTGCCCCAACAGGTGACCAAATAGCTTTCTTCCCTTGGACTTGCTCTGGCCCCCACCTGCCTCACTTCCCATCATCAGCCTCCAGCAGGTTCTGTCTGATGCTCATCCTCTGGAAGCAAGTGAACAAACCCTACATCAGTTACCCATTTTGGCTGGTCTTTGCTACTGCTCCTCAGACAAGCACCACTGCCTCTGAAAGATAAATGCAGGGATGGCTGCTGCTCAAAGAAAAGCATGCAAATATACTCCACTTGGCAGGCAATTTAGTTGTAAGTTACATTTGTACCTTTGTTCCCTCTCCCACTTTGGGCCTGCCACACAGAATGGCAGCCAAAACACATCTCAAAGATTAGGGTCTGGCCTCAGAACCCTAATCCTGCAAACACCTCGGTTGTCGACTAGAGTATGGTCACGACTCATTTGATGCCTGATGCATGGTATTTGGCTAAAACAGTGCCCACATACCTGGAAAAAAATAATCATTAAAGGACAAAGAGGAATGATAAATTTAAAGTTGTCAGAGTGTAAGCTTCAAAATAAATTGCAGCTAAATACTCACAAGTGTAACAATATTTGGGATGTTAGCAAGACCATTCATAAATGAGAAAATAAATTGGTATTGATTCTGCAGGCTCATGTCTCAATATATCTATAGGTTTTAGAAGTGTAGGAATAAATCTAATAAATTAATCTAGCTGAGTAATAATAAGTTCCATTAACACAGTAATACCCACCAAATCAATATGTATGAACAATTTCAGACATCAAATTTAGCAGTAATTCTTCTGAGTTAGAATGTGCTAGAATTTATTTATTTATAATGAGACGATACATTCAGGTAACTTTCGTAGTTCATCTTAAAAGATCTCACATGCTTATATACACACACAGACACAGAGCCCTTTTTTCAAGTATATTCTTAGAGAATTACTTGGTGTCTTAAATAACTTCTTTAAGACAGGAAAAACTCTGAGTTTTCTTGGTTAACAAGGGCAACACTTGAACCATCGTATGGCTTTACATCTCACTCTGACAACTCTGCCTTACTCAGTGAGAGCATTTTGCTCTGAATGGCTTTTCTGATAAGATTCCACTTCTTGTTTAAAGGAAACAACACCTGGAATTTTCTGTTTCAATGCTGGTTAAGTGGTGCCTTCATACATGTATGACAACCATCACACCACCTTGTCCATCTGCTTCTAGATTACATCCTCCAATTGTCCTAGACTGCCAAAAAAAAAAAAAAAAAAAATGCTGGCAAGCAAAAATCAAAGCAAAGCAGCTTTGGCAGAAGAACCTGAAGAGGAGGCAACAAGGTCTCCAGGGCTATGCGCAGGTGTTGCTTCTCTGAGGGGAACTTCTGTCAATAGTGATCTCTGAATTCCAGACAAACAAAGCATCCATCTCAGCACACCAGACACCCAATGGCAAGGCTTGGGAATCTAAAATCTGACTGAAAGTTGCCTGTGCCTATCAGGTAGGTCACGCAGAAAAAGGGGGAACTGCAGCTTGGGCAGACCTAGGTGCCCACACACTTTTTCCCCATGATGTTAGATGAAGCTTGGAACCTTTCTCTGCCTGATGGTACTTAATCCCCAAATCCAGCTAATGAAAACTGTATCAACAATATTAAAGTTTTTTTCTTTCAAGTATGAAGTCCTACAACCATTAAAATATTTTCCCGCTCCCTGCTTAACTCTTCCCAACCTTCTTGCTATTTGCTGTCCATCTTCACTTTCAATCTACATAGGATGGTCCCTACAGACCACAATATACTAGCAGCAGAGACTTAAAGCCCATGATCAAAAGTATTTCATGTCTGTAGCAGCAGCAGAGAGAGAAAAGGAAAGAAGCAACTGGAAAGAAACATTTGTTCAGTTTCATTACAGATCTCAGCTTCTAGTAAGAGGAGATTTGAGAAGGTCAATGCTCAAAGCAGGCTGCAGAAGCCACTGAAAACACAGACCTATTTAAACTCCATAAAATATCAGCACTCAGAATAATCACAGCATAATTATTTGATTCTTATTAAGTATTTTCCAGCATTCGTCTCATCATCACAGAAGGGAAAAAAGCAAAGATCCATGCAAAAGCATACTGCACCCTGGGATATCCACAGAGGCACCTGGGTAGACAGCATCCAAGTTTCAATAAAAACAGAAAGCGTAAGATAGGGTAGAGGTTATGCCTTGTCCCTCTTGGAGCATTACCTGTCAGTGATACATCTCAGGCCTCCCATCTGTGATTCACAGTCTTGAAGAGTTAAGATATAGACATCTACCTCCTCTCTTCAGGAAATGGCAAAGAAAACTTGCTTTTCCCTTGTAGCCACCACTCCCATTCAGCACAACCCCTTAAAATTCCCCCTGTGGCTGAAATGGTCTGAGCTAGCAGCTCCAAGGCTACATTAAGGATTGGGATTTTAGTTATTAGGCTGGTGAGATCCAGGAGTGAAGCTGTGGAGCTCTCTTCCTTTTCAATAAGGTTGATGAAGACGTATCAGAGCAGGAACATACTCCAGGTACCTCCCTCCCATGCTGCTAGTGACTTCCTCTCCGTTTCACCAAACGGCAGCAGAAACATTTAGCCCCTCCTTAACTCATTTTCCATTTCTACCAGATGGAAACCAGAAAAAGTCAGGTCACATCAAAACACTTGCCAGATGAGACAAAGGCATGAGAACTAATGTGGCACAGAAGACAGCACCATTTTAAAATCACTGCAGCCCAATAGAAGACAGTAAACCAGGCTTCTTGACACATGTACAACAGTTTACACTGTAGTATTAATTACAACATGTAGCCAGTATTAGCTGATGATGGTATGAAAACAAAGTCTGAAAAGCCCTTCACTGTGAGGGCCATTAGTTTGGTTAGCCCTCTCTGGTGTTCATTTGTCAAATGCACTTTACAGTCATAGCAATTTATGAGTCCCTATACAGCTCTTCTTACAACAGGTGGGCTCAGCTCACAAACCTCTAAGCATGACTCTCCTGTTGCTGTTGGGTTTGGGAATGGTATTTTTGTATTTCTTTTAAAGTTGAGCTTCTTTTGCAAGATATTTTGCCTATGCTTTCCTAGTAATTAGCCATAATCAGTATTCGAGTGCTGATCTGTAAAGGCTATCTGCTGACTTAGAGGAAGGGAACACCTCAGTAATAGTCCCAGTGTTTCCCCTCTGCCTGCCGAAACCACCACGATAAGGACAGAGACTCCAGCCATCTCCAAAAAGAGAGCGCCACAAAGAGCCCTTCTGATAGCTGCTGGCATCTGTCCTTCCCCTCATTAGCACATTAAAGCTGCTCTGTCCATCCCATAAGAGCCACTCTGTCCATTCCTCCAGCTTTCTCTATGGAGCCATTTACAGTGCTGCTCCTTTGAAACCCCTCCCCAGTTCAAGAGGCAGTAACCCCTTCCCAAAGCCCACGGCACAGCCAGCGTCAAAAATTCCCACTCACAGACAGGCACCCAGCAAGTACTGGCCTTCTGAGTGTCACAGGTAGACAGACAGCACCCTCATATTTTGCCATGCCAAGTTGACCCTCCTAAGGAAAGTCTTTTCCCAATCAGTAGGTGGGCTGTCAGGTTTAGATTACAGTGCCCTCACTCCACATCAAACAATCCTATTTAAGATTAGGGCCGGCAAGGCCTGCATTTCCTAAGGTGCTTCCTCAGAAGCAAAAGTGGGGCGAGGGGGACAAACCTTCTCGACACCGACTCCGAAACCTGTCAGGAAACCACTCAGACACTTCGAAACCAAACTTGGACAGACTTCCAGTACCTTCTACAGCAGCAACAGGGAAGCTTTACGTACTCCAGCCCATCTTCACCCCTCCATCGAAGCGTTTTAAGGGTACTACAGCATGCCAGTAAGTGTGCATTCACTGAAATAGGTCATTTGGAGGGGAAGGCGAAGAGGATCTTTTTCTCCTGTTTTGTGGGTCCCTTTGAGGACTCAATTTTTTGGGGAACACCAGCTCACTTGCAGAGCTCACTTGCCTCCAAAATGGCAATTACGAGTAAACTAATGAGAAGAGGAAACAGCGGAAAATTTTTCAGGAACTGATTTCTTTATCCTCCATCTGGATGCTTTCCTACGGGTAGGTATGACCTTCCCACTTCCCTGACAAGAAAAGAATAATACTAACAGGTAGAAGAAAGCCAACCTAGATGCTTTATCTATGCTCTGAACTCATTTTCTTTGACTTACTTCAGACTGGTATAAATATTTTTACCTAAAAGGAGAGCTATCTGAATTGGACTCAAACTCATTCTTCTACAGTCACTGTTATTCTGGGTAGACTTTGAGAAGCTATTTGTACTTTTTAAGAATAAAAATCCCAAAGGAACCCGATCTTTTTGTTTTGAAGAAAGCGAAGCCACTGAAGGTTATGAATACTCACTCCTTTTTTGGATTCAAAGAATGATATGTTTGATCCTTGACTTGCTTCTCATTAAGGAAAAAAATGCCATAAATTATTTGGTTTGTTTGCCCCTCTGATCAGTCAACTGAAAGATGTTATTGCTTTGGGGCAATGAAATACATTGCCTCAATTTCATTATTATTCAGTTTCGGGTTCTTTTTAGTACATAAAACTCCCTCTGCCTGATTTATGATGTGGATACACGTTATTGGGAGAAAAAAAAAAAAACAAACCACTGGGTTACAGCTTTTGATACCTGCAATGTCATTTAAACAACTGTCATCTCTGAAGAACTGGCAACCTTGACACATGGTTCAAGTTCAAAGTTAGTCAGCTAGTGGGACAAATTCTTCCTCAATTCCATTATCAGGGATGAACTGAGCTTCTATGATATTAAAAAAGCACAAGTTTTTCTCAGACTGTACCAAAACAGCTGCATTTTCTGACAAGAAGAATCCAAATTCTTTTTCTTTGCATAATTCTGTTAAATAAATCACTGCCTAGCTTAATGAATTATACTTATTAGCAACATTATTTTTTCTTCCTTTCCTAAGAAAGGTCATGGTAATTAGTCCATACACTGGCTTTATGTGCAAGCCTAAAATTTATCTGAGAAAGAGAGCAAGTAGTCAAAGAAGCGGAGAGAGGCTCACACTGCTCCAGAGAAAGCCTTCACAACTCACTAGTGCAGAGACCATAACTACAAAGCTATTTAAAAGATGGCATGGACCATGGGTGCCTGAAATTACTCTTATTCCATTTTCTGATCTCAAGTTGAATATGTCCCTAATATTCTGATACAATTTTTAGGAAATTTAAAAAAAAAAAAAAACAAAGGGCCATTTAGCAACTGAAAGCAAGAAAAAACACACGAAAACATCCTTGAAACAGCAAGATAAGGCACAGCTGGATTTTATAGCTAGTATGCCTAAAGAAAGTACTAAAAGAGAGAACCCAGAAAAACGTATGTGCTGCCCAAGCATTCTAACAGAATCCTCATCAAGGAAAGCAATACAACAGCAGGGCCTCAGACACCACTTTGGAGACCTGAGTTCATTGGCACCGTGACGTGGTTTAACACAGACGGCAGCAGAAACAACCGTGCAGCCATTCATTCACTCCTCACCCCTCCAGTGTGATGGAGGAGAGAACTGTGAAAAAAAGAGGTTAAACTCACAGGTTGAGATAAAGGTAGTTTAATAGGGCAGAAAAGAATAATAATAATTATTGTAATAACAAAACCAATAATAACAACACTAACACAATATACGAAAGTGATGCTCACCACAATTGCTCACCACCCACAGCCAATGCTCAGCAGAAACTTGGTTTTCCCTCCTTGTCCTGGTGCCCAGGACTACAGCGACAGTTAGATAAGCAGGTGGCTGGCTCTCATTTAGATAAATAATTTGCAAAAATCCCCAAAGAGGTCTTTTGGCAGCCTGTTCCCCTTGTGTTTCATCAACGTTTATTCTCTCCCAGTTGCTCTAGGGAGGTGATAACCAGCGTTCTCCACGTGAGATGATCTGTAATTTAGTCCAAAAGGCTTCAAGGACCACAGGCAACATTGTGCAGATGATTCTCTACCCTTGACCCTTCTGGCCACTGAGGGAGTGCAAGGAAGGGAGACAAGCCACCACTCTGTGCTGGGAACCAGACAGACAGAGCAAGTTCAGACCCACCAACAGGTATCTCTGAAATGACCTGAACGAAAGGTGCCGTGGTGGAGGCATGAGGAACCACAGAGCTCTAAACCAGATGACTCTCTCCTTTTTTTCTCCCTTGCTTCCCTGCTATAGGTGGGAGGCAATATGGAGCAGGTGAGTCACTGCTTATTAAGCGGTCCTCTACAAGCAGACAGAGTTGGTGGAGTCCAATTTTGGCTTCGCAGAGGCTGTGGGGAAGCCAGCAAGCAATCCAGCAGCCAACATTCTTCTTCCTCTCCCTCCAATATAGCAGGGCAGGGTCAGCCAGGGACACCTGCTGAGAAAATGTCACAAGGCAGGTACCAGGCAGGGCCCTGTGGCCAGATGTCATGGACCATGGTGTGAGTCACAGGTCCAGGAACGTTTTTGCAGTATGCAATCACCACATTTCCCCTTAATGCAACAGCAACTCAAAGTCATCCTCTCCAGACTTCAAGGATAACAGGAACATTGTTCCTGTTGCAGCAGGTCCTGTTCACCATCACTGGCAGCTCAGAACCTGTATCCAAACTACAGCAGTAAATCCTATCATTTCATTGAGCACCTCCAGTCCTCCATGATCCTGACCACTCCGTCTTGAGTTACTTTGGTTTTCCATTATGATTATTTCAGTGTTTCTCTTAACACTTCAGTATCTGTTGAGTGAACAGGGAGGAGAGGTTGGAAAGTGAAATCAGAAAAAGTTTCCATAGCTTGTCAAGCGATTTTAAGAGGAACCTTTGAAGGCAATTCAGGAATCACCAAGTGCCTGGGTGACCAAACTACTGCATATAAAGTGAGAGAGAAATGATGCTCAGTTTCTGCTAGTGTCTATCCCCATTCTCCCGCTCTCTTGTTTCCTCCATGACCATACCAGGGTCTGAGCCTCCTTGAGGACAGACATTTCAGTAGGGCCTGCTGCAACAGGACAAGGGGTAATGTTTTTAAGCTAACAAGGTAGATTAAGGTTAGATGTAAGAAAGACATTTTTTACAGTGGGGGTGGTGACAGGTTGCCCAGAGAGGTGGGAGATGCCCCATCCCTGGAAACATTCAAGGTCATGCTGGAGGGCTGCTCTGAGCAACCTACCTCTTTGAAGATGCCCCTCTTCATCACAGAGGGAGGTGAATTAGATGGCCTTTAAAGGTCCCTCCCAACCCAAAGCCTTCTGTGATTCTACCAGCTACAAGCAGGTCTCTGGCATCCCCAGCTGCTGCCAACCTTTTGATTTTGTTCATTGCCTGAGGAGCACCCCCCTTTGGTGAGCACCAACTCACTGAATTGAGCACATGAGCTCAATTCAGTGAGTTGACCAGGAACCGTTCACAAATGGGTCTCAAGCGAATGATGTGCACCAAGTATAGACAGCTCAATGAAAGTGCTACCCTTTACCAGTACAAAAACACTAACTGGAGAAGCCAATACTTGGTTTGTTCTGGGCTGCTACTTCTTCAGGGGTACAGCATACAGACTTCTTCCTTTCCCTTATACAACAACTCCGTTGTTTCCATAAGGGATGAAAATAAGAATACTGTGTTGGGATTCATTTCACTGTGTCAAAAGAAATGCTGCATGGAAGCCATAGCTCCCATGGAAAGTTCAAGGAACTTGGGAAAAATTTCCCTTGATACAGACTTTGGGATGGACTAAGGAGTCTCTTAGAGAAAGAAAATGCTGCCTTAAAATGCCACAGTGACAAGCCTTCTCCCTCTCTATGAATTACATAAATTTGGAAAAAAAAATCTTGTTTCATGTTTGAGGAGAGGAGAATAATATGTTCACAAAAAATGTGACTGGGTTCCTCTTCGTTAGGGAGCTCCTCTGCATGATGGGAGGTCTCATTTCTACACTCAAGTTTGTGACTCAGAACCAAGATTTGAACTTTGGTCACCAGAGCCAAAGTTCCTTTCCCCTCTTGAGAAATATCTAGATATTCTCATTTCAATCACATATATGTGACAATAAATCTTGATTCTTTATAAAGGGCTGAGAGTCATATATATGCACACACATGGTAACTGCTTGAACTATATCAAACAATACAACACCTCCTAGCGTGAAGACTGGTCAATTTGATGGCCAACCAGAGTTCACTATTACCACCCTTTGACAGGAGTACTTGTTGCTTCTTTATCTGATCCCCTCACATCTTCATACCTCTCCTTTGCTGCCCTTGAGAAAACTTCCTTTCTCTGGTGTCTTACTTCAGGACTGACACACACCTCAGGATGACAAAGCATAAGTAGAGAGGGATTTTGCAAGCACAGGACACCTAAGCTGACCTAAGGTTGTGCTGAGAAATTGCGTGAATTTTACTATACTGAGAGCTGGAAATGCGCATGTTGAGAAAATGTGTAATCGAGTTTAAGCTGAAGCAGCTCTTCCTCGTTTCAACTTCTTTTCAATCCTTCTCACGCTCAAATAACAAAGGATGAACATTTTCTCCCTTACTTAAGCTTTTGAGGATCCTCCTAGAATGGTAACAGCTGATGAACTGCATGTAACAGCAATGATCTGTGAGCCATTAAATGCCTTCACATATATGTAACAGAGACAGTAACAATGATAATTTGCTAGTGTCAAGAAGCTTGAAAGGGTCAGTGAGCATCATCTCCTAAACCAGTATATCCAGAGCTCATGTTTTTTCCGAGTAGCTCATACGTATTAGCCGTACCCGAAACTAAAAGCGGGGACGACGAAGCCGACACTGGTACGCACCAACCCTTCGCTGCTCACAACGCTGCAAACGCTCTGTTCAGGCACGTCAAAGTCATTAGGGAAAAGCGATGGCTTCAGCTGGCTTTTCAGACAGGAGCTCGGGGGCTCCCTTTAGAAGTGCAACCGGTTTAGCTCCGGTGCTTTGCAGCAAAAAACCTCAGCCCTTACCAAAAGGACAACCGGTGAAGAGGCGAACGCGAAGGATTTAGGTGGTTCCGGTGGTTCCGTGGGCGAAGTAACGCGCCCCGCGTACCCTTCGCGGCGTTGCGCGGCCAGTTCCGAGCCGCACGCCCGGGCGGACCGGCAGCGCGGCCTCTCGGCAGCACCCGGCCCCCGAGACCGAGCGAGCCGCTTCTGACCACAGGGATGCTCGGAAATCGGGCAAAAATCCCACATGGGACCAACGGGCGCCCCGGAGCATCAGGCCCCGCCCGGCCGCTGCCGCGGACCCCCGCCGGGACTGGGTGAAGGGGGGGTGGGGGCCGCCTCTTCCCTTCCCCGCCGCCCCTCTCGCCCGGCGCCCGCGCTCCAACTTCCCCAGCGGCGCCTCCGCCGCTGACCGGGCTGCTGCAAGGGGGGACCTCGGCTCCCTCCTCCGGGCCAGGAAAGCCGGAGCAGGCGGGAAGCGCGGAGACGGCGCTGTGGGGGCGTGTGTGCTTGCGGGCAGAGCAGGTGCGACCGGCACCGGCGGGAGGGACCGGGCCCGCACCGC
>VXBZ01009860.1:792782-842897 GCA_013399135.1 Heliornis fulica | reverse complement strand
TGAGTCCTCTCCCACAGGGCCTCGGCTCTTCACCAACTGTCCCAGCGTGGGTCACTGCTATAAACTCATAAAATGTCTCTCAAAACACACACCCCCCCCCAAACCTGCTCCAGTGTGGGCCTCCACATCTCTCTCTCTCTGCTTCTTATCTCTCTCCACAGGCTGCAGGTGCTGACAGGGGCTTGCTCCTGTGTAGGTCACAGATTCTTCCCTATTCCTCCACCTGCTCCATGGTGGGCTCCTGCCTGGCCCAGGTACCTCTCCATGGGCTACAAGTGGGGTCTCTTCATCCTCCATGGGCTGCGGTGGGACACCCACTTCACCATGGTATTCTCCAGAGGCTGCAGGGAATCTTCTCTCAGCGCCTCCTCCCCCCCTTCACTGTCCTTGGTGTCTGCAAAGTTTCTTACATCTTCTCACTTCCTTATCTGGTGGCAAAAATGCGGCTTTTTGTGTTTTTCTGTCTCTAAAATGTGATTCCCAGAGGCGCTGTGACCAGTGCTGATTGGCCCGTCCGGCTTTGTCAGGAACAGGGTTTGAGAGTTTGGCCTTGGGAGCCCAGCTGGGATTTGCTTTGTTGGACTCTCAAGAAGCTTCTAGCTGCTTCTTAAAGAAGCCACATAGCAAGACCACCACATTGATTTAGGCTCAGAGTAGACAAAACATATACAAACCTTTGAAATCAATCACGTCTCTCTGAAACATATCACATGATAATACCACGTGATATTTTTGCAAAGTCCTGTAAGTGAAATAAATTTGAAATTTCACATTTTCCATTGTCTCATTCCCCCCTACTTCTTTTTGTCAAAGATTCCCTATAAGGGACACAAAGGCATGAAGGTGCGAGGAACATTTGTGGAAAACAGGGAAATGTGATTATAAAGCTATGGAGTGAACCCCAGGGAAATCAGATAGATCTAATACTCAAAATTACTTTTGAACTTATTTAATTATTTTTAAGCGACTATATTTCATGTCAGCAGTGTCTGTCTATAGGAGCCACTCCTTTTTCCAGTATTAATTTTTACCCTGAGTACCTCAGAAGCCTCAGTCTAACAGGTCTTCAGACAAGATCCAGTGGAGCATGTTGCTCTGCCAGAGGAATGCTTTTGAAGATGGGGTTCGCTCACTTGAAATCCTCTAAAGTTCATTCTCTGTTCTGGGCAAAAAGCCAGCTGTTTTCAGCGCAAGCCGAACCTTGCTCGAATCGGATTATGCTTCTCAGAGATTCTCCTCTCTCCTATTCCCCCCATGGCAACCACAGGTTTCCATCAGTGGAGAGAAGATGAGGTTTGTTGAGGTTCATTCTCTCTGGCAGCTCTTGAAAGTAGAAGGGTCAGCGCCTCCAAATCCCCACTGTCTGTGCTGAGGTGGTACAAGGATCACAGGAGGGCTGGATGCCCGTTGCAGCCATCACCACTGGCCACCATCATCGTTTGGGTCCAGCCGTAGCACCTCCAGCTCTGCTCATCTCTTGTCTCATGTACCTCTAGCACCTCTTTGCTAATGTTTCCATGAACTGCAGCTGAATGGCAACTGCAGATGTTCTGGAAATACTCTCCCTGCCAGTGTGAGAGGGTTTAGATAAGAGATGTGCTTGATTCTGGGTGCTCAAGCAGCCATTTCAGACTAATCCGACAGCTGAGCGGATCGCAACAACAGTGTTTGTGTAACTTTATTCCTACTGATTAAACCAGATGAACACATACCTCAAGTCCAGTTTGGGATCTGCCGATAAACTGGCGGCTGCAGGAAGCTCCTGCCATCAGCACAGCCCCCTTATTTAGCAGCCCCCTTTTTACCAGTGCAGAAGGAAACCGTAGGTCCATGCAGGCAGCACTGCTGCCATTTGACAAACGGATTTCTTGCACATGCAGGTCTATCGTTAATACAATGCTGAACTTCTGCTGTGTCAAGTAAAATTGTTCCAAATTGATTTTCAGTTTGTTGCACTATTGAACCACACATGTGGCATTACACCATCACATGGCTTCATACATTTAATGTTGGAGCTTAGCCATGTTGGGGGGGTTTCCATGATTAAACAAAATTATTGTGAGGAACAATGATACTGGGTGTATTCTGTTGCATAGCATCACTTGCAGATTGACTGCATCACGCAATCAGAAGTGACTGAGAATGGCATTTTTTTAAAACTTTTTAATAACTACTCAAGATGCTGTTGATGTGGTTCAGTATGTCTCACAGTCTGAGCCCCATTTCAAACACGGTGCTAAGCTGGGTCAGCTCCCTTCTAGTGTGTTGACATTCAACTATGGAACGTCTGACATCTTCATTAATGTAACACCCCAACTGGATTAATTCTACCAAAAGATAAGAATAGAATTTGTATAATTGTGATAATGTACTTTTTATTAAGGATTTCATCCCGCTGATGAACAGATGAACACACTAGAGGTTAATCCAATGATTCCTCTTTGTGATGAAGAAGTTGCTTTACCTTCTTTATAAAGTCTGTTTTCAAGTCTAGGTGACAAATTTTCCAAAATTGTCACATGAGTTTAAGGCCAGGTTCTCAAAGATGCTCTCTTTTTGGTCATTAATGTCCTCCATAAATAAAACAAAAACACCTCTTCATAGAACCATAAAATATCCTGAGTTGGAAGGGACCCATAAGAATCATCAAATCCAGCTCCTGGATCCACACCTTAGGACCACCTAAGTCAGAGTATGTGACTGAGTGCATTGTCCAGATGCTTCTTGAACTCAGTCAACCTCAGTGCTGTGACGACTTCCCCGGGGAGCCTGTTCCAGTGTCTGACCACCCTGTCAGTAAAGAACCTCTTCCTAATATCTCTAATACCAACCTACACCAACCCGTTGCAGCATCATAACATTCCCTTGGGTTCTATCACTGGTCACCAAAGAGGAGATTGTCACCTTCACTCCCCCTCATCAAGAAGCCACAGACTGCGATGAGGTCTCCCCTCAGCCTCCTCTTCACCACACTGAATCAACCCAGGGACTTCATGGTTTTCTGAGTGCACAGAGGACCATGTCCTTTTTACTTTCGTGTTTCTGTCAATAAACATGCACAAAGCATCCACACCAATTTGCTAATGTGCTGCTTGGGGACCTGCCTCCTAATCCTAATGCTTAATTCCAAGCCTAATGCCTGAAGACCAATCCTTAAGATAAGTGGGGGATTCCTCTCTTGGAGGTCTAAACTTGCTGTAGGATCACAGTCTAGTCAGGAACTGGAGGGACAACATGGCACCAGTAAGACATATAAGCAGTGCAGTAATATCAACAAATGAGAAATTTTTACAGAGATGTGCACATCCATCTCCAAGTAGGTTGAATGCTGGATGTGCAGACTTGGGCCCTCACCTCATCTTAGATGAATTTTGGCGAGTTAAAACTCAGTCTTTGCTATTGCAGCTGAGTGTCCTGGCATTGCTTAGATTGCTCTTCTGCAGTACTGCCAGCATCCCTTGGTCCCCAGCTGATGAACAGCTTCAAGAAAAGAAACCCAAATTCCAGTGGTTGCAGCTCTGTCCTAAGATGTGGAGCAGCTGTGAGTGCTGCACTCCCAAGGCTGTCTGGCTTCCCGAGAGGATTCAGTCAGGGAATCAGCCTGCTCCACCATGGTTTTTCAGGGGTGGGAAAACTGAGGTGCTGCAGCAGCTCTGTCCAGGACTGGATATGATCTGTCACTTCTCAAGCAAACTCCAGGGCTACCAAGAGCCTTTTCCATCTGTCTGAATGAATATTCTTTATTTGCTGTTTGATTTATATTAAATATATACTTTATATTTTAAAATCTTAATATTTTATATAACATTTTACTTACATTAAATATTTCATTTGTTATAGATGTTGCTTGATTACTAGTAATAAATAAAATACTATATTTGCATTTTATTTTATAGCTGGAATACAATGTTGCAGCTGGAGAGAATGAGAAGCTGTTCATTAGTGCACTAATACTGCTACACTGCATAGGTCAATATTAGCTCAGATCCACGATTCCACCTGGCATTCCAGGGAGGAGGTATTCATACTTGAGGTGAGTTTGGGTTGAGCACTGTCCTAGAGCTGTTGTGCTTCTGCCTAGCTTATTTAAAGTTAGCCTGAGTGCCTTTGCATGCGGTGCTGCACAGGGCAGCGCCAACAGCCTTTGTCCTGCTGCTTGTGAGGACAAGCAGCAGCCACAGAGGCAAGGCCTTGGTTTGCACGATAGTCCTGTACTCAAAATCCTTCCAAGCTCCTTCTCAGGCAAGTTTTCATTATGAGAGCCCAGTTACTACAGCCACCTTCCAACATCTGAGAAAGACTCGGACAACTGCAAGTTTCCAACATGGGAGGCTGACAGCGAGAAAAAGAAGCAGTGGTAGAGGTCAGTGGCATGACCTTCATGTTAATCCTCAGGCTCCACGCACTAGTGTCCCAGTTTGGCGCCATCGTGCCCACCCGCCAGGCTGTTACCGACAACCAGGACCTCACAAGTCAGCTTCTTAGGAGAAGCCAGCAGTTCTGAACCTGAGTGCAGCATGACGATGTGTACGCGCTAGTGGATGAACAACAGTGGAAAGGCAACACAACTGTGGGGAATCTCAGCACACAACCCATGTGCGGTTCCTAGATGGCAGCTCCACACCTAACAAAACAAAAGGAAGGGAGCATGGAGGTGCACAGGCAGAGCCGTTCCTCCTGCTGCCTCCTCACTCCCAGCACAAGCAAGGTGAGACATCCCACCTGTGTCACGCAGGGGTGCTGAAGGTTGTGGGTAACAACACCTATTTCTCACACCCACCATGCCAATATTTTATATTTCTCACTAGCTGCAAGAGGAAATATTCTCTTTTATAGGGGAATTTTTACATGTGTGCATAGAGATGGGGAGATTTACATTACATGGCCATTGGAGTCTGACACCAAGCATCTGAGTCCATAAAAAAAGGGTACTTTATGCAATACAGAAAAGGTAAAATTAAAAAGAAATTCTGTTCCATCACCTTGGGTAAGCAACAAAAGCACAATGAAAAGTAGAACAAACAATCTGCGAATGCCTTAGCTTACAATCGTGCAAGGTTCACAAGCAGTTCAGAAGTGAAACATCTGGGATAGCTCAGTTTCTCTGGAGGAGGATGGGGAGAGCTCCTGTCTTGTGTCTGGCTGCTGCTGCTTCAAGATATCACTTCCTTTGCCACTGCAGCTTTTGTTCCAGCAGAGCTTGTTGCAGCCACACAATCACTACTAGCTTTCAAACAGGTTGCAGGCATTTATCTACTTGCCCTTTTCCTAATTTGCATAAAAAATGAATCCTGGTGAGGTTCATTAAGAGGTGTGTTAATTCTCCTGCTTTGCTAGTAGCATGGGTCATTCACAGACTCAAAACCTCTGATCAGAAGGAAAGCTGAACCTCAGAAGAAAGCGATCACAGCTCCTCAGCTTGGGAGGCTGCAGGGAGGGAGGATGGTATTTCTACTTTTCTTCTCAATAAACCACATTAAAATTGCTTTTATTTGTTTCATTGCATATGTCCTCTCCTTCTTTATTATATAACTGGATGTCAGCCTACAGTACATCCTGATTTAAGAGTCTCTTCTTGTCCAGAAAGAACAAGGTTTTAAATTATATGAAACAGTAACACTTTTCAATTTGCTACTGTTGAGCAATCAGAAAACTTGATACACAGATGTGAAAATCAAACTGGTTGTTTTTGAGGTTAAAGAAACTAGTCTTGAAAAGTCCTTTTCCGGAGGAGTATGACAATCTAATATCACTTAGCTTTACTTACCTGTACTTTGTACAGAAAAAAAACTGCATCTTGGAGATGTTCACTTGTGCATCACCCATGGTGCTCATGCTACTCAGGAAACCCTTTGCCTGCTGTGAAAGGGGCACCTCTCCTCTGGATGATGCCTTGGAAGGGCCAGGCTGTACAGGGCAGACTTAGGAGCAGGTCAGAGGCACACTTTGACCCATCACTTGGGAAACATTTTGGGATCAACACAGTAGATGTAGCCATTCTATTTGTCCAGGAGCATCTATCTACAATTCTGTGCATCTGTGAATCTGTGCATCTCTTTCCCTTCCTTAGGTATGAACCTTGCCTGTGTTCCTCCTGCGTGCAGAGCTATCCACACATTGAGGACCCTTGAGCACTAGGAGGGCTAGCCCGGGGGCGACAGAGACTGACTCCCTACTGTGGGAAGGGAGGCTCACTTCATAGCCAAAGTGGGTCATTAGTGCATTTGCAAGCCAGCTAATCAGCAGTCTGACAAGGAGAGTACTGAGTTACAGGAGGGAAGTTGCCCTTGGACTAAGAGCCGTTTCAGTGCCCTCATTTCATCATGCACTTTCCATACAGAGGTAATTCAGCTAACCACAGCCACCTGTGGTGTATAAGGAAGATGTAGTATAAGGTGATCTTGAGGTCCTCCTGGCCATGCACTGTGTGGGTAAGTGGTATTCACGCAAAGATTTGAGGTGAGAGGACAGGAACATACTGCCAGACTCCAGGGCAAACTGACACAGAAGTATTGTTGGACAAGAATTACATTTAGGAAAAGAATTTCAACATCTAAAGAAACCTCACCTCCAGAATGAGAGTGCTTCTTGTCAAGAGGAAAAGCCGTTAAACATACTGTGGAGGAATTAAAGGGGCTTCCCAAACAGCAAATGTTCCAACCTCTGGAGGAAAACATCTATACATATTGTATGCCTTAGTGTTATTATAATACCTTTCATTGACAGCCTTTTGTCCTAGTTAATAACACTTCACTTTCAGAGGCTCTTGTATTCTAATTACCACTGACATATCTCCCAGAGAAAACAAAATTAGAGGCCTTAAATCTAAATTAAACCCGCTGGAGATTTGAGCAAGACCCCAGGGAGTGCAACCCCAGCCCAGACTGAGGCAAGAGCTGTGTGGTCCTTCCTCCTTCCCCAGGGCCATAGGGAGAGGTGTCCCACCATGTCCAGCTGCAAGAGGCACGAGCAGAAGGGTTGTGGTTTCAAGCAGAAGTCATGGCAGTGCTGGCAGGTTTTTTGCTTTGTCTGAGCAGTATGGGCGAAGTGGTACTGGCATGACCAACTCTTCATCTGTGCTCAACTCATCTTCTCATGTCTTCTCTCTCTGGTCTTGTGCCCATCTAGTGACACCTTCCTTGGCTCCTGCTGCACAGAGCCACCTTCTTGGAGCTGATCCATACATCTATGACAACACAGCAATGTTTTAATTAATTCTATAGGAGGAAGAAGAGGACCAACTGCCTTTCCTTCTGCTTTTTCTTTTTTTGGTACAGTGTTTGGATCAGCTGTATTGAAGGCAGAGTAGGCTGCTGGAAGCAAAAATAGCTTTCTACCATTTCAGACTTCCAGAGGCCACCTAGGATTCACAGGCTCTCGGTTAGACCTTGAGGTTGCCCTAAAATCTGGGATATATATACACTCTCTTTTTCTAGTATCAGTGATGCTGGGAAGACACCAAATCAGAGCATCTTTAGGGTATGAGCTACAGCAAGAACTTCCAAGTGCTTTATTAGTTCAAGCAGTGGCACAGGCAAGCCAGGTCAGAAAGTCACTGTCCTTGAAGGTTGTCAGGGTCTGAAAAAGCCCTGAGGCACTTGGTTTCACCTCATGATGGCTCACCCTGTCATGAGCAGGAGCTTGGATCAGAGACTTCCTGAGCTCCCTTCCAAGGAGAGTTGTCCTAGAGCTCTGAATTGTCATTTTAGTTGTGCTGACTTGTGTTTCAACAGTATGTAAACATGCAGTCAGAAAACTAGAGAAGGAGAGAGAGCTGCAAAGAGTAACCTCGTTGTGTTTCACTTTGTTAGGACAAAGTTACAGAAAAAAACCCAGAAGGATGAGCATCTCTAAAGTGGCTTATTCCCACATGGCATCATTATGCAAGAGTGAAAATAAAACAAGTGTAAATACAGTAACAACAAAGTGCTTGACCAACACAAATTCTTAATTATTCGAATTCACTGATAGAAATAGTAGAGATTCAGATCTCTGGGTACTTTCCTTGCTGGGGTGGAGAGGTGAGCACCTCTTGGGATTATTGTCTCAGACAGGATTCAAAATGTATATTGACTGACTGGCCATTTAGGGTGTCCATCAATAGATGTAACAGCCAATAAAACCAGGGAATAATCAGAGTACTTCCTTCAGGAGCAACACTGTTTAGGGTTATTTATTATTGTTTTCCAGTGGTTCTTTATGCCTGGTGCATCCTTGTAAAATGTCTTAATCTTTTACAAACAAAGACCAATCTCCAGACAGCAGCAAGTTCTTCTTATCAAAGTGTGAAGTGCCTTTCCATGTTAACTTTCCTCATATGTCACTCCATTTTGCAGGTCTTGTTGGCAAGACACAACTGTAATTTTGCAAGTGAATGAAAGGAGGGGTTGTTGTTGAGCCAAGTTCAAAGGCTAGTTTTCCAAATGAATTAAAACCAAAGATGAACTACATTGCTTTAGGGAGAGCAATAAAATCATACTTGCTAGTCACACTTAGAAAATAAGTGAACTTTTTTGGGTGATTAATGAAAGTTATCATGCGGTTCAAGGCTTCATTCAATTGCTATTTATTATTTTAGCTCTGAATTACTGAAATAGCAGCAGACATGATTAACAGAACGACTCATGCTTAGGAAGGTATCATGTAATGAGGTTATTATGTCGCCCTCATTAGCAGTGTTAAGCATAAAGATGAATACATAGAAAGTGGAATTATTTCAATGCTTAATCCTGCTTGATTCCCAAGATTAAATCTGATGATAAGAGAAGACATGTCCAGTAAGTCTTACAGTCTAAGAATATGCCTTTTGTGACTGAACACTGAATTTCAGAAAGGCCTATGGAAACCAGGTTCTATGGGCATAAGTATTGGACCAAATTCAGCTCTTTTAGATGACTGGTTGCTTCTTTGGACTTGTTCCTTTAAACTTGTTCTTCGAGCATGTTCAGCCACCTCCCGGACTAAACAGCAGATGCAGCTTAGGTGGAAATTTCACCTGGTTTCAGATTCTTGCTGCAGATGCATAAACTGTTCTGGCAAACACAGGTATGCTTCTTATTTCTGTGGAAGTTTGCATCTAAGTGCAGAGCTGGAGCCCTGCTTTGTGGTGCGCTTGGGACAAAGAGCAGAGGAATAGGATGAAGAATGTGCTTGTCCTGACGTACAAGCAACCAGGATTTGCTCCTTACTACACTGGGATTAATGAACATGCCTATCGTATTCTGGAGAGTATTTAACTGCCATGCCAACTGAAGCAGGAGCTATCCTCAGCGATAAGAACTACTTAGCAGACAGATATAATGCCGGTGTTGCAGTAAAAGAAGTAAATCCAACCATAATGTACGCCTGCACATACTGTGAAATCCTCTCAAGGAAGCAGGGCCTGGGTTACAGAGTTTAAATCCAGTTGAGGTGACTGGAACTGCTTTTCAGCTTTCTCTGACTCGGTAACCCAGCACAGAACTTCTGGAGGGAAAGTACCAGAGGGCTGCCAGACACACAAAACTTTTCGCAGCTGAAGACTGACTCGTGCCCATTAAGATGTATTGCCTGACAGCTAATGCTGTAAATGCTGCCTACTGCCAAATGAAAAGCCTGCCAGCTACAGCAGGTCCTTCTGCTCATTAAGTTCTCCCTTTCCTTGGATGAGCACAGAACCTGCTTGCAGATTCAGATTCAACTCTTTCCCCCTCAACCTATCCAAAGGGTTTGTCGGAACGAAAAATGGGCAGCCAAACTTCTGTTGCTGCAGCGCGAGTGTCCTTTCAAAGTCCATGAAATGCACAATGGTGTTTCAAATTGTACATCAAAGACTTTCTGTCAAGAGTGGAGACCTCTGTTCCAAAAGCAGGGCCCACCCTGCACTTGGGATGCTCTGAAAATATACAGGATCTTTTGAAATTGCAAGGAAAAGCAGAGGGGATGATGCAAGAGGCATCCTCAGTATTGTGGCCAAGGAGTCCCCTGTAGTATGACATCTGCTGTACATTGAGCGTCAGCTCTTCAGTGCTTTGCAGGCAAAGAGAGTGATGATTTTTCTGTTCTCCAAAATACCATAAGTGGTCAATGCAATAGCTGCACATGGGATACATAGTTAGACCAGGTGAGGAACTTCTGCACTCAAAACATCGAATATCCAAGCCGTGTTTCATGACAAGCAGCAGCTGTTGTATTCACACTGAATTCATGTACAAAAATTATAATAAATCGGAGCAATTAGACAAACACTATCACAATTTATTATGGTATTTCCACCCCCTGGACCAACTGCTGGACTAGGAGTCCCTGTGTGGGAGACATTTATGAGCCCAAGAGATTATATACCCCAGTCATTTTACTTACAGTACTGGACAAATAAAACAAAAGCTATGTGCCGGAGGCTGTCTTCTTCCCTTGCAGACTATTTTGAGGCTGCAGTACTCAGAGGAAGAGTTTACACCGAGTAGCTGGACGCAAGCTCTGGAGCTGTGTTCGATGGGAATGCAGCAGTAATCTGTGCACAGAGCAAAGTAGAAATCTTGGTAGGCTCCTCACCAGCTGTATGGTTATGTCACACTTCGTTGTAAGCAGCTGCTGCAGCCTTCTGAAAGGTTTGGAGTGTTTAAGAGCTGCATTACAGCAATAAAACACATTCATAATGTCAGTGTGACACTTCTGTTGGCTTTTGGCATGAAACCTGGAAAACCCCTGAATGTACTCTGGAAGCCCAATGCTTTTTTATTATTCTTTTTACAAGCCCTACCGTGTGCTTGAAGGTCATGACCACTGACATTCCTGACCCTCTCGTGGGGTCTTGGGATATTTCTGCAGTAGATGAAAAGGTTCCTGCAGCACAGGGAACTGTTGGTGTAGAGTAAAAATTAATGATAAGAAATTACAGCTAAGTGGGCTTTGCTTGTGAGATGGAATTACAGGATTTTAACAGTCATCCCCATGCTGAAATTTTCCTACTCCCCAAACCCTGCCCAACTGTGCTTGTTTTGAGTGTTTCTACTACCCCCATGCCTTCTTCTCTCCCTTGTTCCACCACTTCACATGCTTTTGGCAGCACACAACACAGTATCAGCAAGCCCCATTTTGCTCTAACAGAGGAAGAAAACTTTTACTTTCTTCCCTCACCTTGTGACTTTGCCCGTATTAGATGAGTGTGCTGGTTAAAAAATAATCATGATTGGCATTCATGGCAGGAGCAGAGCAGTTGCAAGATAAATCAATACAAACATGGGTTAAACCAGCTTCAGTACATCTATCATAGTAATTTACATAAGTTTAAATCAATTTAATTAAGCTGGCTCACTTTTCTGGTAGAGAGAAGGCTTTACAGCGTGCCAAATTTAATCCATTGACTGGATTAAAATAATAAAAAAGGGGTGGCTGCTGACTTTCAAGTTCAAGATGATGAGTGACTGGTAGCGTCATGGAGAAGGAGCCATGTGAAGATAGCTGGATGTGCCCTTAAAAGAAGAAAATTAATCAGAATGAAGAAATCTCCCCCACAGTGCAGTGGTATGTGATAAGCATGATTATTCAGAATTGTAACCCTGTGCATTATCAATACATCCGTAACCCTCGTCACTGGCAGAGGTCACCTCTGAGGAAAGAGAAGAGCCTTGCTGGCAGTCTGAGATGACATAACTGATCGTTCCTGGCCATTTTTACTATGTAAAACCTGTTAGTTTAAATCACTTTCCCCTTTAGACTGCTTATTTTTAGGGGAAGCCTTGTCCCTGGGGAATTTGAAAAAAGAGTTTGACTTGTAAAAATTGTATCAGTTTGGGCCCTGGACAGTTAATGGTGGTAATCTCCTAAATTCTAGTGAGAAGCTTCTAGACTCTCTAGGCTGGCCTAGACTTTGCTGATTATCTGCAGCGCTTCCAAGTAGACTGCCGTTAACAGTAGTAGTTACATGGGGTAGTTTGGGACACACCAAAATGTCAGCCAGGGACCCTTGATCCTGTCTGAAACACTCACAGAAGAAAATGAGAAGCTATGAAGCCCTATCCTTCCCAAGAAATTCAGCTTATGGCTAGGACCAATGTCATTTTACCAAACCCAGTTTTGCAGAACTCATCGGTTACAAGCCAAAGAGCGACTTTATGTGAGAACTCTTCATCGCCCTTTGTTTCGATTCCAGATGTGACCTCCAAGGAAACACCATTTTCAAGCCCCCTCCATTACAGTGAAAATTACTTGCTGACATCTCATTATTGCTGGTGGTCCATATGCCTGCACTGTGACCACTCTGGGACTCACAACAGACACTGAGGTAGTAGTGTTAACTTCGAATTTTTCCCTGTGGAAAGGTTTAAGATTTTAGGTAAATGTATTTGCTCTGTTACTCCCCAACTCCCCAAAGAATGTCCCCTTATTCTCTATTGCACAGCCCACTTTCAGAGCAAATATCATTTATATGACCAGGATGGAATGTGTTACATGGATGTGGCTTTCTGCAGTCTGTTTTTCCTCACTTCCCAGCTCAAAAACCGTGTGGGGATTTCTAGGTGCCTTGATGACTGAGATTTCTTTTAAAACAAACTATTGAAGACTGTATACATGTACTTTCTCATTCTGAGTGAGCCTTAATTAACTTTCACCAGGCTCTGATTTCCCAGAAAAACAAACTATTCCATACTCAATAATAACAAACCTTAAATAAAAAATAACATGTTTTTTTCTGTCTGGGATCATGTAAGATTTCACTTCAGCACACAAACATCCTCATGCAACTACTTCTGTTCTGTTCTCTGAAACTCAAGGGAGCTGGTTTTATTTGGTCCACTTATTCCTGTCTGGCTTCCAACTCTGCAATTTTTCTCCAGAGTCTGCCCGATATCTAAGGAGCAAATCATGGCAAATAGCTCCTGTCTTTTCTAGCTAATTGCTACACTGACACTATGAGCAACAGCAAAAGAAACAAGATGGGAGTTTAGACAACAATAATGCAAAACATTTGGTAAAACAGGCACAAAGGGAAAAAGATGGGACCAGGAAATCCTCAGTGTTGCACTTCTATCACATCCCTTCTACCATGCTTAACAACCATGTTTAATAATCCTTTCTCCTAATCACAGAACTGACCATCTCAGCACTTTCTCAAGATTGCCCTCTGTCTCACACCCCACAAATAAGTACATTTTGTTAGTAAGAGTCCCAAATCACTGGCCTTTGCTACCATTGCAACAGTAGTGTGATGCTTTCTTCCATCCTCTTCTAGCAGGCAGTTTTGTTGTGTCCTGTGTGCTCCTCTTATCCTTCTTGGCAATGTGCAGTACAGGATAAAATGGTTATTGTGGTGGTTTTGCAATGTGGCTTCTTTAAGAAGCAGATGGTGCAGGGAAAGAGTGTGAGGAATACACACACACACACACACTCCCCAAGAAGGAGAACAAATCATGAGGAACTGACCAAAGACTGAAGCCTCTACTCCCTATTTCCCCCCACTCCCCACCCCCCTTTCCCCTGTGCCATCCTGGGGAAGAGAAACATCATGAATAGAGTGAAGTCTGCAAAGAAGGGAGGGGTGAAGGGTGGTGTTTTAAGGGCTGTTTGTGTTTCTCATTATCTGACTCTGTTTTCTGTGTGTTTCTGTAGTGTAGTGTAATAACTTAGAGAGTTTTCTTGCTTTTCTTCTGTGTTGAGTCTGTTTTGCCAGTGATGCTAATTGCAGAATGATCTCTCCCTGTCCTTATCTTGACTCCAAAGCCTTTCAACATGTATTTTCTGCCCTGTCCAGCTAAGAGGGGAGTGATAGAGCAGTTTTGGTGGGAGCCTGGCTTCCAGCCAGGGTCAAACCACCAGAGTTATGTCTGTCATCACAAGTCACAGGTAACTGCTGCCATCCGAGGTCTTATGTGGTGTGCATTTAAAGTTGCACTAAGCTTTCTCTTTGATTGGTAAAATGGGAAGGTTCCCACTGACTCTTTCCCCTTACCAAGAAATAATCCTCAAACATATTTGGAGCTCTCTTACAGTACTTTACCACCCAGCTGTAGTTGACTATCAAAAAGTTATGGTTTTAGAGCTGACGGAAGACTAACAGAGAACTACAGAAGTGGGCATCAGCTCTTTATAGCAAGGAGGTTACTGACATTTGAATCTGTTCCTTCACACCCACCCGGGTGTAAGAAATAATGAGTTTGAATTTGGAGAGTACTGTCTCTTGCAGCAGTCTGTAGAGCTATGGCACAAACAGCGGGACTCTCAAAAACAACTGAGAAGATACAGCTGGATTACAGATCAGTTCAGCTGGGCTCCAGAAGTTTGGACTGGTAAATTAAATTCCAAATCAGGGTATCATGCACCAATAATCTCAATTTTGTTGAAAATTTTGTTTTGAAAGTAGAGAGGGTCTGTTAAAAGTTGGAGCCTTATTTTATGGCTTTATGAGACAAGGTCTCATGTGTCAGCACCAGCCCAAGTCATTGATGGCCTCCCTCCCCTTCTCCATTGCCGTCTTTTCAGACCACTCTGCTCAAACACATTATTGCCTGAGGTGCATGGGCATGGGTGTTCCTACAATACTATGCACATAATGATGGAATTGATACAGTTTATCTAGGGATGTTTTTAACAGAATCATGGAAGGGTTCAGGCTGGAAGGGACCTTAAAGCTCATTTAGTTCCAACCCCCCTGCAATGGGCAGGGACGCTTCTCGCTAGACCAGGCTGCTCAAGGCCTCATCCAACCTGGCCTTGGGCAACATCATTTTTAAGCCAGGCTTGGTTTTCCTGAAGGTCTGAGTCACTAGGTAAGGTGGGCAAGCAGCAGTAAGTGTGGCAGCAGACCCTTAGCACTGCTGGCTGTGCTGCTTTTGGAGACTTGACATCACAAAACCATGGCTGAGGAAAGGACTGCAAAAGGGCTGGATGCCATCAGACTCTGAAGGCACAGGGAGAGCCCACTGTCATCCCCCATCACTTGTGGTTTTCAGATTTCGACTCATTTGCTCAACACTGAGTGCTGCTAAATTAAATACCTGACCATTAAGGTCTACTAAATGACCTCATTTGCAGAGGTGTAGCTCCTACTGATGTCACATTTTGGGTTAGAAGACAGATTTCTGGAGTTGGTTTCATAATGCATGGGGCTAGATTTGTCTTCTTGCAAGAGCTAAACCTGCCGGAAAGGGGCTTTGTGCCTGCTTCGGGAAAACCCTGCCTGCTGCCTGCTGCTCGAGTACAGAGATTATCTCTGCTTCCTCACCTGTAAAAAGATAATTACACTGCCCAACTTTCTAAAGAGCCTTTGCATCTCCAGATAAAATATACTACAGAGAGGCACTGCATGAATTATTCAGGCTAAATTAAATTAGAGAAAACTGTGGAAATTCAGTTGCTTTTGTTTCTTCTTTTCTGCACTAGGTTCAGATCCTACAGTGGCCTTTATGGTCTCCAAATCTGCTGAAAGCAGAGCACTACCAGCTCACAGCTCTGCTGAAAATATTTTCTTCATTGTCTGAAAATATATTAATTTAATTATTGACGAGCCCATTTGTGAGAGAGCTATTGAAGCGTGACCAGCTCACCACAGTGTTTTCTCTAACCATAGGCTGCCACAGGGAGCGAAGAATGAAAAGTCAATTCAATCTCTGTGAGACAGAGAGATGGATTTATGAGGAATTACAGGCTGGTTTAGAAGGAAAAAATTATCACTTGGTGAGCGATGTGGTGTTACAAGGATAGTTCTTGCACCATTCAGGAAAGACCTAGACAGAACACGTACAATGCCACTCCAGGATGCCTTAAATCCTGTGCAGCAGTGCTTTTGAGTCAATGTTCCTACTCTGGGTCTCTCTAAGCAGCCCCTTTCCCTCCCTTCCCCTGTCCCCAAGATGCCAGCAGATGCCACCTGGATGAAATTCTGCAATCCCTACCCCAAAACATGGTGTGTGGGGCTGCCGACACATAAAGGACTTCTTCTAGCAGCCTACAACAGCAGCTTAACTGCCGTTGTAGGCTGCTAGAAGGAGTCCTTTACGTGTTGTAGGCTGCTCCCTTGCTGGAGCTTCAGCAGACCTGGCATTTTTCCCCAAGGTGGAGAACTGGAAGCTTTACATCATGCTGGTGGCCTGGCTCCTCTGATGAATTTGTATTTTTTTTACCACGTCTTTAGCCTGTCGGCTTTTCCTGGCTCACGTGATCCTGTGCCCTTTTCTGGAATCCCGGAGGTGTTAGGGGCTCCTTTGAAAGCAGGACCAGCTACCCGAGGGGCCTCCCAGCCTGCCTGGATAGAGCCAGCCATTATTATCCTCGCCCATTTGAAGCTGTGTACCTGAGCCTGGCTTAACCCAGTCATTATTTTACTTTTCCTTGCTTGGATATGTAACGAGCCCTTCGTTGCTTGCTTTCAATTAAGTGTCCGAATTCAGGTGAGCAGCAATAGGAAATGGAGGGTGGGGGAGGCAGGAGGGGCCATCTGGGACTAATCAAAGGGCCATGCAGGCATTCCCCCAGTGTGCCCCACTTTGTCACCATAGGGCTTCCATGTGATCCTGGAAACAGGAATTCTTGCCTAAAGCCTATAACAACCAACCTGCCACCACTGGGCTTCTGTTTATTTTATTTAACAAAGGGCTAATTTCTGGCTGTCATGCAATGGAGCAGAAAGGCAGGAGGACATCAGGCTCAGCCATGCCACCCCTTTCCTTATGCTTCAGCAAGGCTGGGCTGAGCCTGGCTGTCAGGCAGACCCTGCTGGCCCCAAAACCATGGCTGTTGACACAGCTGGGACAGGTCTTGTCCCAGGGAAGGGTGGGGGATCCATAATTCATTGGGAAGTACCAGCCTGCATACCTCCTTACTGGCCAAATCAGCAGGTTTACATTTCCAGAGGCAGATCTCTGAACCAGATGTACACTGTGCTGCTGGAAGGGGACGAGGGAGGAGGGAAGGAGGGAAGAGAGGATGGCATCTGCTTGAGGTGAGGTTTTGGCAGCTGCCAAGAGCATCCACTGTTCCTACTCAACCGCTGGCACACAGATGGAGCTGACTGTAGCCTACCTAAAATCTGGAGGGGAAGGATGAGGTTCAGGGAGACCCAGCTATCTGTTCTTGTGCCTCCTCTGCTTCATTTTCTGGCCACAGGTGTGCTTCTTGGGGAAGCAGCCATGGCTTGGAGTAACTTTAGAGAATCACTGGAAACGGGCAGACTGCCAGGGGAAGACTCTCTTGCAGAGCCCAGCCCAGGTAGGACTGCTGCCTTTCCGTGGCAGAGCAACACAGGGCTCTGACCCAGGGGCAGAAGCAGCATGGGCCATGTCATGGAGTAGTGCCTTGCCCTACAAATGGCATCATGGCATCTCCCTGCAGCAGACAGCTTCTGTGTCTGAGGCCAGGCTGTGGCCTGAGTCACAGCATGCGATGCCAGCTGCTCGCTACAACGGTGCCCAGGCTGTGGTGTGGCTCCCCAGCTGCTGAGCAGCCATGGGGGACTCCTGTAATAAGGTGAAAATAGAGAGTGTGCATGTTTTCCTGTGCTCTGCTCCATGGAAGATGTCTCCGAACCTCTCAGCACCTCAGCCACATATAGCAAACCAGAATGGAAGCTCATAACATTTTTGGAAACAACATGGATTTTATTTTTTTTAATGTCACAAAAAATAAATCCAAGCCATTTGGAATGTGTCTAGAAAACCCATCTGATGTCCAGATTTTTGAAGTGAAATATGAACAGAATGGTGAGCACACATAGATGTTCTTGATTAGCTATCTGTCTGGTGTAGGTTTTACTCTTTTTTGTTTCCCATGCAGTGAGCACAATAGAGTATGTGAGATCGTCACTCATTATCTGATTGCTTCCAAATATATGTTCCTGCATATTTCATCCACCAGAGAACTTTGAGAGAGAGAAAAGACCTACTTTCTTTCTTTCTTTTTTTTTTTTATTTTCCTGCCAGTTGTGCCTGAAGCCATGAAGGAACTACTGGGCAGCTTTCGTATTTTCTCTTCTTTTGCCCCAAGTCAGCTACATAGATGACAGGGCCCTGAGGGCAGCCATGGGCTTTACTACTCCTGTCTAGCCTCTGCTGGGGCCATCTGGGGCCAGGACCCCCATTTCAGCCCAGCCTGGGGCATCAGTCTCTACCCTACTTATGCCACAGCAGTGTTGTTTTTATGTTTGGATCCCTGGGTCATATGTCACAGCCTTATTTCTGGTCCTTTCTCTAGTTACCCTCTCCTTTAGCTCCTGATGGAAGCTCCTTAATGGTCCCTGGCCTTGGTTCTTCACTTTCCCATCTCAGGGGCTGTTGATGGACGTTGTTATAGCCCCCATCTCTGCCCACCATAGTCAGACCCTGTCAAACGGCACCCACTCACAGGCATGGTTTGTGCTGGGGTCACTCTTAAGTTCCTTCTCATCCCCCTTTGGAAATAGCTGCCACTCACCAAGAAGCACTGGAAATCAGCTCTGGCAAAGAAAGTATGGAAAAATGATTGCAACAAAACACCTTCATCTGTTTGTCTATCTCTTGTACTGGGGGACAAAGCTGGTCCTCCAGCTGTGAGCTCACAAGTGCCAAGCCACAGGGAGAAGCTGTTCCCCTCCCTTTGGTCTGTGGTTGCCCTCTGTCAAGCACAGACCAGCTGCCAAAGGAGCCCACATCTGCCAGACTTGCTGAGATGTTCATGTTTCCTCTGCCCTCTCACCACTTCTCCTCCAACTCTCTTCAGTTGATCCCATCATTCCTAAAATAGCAGCAATGCCTACCTGTGAGCAGGTACGTCATGACACATGAAGTAGCCCCCACACAAGGCATAACTTGGTGGATGTCGGGATGGGAACAAGGCTGTGAAGGTTGGAGTTCCCAGCGTATGAAGTAAATTGTATCTCTGTGTGAGCTGATCACAAAATGTGTGCAAAGCTCAGAAACAGCTTGCAGAATACAAACAAGATAGTCACAATGATGACTGATTGTGTGACAAGTCACCTTGTTAATTCTCATTTTTCCTAAGTATAGAAATGCTGACATTTCTATCTTTTCTTTAGAAATGGTTGCATACCTTATGAACAGGAGAGCTGAAGCCAGACCTCCATACCCTCCTCACATTTTATCCTCTGTCAGAATAATCTGTGGTAGAAGCAAGACTGTGACCAAACAGGTATTTTTATAAATATTGCCTAAACTGTACTCCTAACTTTCCATTCCTTCATATGCCTTTCTATTTCTTACTCTATTCCTTTCATCACTTTCTTTTCCTTCTGACTCTTTCTGTTATTTCTCAGAATCACTGGTCCTTCTCCTGGTTAATTTAAGCTTTTCAAATAGCTGTGAAAAAGCACTTTTTTACCCAAAGAAAAATAAAATGCTGACATTGGAAAATAAATCACTTCTAAGAATACCGTTACTATTATTTCATATTCAGCAATAAAAGACTGGTAAGGGGCAAAAAGACATTAACTTTTTAAAAGTTATTAGTAGAAGTTTGGTTTCAAAAAAATCTTATTGAAAAAAATACAAACATGCATATATATGAAAGAACAAGTAACTGCAAAGTACCTGCTCACTCTGAGAAACAGACCTGGAGTATCAGATTCTGAGTCTAGCTCTTCTCCTTATGCAACAATTTTTTTCTTCAAAAAGAATTTATCGAGCACAAAGCAGATATTCAATTTGTCTTTGATTGTCCCCAGCTCTCCTCGCTGAAATTGAGTCAGGGAATACTCAGAGGAACAAATTTGAATTATGAGGTGAAATGTGGGAAAACAGAGAGAGAGACATTAACTTTGAGTGAAATGTTAGAAATTCAGTTTTATGTTTGCAAAATCTTGCCCTTTCCAGGGTTTACCCTAAGGGTGTGATTCAGGTGACTCAGACACAGCCCTGTAGGACTGTCAGAGGTGCTGTAGTGTCACATTGGTCTCCAGCTACTTGTCCAAGCTCTGTCGCAAGTTCTGTGCCACAGCTTTCAGCCTTGTCCAGATGGTTATGTACCTGAAATGGCATGAGTTCCCTCTCTTCAGGCTCGTGAAGTGCTCCCTTAGTCTTGATATTGCAGAAATGTCACTGGCAGCCACACAAAAATCCTCATATCAAAGGAATAGTAAAGATGAAGAAGCTTGCAGGCTTGTGCCTCTCACCTTACTTTCCATATCAGTGAATTATTTCAGCAGTGCAAAAGGAGATTGATGCATTATGAAGCAAGTAAACCTAAAAAAAAGCAGTCCCAGAGACTGCACACAGCCCAGAACAGATCCCAGCCTCAGCCCAGTGCCCCTCTGAAGAAGAGGAAGGTCACAGTGTTCCTAGGGTAGTGTGTGCCATGCCAGCCTGTTAAGCACTACAGAAAACCCCAGAGAAGCAGGTCAACATGACAAGGAAATGCAACCCTGAAGTATTGTTTATCTGCTAGAGGGTGAGAAACGATACTGCTTCTGGTTGCAAACGAAAATGTGCTGCGATACAAGAGTAGTCTCTGGAGGGGTTGCTGTATTCACCCACCGTTATCAGTTAGTTACGTGTCCTGGTGTTTATCATTGGGAAGCTCAGGTTCTCGACATTTCCCACATTTCTAACAGCTAAAACTACCTGATCTTTCGTGGGACAGCTGGATTCACGGTGCTGTTCAGCAGTCGCCAAGTATTCCTCGCCAACATTTCATGGAATGCTGGGAGGATGAGGAACCACAGTTCAATGAAAATGTTAAAACATATTAAGAAAGCAAGGGAAGACAGGGCTTTCTTGCAGGACGCTCATCTACTTGATTCTGAAATCCCACAACTTCAAAGAGACTGTGCAGGAGTGACAGACTGGAATGCCCTTTTCTATACTTATATATATATTTATATATATATACAAGGCCATACACCTCTATTTCATAAGCTGTTAGAATCTAAATCATGAATGACAACAGAAGAAAAGCATGAGCAGTCTGTTAATTACAGATCAAGTTTAGTGACACATCACTCTTACCCAGGAACAGTAATGTCACCAACAGAGATCAATGCCATCCTTAACAGCCTAACTTGCGGGATACCAGTTTGTGCTGTAATCCACCCGGCAGCTATGTGCCCAAAGGTGTGCCCGCCTCATGGGGCTGCTTGCCAGATGAGTAACTCAGACCTGGAAGAAAGGGAGAAGAAAGTGAATGTTCTGCTCAAGAATAAAGTTATCTATGACGCAAAACCCCACAGCCATCCCTCCTGTCCCCAGTGTGCCTTCAGTCGGTTGAAGTTCATGTGATACATGGAGCTTAATTAAACTGGTGGGTGACTCTTCCCCAACCAAGGTCACCACCCTTGGTTTAGGCTGTTGTTTTCTTCAAGTTGCCTTTTTTCAATAGAGGGGACTAGAGCATCCACTGTCAGAAAAACAACACGACCCACTCCACCTGCAAATATCACACAAAGAATTAGAAAATTAAATCCAGATACTTTGTTTTTCTCGATGTCAGGATCCCCTTTTAAATCCCCATTAAAAGAAATACATCTCAGTCAGAAAGAAGTTCCAACCCCATGCTGGTGCTGGCCTACCTGCAAGGGCTGGGCTGGAGCAGGGCAGGGGACAGGGAGAGTCCTGGGGAGGAGCACAAGCCGCTTCAAGGAGCACTGCCACTGCAAGAGGTACATGCATGGCAGCATGTGTCTGTGAGGGATGAGACCCGTGGGCAGGGATGCATCTCACTCCTCAGGCACCTTAGCAAGGTCCAGAGGAGCACAGCCACAGGTGAGAAGATTCACAGTGTCTGCTTTCACCTTGTTTATACTCCAGAAAATCATACAATTGTAGAATCATAGAATCATTTGGGTTGGAAGAGACCTTTAAGATCATTGAGTCCAACCACAGTCTAACCCTTCCCAGTCCAGCTCTAGATCACATCCTTCAGCACATCATCTGTTTGCCTTTTAAATCCCTCCAGGGATGGTGACTCCACCACTTCCCTGTGCAGCCTGTTCCAATGCCTGACAACTCTTTTATTAAAGAATTCCTGATGTCCAACCTAAATCTCCCTGATGCAGTTTGTAAACATTAAAACTTCCTGTTCCTGTCTTTTTCTTGCAAATCATTGACATTTGCTTGTCAGCTGTCTGCAGGGCAGAAGGAAGGATCCTGGCACTTGAAGTGCCACAGTGCATCCTGCGTAGGGGAGGGCTGGGCAGCGAAGGCAGCACACCTTTCACATTACAGCACCGGAGCAGGGACAGCCAACACTCATTTTACACTGGAGCAGACATTCCTGGTACCGGCAACTTCAGCTTTTCTTTCTGTAGTTTTGCGAACTCAATGCTATACTGCAGAGCTGCTACAGTAAGAGTAGTGCTGGGAGCTGCCAGTGATGTAAATCTTCCAATGCCAGAAGTTACCTCCCAGGATGGAGAACTCATAGTTCTTCTGTTCAAAACACCATGTTACCTCTTTAATAGTTTTGTTTCCATTGTCTTTGCTTTCTCTGCAAGTTTCCTCATAACAAGGCATATTGTGCTGACAATACATTGCATTTATCTTCAGTCTTCACTGGGGTGCTCCAGGGGCTGCCCAGACACCTCTGTGCTGTGCTGTCTTTCCCTTCTTTTAACGTGGTTTTGGAGAGATCAGTGTCCCTGGGGTGTGTGGGTTACTCCTCTTTTGTCGCTCTTTTTTCTTCACTTCAGAGTGAGCAACCCTCTTTTTTCTTCTTTTTTTTTTTTCATTTGCCTCTTCAGAAGGTAGAAAAAAATTAATGGATTTATGAAGGTTCCTTTTTTGAACAATTTTGAGAGGTGAATATGATGCAAGTAAAATAATTATTTTCTCAAGTTGATTTGGCTCAATTGGCTGAGCTACATTTCAATACATCTCTGATCAGATCAGCCATTTTCCATGGCTAATATTTTTGGCTTGCGCGTTATTTTAAGCTTATCATTATCATGGGACTTGAATTCATTTGGAGCTCATTAATAATCAGTATAATTCCTTTTCATCAGAAATTTCTTATTGGAGTAACCGCTTGTGATGTAAATTATAGTAATTCCCATGAAGTGGAATCCCACCTTCGCAGACATGCAGCTGGTGACGATATATTAGCATGTAACGTTATATAAAACTAGTATTCCCCAAAATAATAAGAAGCTTTAATATATTCCATGCATAGTTAATAGAAGATCAGAAGGATGAAAGGTACAAGTGGAAATAGGACTGTTTTCTTGGCTACCAGAATTCCCCTTTTCTGGTTCAGTACACTAGAGGGATTTTGTGTTGCACGTCTATATGCATCTTTCCCTGCACAATGTATTTTTCTGCCATGTATAGTAGAACTCACAATGGGAAATACAGACATAGCTGATGAAGACAGGGTCCCTACCAACATTAACACAATGGCTGTCAGTTCATCATGTCTGAAAAGAAGATTTGAGAAATCAAAGACATTCTAAAGCCTGCAAAAGAGGGTTAAGATAAAAAGAGCACTTTCTTCTTAGAGCGTGGACTGCAGTCTTCTGTTTTTCTCTAAACTTCCACTGAGCAAACATGTGTGTACCTTGACCCTCTTCACAAGTTATAGTTTCTGCAGGAATACTTGGATGCAGGCTAACAAAGGCAAGCACAAGTATTCATGCTGCTCTCAAGGGGTGTCAGTATGTCACATTTCCCTGAACCATGATGGGCTGAAAAGGGGAAAGAGATTCTAAGGAGCGCTGATAGAACATGGGACAATTCCCTTGTTTTGTATCTCTTCCATGTGTGTAACTACTCCACCACGATGATGACAGCAAATGAATGTAACAGTTGTGGCTAAACTTGGTGAGACTGTGGTACCATTGAGGTAACAGGGTTCATTTAAGAGGATTCTAATGCTCTAGAATTACTCCACACCAAAGCAGAAATTATATTACAACTTTTATTGTTTTAAGCCTTGCTAAGCTGTTGTCCAGTGTACAGCAGTGCTAAGAGAAAGTTTACTAAGCTGTGTTCAGGCATATAGCAGTTGTAAGAGAGAAAGACTTGCTGGGCCATTTTAAGGTTAGAATAGGTTTTAAGAGAGACTTACCAACCCCAGGATCTCTGCAACACGACCGAGCCGCAGAAGGGTAAGGGGCCACATTGGAATGGTGAAGGGAGGCAGGCACAGCATCTTCAGGGCATCACTGCAGCTTCAAGGGATGCTTGATGCCTGTCTCCCTGCGCCACTGAGGCAGCCTCCTTACGTCCTGCATCAGGCCCAAGCCTGAGTCACTACATGTGGGGCCAACACATACAGCAACACTTGCTGGACTCGTGAGCCTGATGGGCTGAAAGCAGGTGACTTACCATCCTGACTGACAAGCAACATCTCTCCATTACAGTATCACAATGATGTGGTCTCCCCCACACATGAAGGTTCAGTTCTCATGGGAATATTGTGCTTTCCTTCTCACGTGAAGGTTGGTTTTCATGGGAACAGTTTTAAAGTTCTTTCTCCCTGGTCACCTAACCAAGGTACTCTGGCTGGTGTTTGTGTCCAGCTCAGACCATCCTCTAGTATCACTTACACAGACTGAAATTTAAGAAAGAGCCTTTCCTATAGTCACACTTCTGCTGATCATTTTTTAATTCTTTTCTGAAAAAGTAGTCACCCACAGTTGGGTCTGGAAGCAAATCCCCATGTTGGAAGAGGGGAGAGGACAGGGTCAAGTGCATGTCTCATGAGCAATCCATTGCTTGTTTTGCTGTCCAGCTTGGTCCTTCTTCAAAGGTGGCAAAGCTTCTCTGGGCAGAAATCTCCTCCAAAGATGTGCAATCACCAGCAGCATTTCTGTTGCAACAGGTCAGGCCATTTTCTCAAGAAACTCTTGACTGCCTCTTAAAGTGTTTTGATGCCTTCGCCTTCAGATTACTTCTATCATTCCTTCTGCCTCTGTGGCTGGATGTAATAGGAAGCTGCTAGTAGTCCACTCATATTGGCTTTAAATTTCATCATGATCCACAGGAAAATAATTCCCATGGCTCCAATGGCTCTAAGTGGCAATCACACTGTTGCAGGCAAAGGACTGCACCTCATCTGCCCAAATGTAATGTGGACAACCCTCTGCAAACTGGCCATCTAAAACACTCTTTGGCCCATGGCACTGCCCCTGAAGATGCCCACCCTGGAAGTGCCAGTTTCTTTCTATGCACCACAGTGGAAACCTAGCTGGCACCGTGTGTGAGCGCAGCTCTCCTGTGAGGAATGCTGTCTGGAGAAGTCAGTCCCACCCCAGTGACAGTGTGCTTGGACCTCCCTTCCATTTTCAACATGAGGAGGATCAAGGTCCTTCTAAAGCAAAGAGTTTCCTTAGTCTCTTTCACAACTCAGATGCACTGTGAGGAAAGAGACCTTCATCCTCCTAATGAGCAAATGTGTTCAGAGTAAACTCCTTGAAGGGCGTTAATGTTTTCATCACCACTGGCTAATGAGCCTGAACTTACACCTTGTACTAGATACTAATCAGATTCCTCTCTCTGTACTCTTTAAAGCAGTGCGATTCGGTCTGCCAGCTGGCAGTGATGCCATTTAAAAATAACCACACATGGGTGTTATTCAATATTTCTGTCACAGGAGTTGGTGAAGGTCTGGTCCCAGGCAAGATTTGGGCCCATTTTAATATGCATTGCATTCTTAATGTCTTTAAAAGCTATTATTAACTTATTCCATTTTAAAAAATCAAATAATAAGTCTTCTAATTGATGAGTAACTGTTTCTTCTATAAAGTAATTTGATTTTTTCCCCTCAAAATTTCAAATTACTTTGGTCCTTTTTTTTTTTAATGATCATTTGCATAATCTACGACACTTTAAGGACTTTCTTACTTTGCATAAATCAATTTTGCTTCTTGTTCACCTCATCACTTTCAAGGGGATTCTTTTCTGCTTTACTAGACTTAAATTAATCCTCTGGAGGAAGCAGTGTCATGACACGGCCAGCATCAAAATCTGCATAATGAAAGCAATTTTTTCTATTTAAATTGGCACTCAAGAATATCACTGCTCATTAGTAGACTTCAGATCTTTTCTTTCATTTTAAGTGAGAAAGACAAGCATTCTTCCCCTAACATGAATTTCTTGCATAAGAACTTATTCAGGGACCTTTAAATATATCGCAGTGCAAGTTGGGTGCTTAAATACCTTTAAAAGAAACAGTCTGTGTGATTTGTAGAGTATTAACATCGCTAGCAACACCATCAAAATTGCTATGCTTGATCAGAGTGGTGATCTGCCTCTTTTGGTTTCCCTCTGTGGTCAAAACTGATCTGAGAAGATGGTTGAATAATGGATGGATGTGGAATCACTTACGATGAAAGGGAAATGTCTTCCAAATTCCAGGCACTCAGCAGATGCTTTTGAGGGTGATGGTCTTAGATGATGCTTAATACAAAATATGTCCTGAAACTTATAACTGAGAAGAGTGCTCAGTGTAACAAAAGGAGAGCTTCAGAAATAAAAAAGGTCTTAGCTGGAAGAGGGTGAGATGCAAAATCTGTTGCTTGTCTCTTGGGTACTAGTACACAGCTGCAAAGCAGCCACATCTGCGTCACCAGAAGTCTCTGGGGTAGATGCCCTCACACTTCCCTGAAGTCTGAAGGTTTTATCATTAATTATTCTGTATTTGTCTTTCATGATTTCAAAAGAAATAACTGTCTGTAGGGAGGAAGAGCACTTCTTGCCCTTGGTTCTGTACCACAGGTCCAGGACAATGCAGCTTGAGCTCCTCATGTGAGTGTACCCTTGGTGAGGCTCATGAGCTAGAGGTTCCCAGTGCTGGCTTGTCTCTATCACCTTGCTTCAAGCTCGGATATTCCTGTCATCCATGACTCAAGTAAGGCTTCCCCTGACAGTCCTACTGATCAACAATCCAAGGCAATCCACAGTCCACCTTTTCCATTCTGTCCTGTCACATTTCCCTGCAAAATACATTTTACTAGTTTTGGTCCAGTTGTCAAAAATAACATTCTCTTTCTTTGTAAAATGAAGATTATTTTCTTGACTTTGCTTGCAACTCACTGTTTCCATCTGAATATTTTATGGGATCAAGTAGCCATGATATCTGCTTGCTTTTTGTTAAGTTTCCCGAGTTATGAATGAGAAGTTGCTTTTGTCTGCTAAATGCAAGGACAGAGAGCATTTAGACACTCAGGAGAAAGCACTGATAAATACATACATAAATGTGTATTTTCCAGTCATTGACTATGTCTTTGTCACGTAGAAGGAACACAACAGAATAAACTGAACACAAGGAACCTCTGATAAGAAAATGTATGTTTCAGAAACAGCATTGAAGGTTATATTTAATTTGGTAACATTTGTGAAAGACCTTTTTTTAAGTTATTTTCCTAGTTAGTATGTATTATTCCAAAATACATGCCTTGATTTTAGAAATTGTCAGTGGAAATGAATAATTTTACTGCAATTGTTAAATGTCTTGTTTATCTTACATATTCAGTGCCAAATAAAAAAAAAAAAAACAACCTGTTTATGCAAAATTCATTTATGCTAAGTCTTGGAAAAGATATGCATGCTAGAAAAGTGGAAGACACGGTGATCTTTTTTATTGCAAGACACATTAAAAACAAAGCTTCTGGCTGACATGTTTCAAGGTACACATTTTTGTTTTGTCTTCCATCACTCTTCCCCTAATTCCCTGAGATGCTGCAAAATAAATACAGGGACAAAGTAAGTGCTTTTGCCCTTAGATCAGCATTATTTTTTTTGTTTAATTTTCAAATTAGATACCTTGCCTTGTCAGATTTATAAGAGAATAGAATTAATCTTTTTTTCTGGAAAATGTATCCTATTTATCTCAATATCTTTTGAATACTGTATTTGTGAAGGCACTCACACTTTCTGCACTCATGGACAAGATGCCTTGAGCTGCAGCAAGAGGACAAGAGCTGGGATAGTGACAATCCATCACTGGACATTGGCAAGGTAGAGAGGGGGAAGCTGAGTTTGGTTTGCTCACCCTATGTTGTTTCAGAGCTTATGATGTAGTTGCCAGGTAAAATGGTTAGTGCATGTAAAGGTGTGGTGTAACTTGGACCTAAATCTTCCATTTCCTTGGTGCCTGTGCCAAACCCTTGTAAGAGCTGGTCCAAAACCCAGAATTGTCTCAACATTGTCATCAGAGATTTTGATAGGGAAGCACCCCAAAACTTCGGCTAATGTCTCGTCACAAGTTTGCAGCCAGATATTTGCAGCAGCCTGCCTGACCACCTGAGACAGTCACTGATCCAAGGAATGGAACTGTATCCAGACAAAGAGGGCTAGGCTTGCCAAACCAGGCAAAAGTGCAGTCTCCATGGATACATTACCTGGGAACAAAGTACTGCTTGGATCCTGAAAGTACTGTGTGCTTGGGCAGGCTTAAAGAGTCTGCTGCCTAGCCAGAACCATCGGGATGAAGCAACCTCATAGATAAGGACAGGCAAGAAACTGTCTGTACCCAGAAGACTATAAAGCTTCATCAAAGACCACCGGAGACCACCTAGTGACTGCAGAACGCCTGTGCATGAGGGTGGGGTAGTGTGCTAATGACTTCTGGGACAGCATAAAAGATTACTTTTTAGCAATGAACTTTGGAAGCTTTGCCCACTGAGGATCACGACAATCAAAGGACCAACGGGACGCCACCTGGACCTGGGACCATAGGGACACCTTGGACTCCGTGGTGGTAGCTATTATCTTCTTTCCTCTCTTCCCCTGTTTCCTCTCTTTACGTTACCTTTTCTCCTTTTACCTATCGCGTGAAGCAATAAAGTTGCATTGTTTGATTTAAACACAGCTCCTTGGTGTTGTTGCCCTGATCTTTTGCACCTCCAGATCCCAGCAAAACGAACCACCTGAAGTGGACCTTGACAACCCTTGGCAAGATGGGAGAAGTCATGCTACTTAAAAACAGGGACCTTGTTCGGCTGTTTGGATAAATGGTGGTATATCATCCGTGCTGACCTGTGGATAGAGGCATCTGTCAGAGGGATGCCATGACAGTGTACTGCAAAACAGTAAAAAAAGCTTACTGGAAGCAGATACAGGCCCAGTAGAGCTGGAGATCCTATGGTTAGGATGGAAACTCCTCTGTCTCCCTGAGGTCAGCTGATCACAGTAGTTGGAAGCCAGATAAAGATCCTGAAACAAGTACTCAGCTATGGCAAACTCTAATATTTGGGGGTGGAAGGGTGGGAGTGGGGTGGTGTATGTGGTGGTGGGTATGTTCCTCTATTTGGTTTAGGTTTTCAAACAAAAACAGAGAGCACTGCTCTTGATCCCAGGAGCTTTTATTCTAATGGGCTGTTAACGAGTTACTAATTACTCATGCAAAAGGAAATTCACACATATACACACCTTATTACTGCTTAGCTGAGGGTTTGCAGTGTTTACATGTTGGGGGCTATACCCTCCTCACCCCGCTCACTAGCCCTACATACATCTTTGTCTGCATTCGCTGTTACGAGGTCTAGCATGTAACACTCCAAGCGAGATTGTTTATCTGAAGTCTGTGGACTCGTGCTTCGACATTGGCAATTCCCTGGGTGAGTTGATACGTAGCACTTCTCTACTACCGAGCAGTCGCAGTGTATTAATCAATCCTCAAGCCCTCTCGTGAAGGACACAATTGTTAATCTTATTTCTAGAGGCACCGTCTCCTCCTTGACTGCAGACTCTTGAATTACAATGGCTAAGAACCATTCCTGTCCATTCACAAGGGAACCAGGATCGAAACTTTCTTCCACCCAGCCTTTGTCATCAACACAGTGGGGACTGATCATTGTCATGAGCTTGATCTCATCATGAAATCAGTGACCTTGAAGGTGGCACAGGCAATACAAACCCTCTTGTTCACCCCAAGTTCAGAAGCCCTTTGCCCGACTGCTTTGATCAGCTTCCTCATGAAGGAGAAACCCTCACTAAGACCTGCCCGAACTGTTTATGTTGCTTCCTCGCATATGGCACAGAGGAAGCATTTGTGTGGGCCAGGAGCTTATGTGGACACAGATCACTAAGCTCCATGCTCAGGCTGCCATGGATCCATTTCTTTCCTCAATGTCTTCTCCTACATTTCCCCACGTATTCCACTTCTTATTAACCTTGTAGTTATCCTCAGGGTAACCTCCAGCTTGGGGACTAGCAGCACCCTACCACCCATCACCTTCCCTGCCCCATCTCTTTGAGTGCCACCTGCCAGAGCTCCCCACAGCCAGGCTGCCTGAGCAGAGCATCACACAGAGGTGCTGGTAGTGGGGGTGAAAAACAAACAGAAAGTGTAAAACAGTACACAGAGGAAAATTTTATTTTAAAAATGCATTGTTTTTTCCTGCTTGTGTTTATGTGTGACTAGAACGTGTCAAACAAGCTTAAGACCCTGGAATTAGGCAGACTGCTAAGGGTTAAGGTATTTATGAACTTGTTAAGAGATGGAAACATTATGCACTATTCACAGTGTTTAATTTTAACTGTCATGCTAGAGAGGATCTTTGATTACATTATCAGTTTATTCTCAATGAATGTTCGTTNTGTTATTTTTTTTTTTTTTTTTTTACAGTGCTATTTCTGTGTTAGAAAAGATATTTCTCCTAATTGACTGGAAATGGAGGATATTAATTAGCCAACCTTTTCACACAGAAGATTCCAGTTGCTGAAATGCCAGGCCAGTATTGGGTTAAATGTCATTCTAAAAGATTAATGACTTAACTGAAAAAATCTTATCAGAGATACAGAAAATAAATCCCACTCCCAGAGAGCCACAAACCATGTGTGCTGCTGTGGAAAGATACCGCACAAGCCAATAACAACTGATTGCGCCTGCACGGGCTAGTGGTAGCGATAAGACAAAAATCATTACGAGGATCAAAGTCGATGATCTCCCTGGCCAGTGCTGATGCTGTGGGGCTGAAATATGAGGTGCACTGTCTACCCAGGGGTGACTTTCTCTGGAGGTGTTCAGAGCCTCAGCACAGGCTCAGCTGGCTTTCTCAGCACAGGGAAGCAGGGATATGTGCTTTCATGCTGGGTTTATGTGAGTGAGAATAACTCACGTTGCTGCAGCAAGAAAACAGGCGCTCTTTGCTGGGTTTTTACCCAAAATTTAAAGCTCTGGTTTTGATTCTCAGAGGCTGCTGCTGGGGTGGACACAGTGGAGATTTTGAGCTTCAAAGCCCCAGCCAGAACCATGCTGAGGGACCAAATATATAAAATTTACAACTCTGAATTAAGCTTTTTTAGTTTTTGGTTTGGGGTTTTTTAATTTATTATTTATTTCCAATTTGTCTTTCTTCCTTAAAAGTAAAAAAAAACACCCCACCTTTCCCCACACACTTTCCCCTTCCCAGTATCACTCAACACATAGGGGGCTGCCACTATAACAATATGCAGCAAACGATGCACCTACTGACTGACAGTGGCATCTGGAGAATATGCAGGAGCAAAATGGGCAGAAAGCTCTCCTGGAGCACAAACATTTAGCTGTTATGAGAACAGCACACTGAATGTTACATAAACGTTTGGCTGCATAGGCTTGCTTGCTCACAGATAAGGAAATTAATCTGATGTTTAGATTAGGTTCGTGTCCACACACTGTAAGTACGGATTTAGTGGCTTCTTGGCCAGAAATGAAATCAGATGTTCAAAACCTCAAGAACATAAAATGTTTTCTCTTTTCCAGGACTAAATCCTGAAGTTGCTAATTGTTGAACAGGCAAAACTTTGCCTCAATGAAGATGGGAAAATATCACTCCCTCACCTACAGAAAACAGTATCTTGGCTGGGTGGGTGACTCCTCTGAAACTGTAGCTTCACTGTGAACATTGACCTGCTCAGGAGAAAAGTATGTAAAATAAGTCCTTCGGGGTAAGAACTGCATCCTCTTACATTCTACTTTCATTTTTCAATGCAAGACAGCTCTGTAATTTTACAAAAGCAGCTCTCAGTGTCTTTAGCAGGGTGAGAGGCATAAAACATCCTCATCCTCAGGGAAGGATCCTGCACACCAATACCACAGACATACACAACACCCCTTCTGAAACCTCCCATACAAAACCCCACCTACTTCAAAATCATTAGGCTGCAAAAACCAGGCACTGAAAGGACGAGACAACATGGTGGCTCTTTGGGCAGCTTTAATTCAGTCCACGTGCATGACTGATTCCTCCCTTGGTTCCCTGCACTGTGAAGTGCATGGGAGAATGTAAGGCACTCGTTGAGCAGATGGTCAATATTTTATTTTATTTCCTTTTTTTCTTCATTTTGTAGCCTCAGGCCTTGTCTACTGCAGACTTTTCAAACCAGCTCTGAATAAAGATGTGTCTCTTCTCCCTATGCCTTTTCTTCAGCCTTCATCACTGTTAGTTCTGATTGCTTCAGACACTGGTTTATTTTCACTGCCTTGTGGATGGATACTACCTGTGGGTGTAAATTGGAGCATTGAGAGATCAAGGTCAGGGTGGTAGATACCTGTCTGAGGCAGCTGGACCTACTTTCCCTTGAGCAAGACACACAAGAGTGGGTTAGCTGTTCAGGACATCACTGCCATCTACTTCAGCTGCAGGTATTATCATATTTACAATGGAGGGGAAGAGGAAAAAAAGTTTCATGACGATCCCACAGGAAAAGGGGAGCATCAGATTCCTGACAGTAGGCTTAAGTGACTTGCCTTTGCAGTGATGAAGAAAAATAATCACAAGATGATTCAAGAATAGCCAGACTCCATCTGGTGCTGCTGCACTATGGACTCTGCAGGCATCAGCTGCTGCTGTGCGCTGGGGAGCACCAGGCTGGGGCAAGTCAGAGGAATTCAACCTGTCCCAGTGCAGTGCATGGCTTTTGCTTCCTAAGAACAAAGCCTATGTGAGAAGACTTGCCCCACCATGCAGCCCAGCCCAGCTGCCTGTTCCTGTCACAGCTAGAGGGTCTCTTCGGTCAGGTCCCACCAACAGGACATCTGTACTGAAAGGGGTGAGGGAGCAGCATTGCCTTGTGTGGGGCCGGGTCCTTATGGGACATTCTTAGATCCTGGTTCTCCTATACTCCTTCCAGAAATTATGAGCTGTAAGAAGGAATCTTCTTTTTATAGAAAGTTACACAAAGCAGCTACACAAGTTCTTGGGTTCTGCCTTTTCATCCCAAAATCTACAACTTTCTTCCTGATACTGTATGATGTTCAGTTACCAAACAAAAATAAATTATGTGCAGGAGAATGAGGGCAAGCTGAAAACTTATTTATCACCCAACCATTATAATGTTGTTGATGATCAAACAACCTGTGAAGCTGAGATAATTTTCTTCATCTTCAAGTAGCCACTGGAAAGCCTCATTACATGCCTGAAGTTGCATTGCTTAGCAACAACATTTTAGAAATTCAAGTTATCAGCATGATCACTAATAAGATGGTAAGCTGCAAAAGAATCCTGAATAAACTAGATGCATTTGCATTTCAAAATAAATGAGAGTAAATGTCAGATTGTGTTTTGGAGTATATGAACTCTTCTTAGCGTAGATACATTGCATTTATTCAAGCATTTGTATGACGGAGACAAATCTGAAATGTTTCTACAATTTTATAACTACAGCACATCTGTGAGCTCCAGATATTTTACTACTCTCCTACTGTTAACTTTAGCTAGAGAAATCTGCTATCACAAAACCATGCTTTCAAAGTATGGCATGCACAGGAAAAATTAGAAGTGGTATTTTCCACGTCAGGACATGACTATGAACAGGATGGAGATACAATTAGCATGCTGCAATGGGCAGGACCCGTTTGCAGGACCGTCTGGGGTGCCCAGCCATAGTTTGCAGACACTTTTTTAAACCTTATAAATACTCGGAGAAAAGAAACCTGTAAATGTCATATGAAAAACCCTCCTGTAAAAATGTAGACAGTTAATAATGGCATGGTCCACAAAGCCAGGGTAAGTCAGGGAATTTTCTGTAGCCTGGGTTCCTGGTGGAACATACAGAAATCAGTGCCATGGGGAGCCCAGGGAAAGTGAAGAGAAGGATAGCCCAAGCCTGTTGGGGACATGTTGCCTTTCTCACCCGGTCACAAATTTCTGTAGCCAAGAACAAAAGCACCTCTAGGCAACCACAAAGCCGATGGTTTCAACTTGTCCTGGCTCTGTCTCCAGAGAATGGATCTTGACACATTTCCTTCACTCATTCACTCAGAGGAATAGCACTTAGTGAAAACCCTCACTTAGTCCTGTTCCCTCTATAGGCAAGCTTCACTTACCCTGAAGGCAGAGAAGAGACATTGTCTTACCTGCCTATGTGTAGCTTGTAGACGTTTTCTCTAGCCAGCGTGTGTATGAATATTCAGGCATTTCCAAAAAATGCCACCTCCCACCTGTGCAAAACCTCCTCTTTGGCTGCAGAGGAAGCCTCCTGGCCAGCTTTCATTCATAACTTCAAAATGCACTCACTGAACTAGAGAAGGTGATTTTTTTTTTTCCAAGAGCATCACAAGCCATGTCAAAAGCAGCAGTGACAGCCCTGAGAGTGGGATGTGCAGCAACGACCTTAGATGAGCAATAAGGGTGTGAGGGGAAGCACGCAGAAAGGAAAAAGCACCGAGGGGGTGAAGGATACCCATGATCCTCACCCAGCCCACCACAGCAGCATCTTCCAGGGCACCTTCTTCCCTGTAGATCCCCTTGCTTTACATAGGTCTCAGGTCACAGAATGTCAGTATTCACATGAACAGTAGTTGACAGTCTCAGCTTTATGTAGTAAACCATGATCTTTATTATTAGGCCTGAATTACAGGTTTTTCACTGTGGTTAATCACTTTGCAAGTTATCTTTTACAAAGCATCTTGGAGATGCACAGAAGTAGAGCTGGTTTTACTGTAGGGACACTGATGCACAGAGACATTAACTGGAGTGCTCAGTCCAAGGGGTCTAAAAGGCAACTTCTCAGAGCTCTCAGCAATATATAGCGCTCTCCTGTGTCCAGAGTACAGCTCATCTCCATTTTGTTAGTGGCCATGAATTCTCAGTGCTTCTCCAGTCAAGCACCAGAGTCTCAAGCTTAGCAGTTAATGACTATCTGAGAAAAGTTTGTCTTCAGAGTCTTGCCTTTACTTAATAGGACATGCAAGCTTAGCAGATGACAAGGCTACTGACCCTACCTCGACCACAAGTCTCCCTTTGCACCCCTGATGGAAAGAGCTTCTTCCTTCAGCACTGTTAAGATCCATACTTGTACAGCCTGTAATTTTATACTTCTGCTCTAGGATGAGTTAGATATTTCTTTCTCAACTTTCCTTCCAAGAAAAGAACAAGACCCATTGCTCAGGCTTTCTTTTAGTATTAGCTGTCAGCAAATAAAGACAAATTCCAAGCCAAGTTTTCTCTGGTCTAGAGGTCATTCAGTGGGAGAGCTCTTTATCCTGCAAGGGAAGAACATGAATCCAAATGACAAGCAAACATACCTGAAGGAGAGAAAAAGAGCTTGGCCTTGCAAAAGAGACAGAGGTAAGGCTGGATACTTCAAGAATATGAAGATGCATAGTTTGAAGGCCACGCTTCTTTCAAAGCATGTTTTTAAAACACTTTTTATGAACTACAGAAATATTTTGTTGTAGTATTCATGTCATTTACAACGTAAAGACCCAGCCTGAAGTTATTTCATCCTGTAAGCAGGTATTATTTTAATTGTATATTTTTAAGGAAAAAAAAAAGTAAATACATGTGGAACGGTGTTTCCCCTTATTTCAAGGCCTAAGGCTGGAAATAGTGTGGGGAATGCTGTTGTTTTTAATACTGTGAAGCCTCTTGTAGTCTGACACCCATGCACAGTTCTTCTGGCCTACAAAATAAGGTAGGGATGGAAAATAGCTCATTCTATACTTCGGTCATGTTTAATGCTGAAAATAAAACATGTAGACAACCTTATAATTCTTATAAATAATGATTGTACAGTCCAGAGCAATAAATATGAAAACTATGGTTTATGGTAATGTATTCTGCAGTGACAGTAGAAAAATAGGTCATTGTTTTGAAAAGGTGAGAAGCTATCTATCATATTGAACACACTAAGAGGAACCTGAAGTAGTTTCAGAGGCAGTTAGTTCAAGATACAGTTCTTCTGACCCCCTGTGTCCCTGAGCCTAACACATGAATGAATGGCCTGTCATGTCCGCTGCGCAGGGAGGGTTAATACATGTGTCCATCCTAAGGCTTGTCATAGTCTGTGTTACAAATCTACCTGTGGCTGTCTGTCTGTATCACAGAATATTGGTCTGGATGCTACTAACAAAACCACATTAAAAAAAAAAAAAGAAATTAAATGAAAGTTGTAAGAAAGGTGTTAAAAGAATAGAAGTTACTTGTTTGCTACATGAAAGGAAGAGTTAGCAACAAGTTCCTGCAGGTACAAGCTACCACAGAGCAATGAATCATGCTTTATCTTTACTCAGTTAAAAACACTTGCCCCAATAGGTCTAATTAGCCAGTTTTTCGGGCAGATAATTAGTGCTTTGGTGGCTGGACTGCAACCCAAACCTGTGGATTAGAGGGAAAAGCATGTTCAATCTGTACCTCTCTGTTAGCACTAGGTGCAGATGGTCAAGTCTGGCAGAATTTGGTTTTCCCTTTGTCTACAAGTCTCCTCAGTGATACATTTATCTCTGCAGGTGTAGGATGTGGGGGTAGGCTCAGTTCCACACAAGTAGGGCAGGATGCTGAGCCTGTGCTTTAATAAATATTTGACACATATCCTTTTCCAGACAGACAAAAGCAAAGGTTCCTTCATTTAATTGGTTTTCCAAATTGTCAGTGTCTGATTCATTTCAGTCTGATGCTTTAACTTCTCTGTGATAATTGATTTATATGCCTTATCTACTTTAACATTAAGTTACAAAAGAACAATTCACCAAATCCCATTTTATTATGCCTTTGGTGTACTTTTTTTTCCCTTCCATGCTCTTTAAAGCAGCTGCTTTTCAGCAGGGGAAAAACCTGCTCAGACTTCTGCTTGTTCTCAGCCTTGTTTATCTTTACCCAGTGTTCCTGAAAATGCACTGCTTATTCAGTGTCTCAGGAATTGTCTGCTTCTTGAGACTGATCTCTGCATAAACGCGCAGTAATTGGCCTCCAACAGCCAATTTAACAAGTTTAAGTTAAGTCTTGCATCTGAACATTGGTTTTTGAGCATAAAAGTTAATGGAAAAGTCAACTAAGAGCCATTTGTTACAAAAGTAAACGTATTTGTCTGCTTTTAGTTGACTTTGCATCAAATAGAGCCTATAAAGGATCCAATAATAAATGTAGGTCATAAAAATAGTTCTAGAAACACTGAAAAGGACATTTCTGTGCAGAAAGGAGGGTGTCTGCTTACAAGCAGTGGATATCAAAAGGTTGGTTGTCTCAGCCAATACTTGGGGCTTTCTTTGTATGCAGCCTTGAGCAAAGAGAGTTTCCAGAGGGCTACTCTCTGCCCTAGTCTAAGACATTGTTTTGCTCTGCAGCAGCACTCTCTGCACTCCTCTTTGCACCAAAATGACTGACATCTGTTTCATTCACCCCATTAGCTACCTCTGTATAAAGATATATTTTAGGAGCCTGAAGGTATTCTTGCAAAGCTGACCTGACAGGAATTGCCAGGAAAAGAATTTATGGAGGTAATATTGCTGATGAGAGAAGCCCATCACAGAGTGGGACTGTGGCATGCCTGAGTCACAGTCTCGGTTACCCCTTCATATTAGTAGACAGCTGCTTGGTTTGATACGGAAAAATTCAAATCCCAGATTTTTTTGGGCTTGTTGTTTAGTTTGCCAGTGGTTGGAAAAAAAATCTAAATTCAGTCTAAGGTCTCTGGAGGTGGCAGGTTCTAAACAAACAAACAAAAAAATGCCCAGTTTTTAGTGCACATAGGGGTTTTTTTCCCCATATCCAGGTTTGGACTTGATTTAATGTCTTGTATGCAAAACGTCTTTGCAAAAAAAGGGCCTTCAGAGAGAGAAGCTTCATGTTTTGGTTGTCAGAATTATTACAAGGCCTGCTTTTGCTTAAATCAGCTTTGGAATGGAGGGGCTGGTGAGTCCTTGAAGTATGGTCTTATGTTGGGATTTTTTAATATATTCAGAAGTATAAAACAAAAAACTATTCACATGCCTAAAATGAGAGAGAGGAGGGAAAAAATAAGGTTTTCACCCAACAAAAAGTGCAATGTTGAGTGTTTTCTGCACAAACTACACTAAATGTCTGGAACCATTTCTCTCGCTCCATTCATTAAAGAACCTGTTCTTCATCTTTGAAGTGTCCTAGTGAAAGTGAAAAGAAACCCTCAACTCTCCTGAATGTAGACCACCACCATAAAGCTTTTTCCAGTAAGAGCTGATAAGAAGAACCCTCCCCAGCATGCCAGTTCACAGCAGCAGACTTTTCAGGAATCCTTGCCATCAGCCTGTCTCCAAAGTCTTGTCTGAAAAGGCTCCAAGGAGGAAAGGGACAGGTGCACTGGTCTTTTATAATGGGAAAACCCAAATGAGGAAGGAGTTGGAGGAAAGAAATCCTCCAGGGCAGACTTGTCAGAGACTTCTGTGTTTTTCCTGATCTACAGTTGGAAAGGAAACAGGATTGAAATTCTGGGAATTTCCTAACCCCAGGCAGTAACAGTAGACAATTCAGCATTATGGTTATATATGTAATACACGCACACACACACACACACACACACACACACACACATAATTTTCACAGCTGCAAAATGAATGCTGGGAGACTTCAAATTTCTTAGTATCTGGGCTTCAGATATTCTTAAGCAGCAGAATTCACTCCAACTTTTATTAGCTCGACTTTGATCTATTTAAAAGTTAAGCTAAAGAAATTTCTCTTTAACAATATGCATACTATATGGATGCCATAACAGTATCTTAAAAATAATTATTTGCTGCTTTACATCAACACCATCTCAGTTAGGTTGGGGTGTGTATGTTTAAGTATGGAACTGGGCAGCTGAGACATGAGATAAAAGTCTTACTAGAGGAAGTTGTTATCCATGCCAAAATAGCTTAACAGAGAATTACCTCATATTTATCCTAGAAAACTCTCCTACACTCTATGGTGCACCTGAACATGACTGCTAAAGAGAGCAAGCTGCTAATAATTTTCATTTCAACTGTTTTCTCATGGCTATCTTGTGGTCTGACTAATAGGACCCCCAGGGATTTTGGAGCTGCTGCATGGGTTTCCCACACAATATATGCTATGGATTTGATTTTTGCCAGAGTGTAGATGGCTTTAGTTGTTAATCTCTGCAGATTCCCACTGACCTCTCGTACGTGCATGGTTCGCTCCTTGACTTGGTTCAATCTGCCTCCTCTGACAGACCTCTTGCAGCAATTAGAAGGTGTTTTAAAGTCATTCTGGAAATAGATTTTTGGTGGCTGGCTCAGTCCCAAGAAAATAAGAATCTCCTCCTTGTTTCCCTGAGTTTTGCCCTGGGAAGGCAGTTTTCTGGCCAGAGAGAAAAAGAAGGGGTGTGTGTAGGGCACAAAAATACTTCAGAAAATGTTGTTTAATATTCCAGTTCCTATTTCAGCAGTCGGTAGCTTCTTGTTTTGCACCTTACTCTGTTTCTCTCTCAAACTATTCTTTTTCATTTAGATTTGAATCATTGGCCCATAGTACTTTAGAGCAAAATTCACTGTTTCTGCATCATTCCTAGACATGTTGCGAGGGGTGGGGAGAGAGGGGGCAAGGGAGGAGCGGATGGGGCAGTGCTTCCTTTTCTCCCTACAAGATATTTAAGCCTTTTGCTACAAAATTCTGCTTCACGTAGCTCCCCAGGAGCGGAATCTACCTTCTCTTATTCCCTAAGCACAGTCAATCCTTTTGCTGTTTCACATGGGAGACTCTTGAGCTCCATCTTCTGGAAAATGAGAGATAAACCCCCTTCTCCGAGCTGACTCCCAGGAAAGCTGGGCGGATTTGGGGGCAGCAGCCCACTGCAGGGCAAATGTCCCTGGGCTGCCACCCAAGGCACCACCATCCTCCCACCCCAATCTGTACCCTCTATTCCCAGGTTCTCGAAGGAGAACCAGAGCTTCTGCAAGGCCTTTGGCAAATATGGGTGCAGCTCCAAGGCATTTACCACCCAACAGACCTCTTGGCTGAAAAACCCTTTGGATTATTTTGATACTGACGGTAGTGACATGGGTGTGTGGAAATGGCCTTGCTCCCAGTTTGAACACTGGCACAAGCAGGCTTCCCCATCCCAAATGTGAGCAGGTGTGAATACCTTCAATGGTGTTCATCAGCCTGTCAGATGTTTCCTGTGCTTTGGCTTCGTTGAGGTGATCTAAGTATACCTGGCCAGTGCTGACAGGCTGTTTCTCTTTGTTACAGGAGAGGCTGAAACATTTCAGATTTTACTCTCACGTTGATCTCCCTTCCTCAGTAGCCTGACTTTTTGTACTGATTTGAAAACTGCACCATCCATTCTAAGGGCCTCGTTTAATTTCTTCTGGACCACCCAGGCCAGAGCGAATACAGCCTCCCTCAATCCTGCCCTGAAATACCCTCCAGATGAGCAATGAAGGTTGAAACAAGAAATTCTGGTCACCATAGCCTGTTCCACAGCAGGATCACAGCTCGGGAAATTAAACCATAGGGAAGGAGCAGGAAGATGTTCTCCAGGGAATCCTGAAGGTGTTTTGGTGCCAGATGGTTCCTATAATTATTTTTTTTTCTGATTGTATCCCGGAGAGGGTCACTGAAGCAGGACTGTCCTCACATATGCAAGGGCCAGCACACCCCAAGGTACCAGTCAGCCCCCAGGGATTCTTGGGAATTGGAACATTTTTGAGCTCTATGCCTTAATGTCAGTAAAAATAAAATGTAAGCCTTAAATTAATTCAGTGCTTTCACTCTCAATGAGACCACTACAAATCTGTTTTAAAAATAACTCCATTTTCACTTACCAACCTGGAGGAACTAAAGATCTTCTGATACTGAGAGCTGACACTTGATCTGGGACTGGAAAATCCTTTTGCATTGTCATCACACACACACACACACACACACACACACACACACACACACACACACGATGTGCAGGAGAAATTAGGATAGCAATGGAAACCCCTGGTTAGAATGCATTTAACTTAGAACAGGTGTCCTCTGTATTTACATTGAGGGTGTTACTCTGATTTATTGTGAACAAGTTGTCTTATGGCAAGTGGAATCGTAGAATCATAGAATGCTTTGGATTGGAAGGGACCTCAAAGATCATCTAGTTCCAGCCCCTTGCCATGGGCAGAGACACCTTCATGAGACCAGATTGCCCAAAACACCATCCAACCTGTCCTTGAACGTGGCCAGGGATGGGGCTTCCAACAACCTCCCTGGGCAGCCTGTTCCAGGGCCTCACCACCCTCACAGAAAGAATTTTTTCCTAATATCTAATCTAAACCTACCCTCTTTCTGCTTGAAGACATAGCCCCTTGTCCTTTCACTACACTCCCTGGTGAACAGTCCCTCTTCCACTTGCCTGCAGGACCCCTTTAAGTATTGGTAGGCTGTAATTAGGTCTCCCTGGAGCCTTCTCTTCTCCAAGTATTTGCAGATATAGAAATGAACCATCTAGAGTTATGTCTAAAGGTTAAAATGAAGGGCGGCTGTTTTGAAGAGTTCCCTGATTGCATGCATGCTAAAATCCTCTACTGAACAAGTAGTGGACGTCTGCAAAGATTTAACCCATTTGTCCAAATATTCTCTGCATTGCAAACACCACAAGCTTTTCCTCTCAAAGAAGGGAAGGAAAAGAAATAAGGGAAGTGGATCTTTACAAATTCTGTCATGCTTTGAGGTTTTTGCCAGGAAGCTATTGAAAGCTGTAGGCCAAAAGGAAAAATCAAGTGTGTCAGTGCACTGACACAAAACACATTCTCTCTTCATTAACATAATGCAAGGAGTAGACGTTCCTTCCTCCCAATTTTTTTACAACATCCCCCCAAAATTAGGAGTACAGAAGATGATCAAGATTCACACATACTCATGTTGGTCCCTCAAGGCATTCTGTTAATGCTCCCCATCCCACAGGACAAGCTGCCGGGGCAGGGCACTGTGACTCAGCACTGGAGAAGCAGTGGTGTGTCCTTCTAGACCTGCTTTATGGTGGGTCTCATGTCCTCTCTTGCTCTGTTTTAACTCTCAGCATTGGCTAAGTGCTATGTGTGCAGCTCCAGTGTTGCGTATGACCTGTAAGTACAGCTGTGCCATGGATGGGCAGAGGCCAACCTTATGGGGTTCAACAAGGCCAAGTGCTGGGTCCTGCACTTTGGTCACAATAACCCCAGGCAGCGCTACAGGCTTGGGCAGAGTGGCTGGAGAGCTCCCTAGAGGAGAAGGACCTTGGGGGTGTTGGTTGACAGCCGGCTGAACACAAGCCGCCAGCAGTGTGCCCAGTTGGCCAAGAAGGCCAAGGGCATCCTGGCCTGTATCAGGAACAGTGTGACCAGCAGGAGTAGGGAGTGATTGTCCCAATGTCCTCAGCTCTGGTGAGGCCGCCCCTCGAGTGCTGGGTGCAGTTTTGGACCCCTCACTACAGGAAAGACATTGAGATGCTGGAGCGTGTCCAGAGAAGGGTGATGAAGCTGGTGACGGGTCTGGAGCACAACTCCAGCTGAGGGCACTGGGGCTTTTTAATCTTCAGACAAGGAGGCTGAGGGGAGACCTTATCGCTCTCTACAAGTACTTGCAAGGAGGGTGTAGAGAGGTAGGGGTTGGTCTCTTCTTTCAGGTAACAAAGTGACAGGATGAGAAGAAGTGGTAACAAACTGCACCAGGGAGATTTAGGTTGGACATCAAGAAGAATTTCTTTACTAAAGGAGTTGTCAGGCATTGGAACAGGCTGCCCAGGGAAGTGGTGGGGTCACCATCACTGGAGGTATTCAAAAGGCAAATAGATGAGGTAGAGATGAAGGACATGATCTAGAGATGGATTAGGCAGGGCTAGGCAGAGGTTGGACTCGATGATCTCAAAGGTCTCTTCCAATCTAAGTAATTCTATTATTCTACAATTCTAATAAAATATTCTTATTTTCCTGGGATCCTTGGGACTATGGAATAACCAAAAGCCTGGACAAACTGTTACTGAAAGGAAGGGATGTGAGTACTTTTCCATAAGATACCCACCAGAGAGTGCATACCGTGCCCTACATGCTCCTGCACAGCAGGATTAGATTCCTTTATTAAAATAATATCAGGCTCCCAAATAAATAGAAAATTTATCTTTTTCCTTCTCAAAGGTACACTGTTGATCAGGAGTTTGGGGCATGCCAAGGGATTAGAGGCATCAGGGAACAATGCTGAGGTGGGCATCCAGCACAGGGTAGAAGGGAGAGGAAGAGGAGCTCTGCAGACCTGAAGTGAGGTGGGACAACCCCATAATCACCCAGGCCCCAGGGGAGCAATGGGGCTGGAACTCTGGGCAAGAGGGAGATTGTCTTCTGCCACCTGCCCTGAGGAAACTGCCACTCCCTTTGTTGCCCACCCGCAGCAGGACTGTCTTAGGCAGAAGGAGGGCTGGGGAGGGCCTGCTCCTGGCTCTTCCTGCTGAGGGTTCAGGCATGGTCACCTGGTGGTCCCCTCCTCACCACACTTCACCTAGCAGCGTTTCAGATGTAGCAGGTGGGAAATGAGCTGTTTGTTGTAGCGAAGCAGCCAGGAATACAGATTTTTCCAGCCCTTTGAAGTGTTTTTAATTAATTTCCATTACCTGGGAAGCCTTCCCACGGCAGAGACAGGATCACTTCCCTTGTGGACACAGAGGTTTTCTGCCTGCACACACTTGTAAATACAAGCATTTTCCCCACAACGCGAATCCAGCAGTGACTGCTTTTCCAGAAGCAAATAGACTCAAATGACAAGAGATTCTGAAAATGTAAAAGGTTGGCAAGGAAGGCTTCTTGCCTTTTCAGTTTCTGTGCTCAGAAATATTCCCCATCGCTGATGAATAATGTCCACAGGAGGTTTCAACCGTCAGCATAGGCAAAATTTCTCCACCCAAATTTTAGCTGGTGTAAACCACTCCTGCTTAATCTAGAGTGAGAAATCTGGAGGGTCAAGAGCAATGAGAAGAAAACATCCAAGCAGGCAGGGATTAATTATTTTGTACAAGGAAGACCACAAGCGTATATTGCTCTCTCTCCCCATGCCCCGTATTTTGAGACTAAGTTAAACGAAAAAAAGTGGCAGACTTGCAGTGTGAAAGCAGCCTCCTATTTGCATCATGTGCAGCCTGGGTGGCCTGGAAGGGCTCTGGGAACATCACGACAGTCACGATCGCATCCACTAATACATGCCTGTGTTTCCTTCAGCAATTCCTCTAAATGCAAGTGGTTGTTACGTCTTCCTGGCTTCAGAGCACCACTTCTAAATGACAGTCTTTTGCCTTCTCATCTCTTTCATGCCTGTTGTACATACAAAAAGCAGAGTGCTTTGTTTGAAATCCCATTTTTGTGACATTCAGAAGGAACACCAGCAGTTTTGTCTATAAGCCTTTTAATTACTTTTTCTTTGATTCAGACAAATTTACTTCTGAGTTATGTAGTTGTACAAAAAATACAAAATACAGAAAGGTCCTGTATCAACAAAATTACACTGGTTTTGCAAATTACCCCTGCAAATATTTCTCACTTGAACGAGAGCTGTACTAGAAACATTTATACTAAATTTTTGCTTAATGCAGATGGAAGGAAAGGTGAGGAAGTGAGCTTGGAGGCAAATCTATGCAGCACAGGAAATATAATCTAAACCAGTATCTACGGTACATGTATATTAATTTTGTTGCTGCTCTTTCCTAAATAATGCTCAAGGCTTCCTGTGTTTTTTTTTAAGTTTCCTTCCTCTGTTTCCTCTGTTCAAGAGGTTCAAGTGAAAAGAGATACTGATACATTTCTGAACATAATTTTAAATAGAGATAAAATACTTTTTGTTTTTTTCCAGTGGAGCCCAGATGACAGCCAAACTTTTTAAAAGAAAAATTCCACATCTTCTCAAAACTCAAGAAGGTGTGCGTGCATCTGGGAAGCAGTTGTTGAAGGAGCCAGTCTGTATCCGCTCCATCCCAAACAATCCAGCTGTTGCTCAGCTGACATCCATCTCTTGTGCAAACTTTAAGTTCAGTCCCTATGGTCAAATTAATGGATAGCTAATGAGTTTTCATGCCATGTTGGAAACACCTGTGAAAAGAAGGCATTCACCAAATGTTTGGTCACTGATAGTAGGATTGTCCTATTTGAATAAAACAGATGCTACCAACTGCAAGCCACAGCTTGAGATGCTCTTCTGGCTCTTGAGGGGTAGAGTATGTCAGGTCTTTTGAGACAAATATTAAATAGGCTTAAGGAGATTTCTGGGCTTGCTGTAAGAACCTGAGAATGGCCCCACTGGGTCACACCCAAGGCCATCCTGTACGTTGCCTCTGGCAGTGCCCACAGCACTTCCACTTGCATTCAGCCCCTGAGTTAAAAGCATTTGCTTTGCATTTAATAGATCTCAGTGCATCTTCTGTGACTTTTCCTTCTTCAAACTCCTATAGACATTTGGCATTGTCAGTTCTCTCTGACATACCTGCTCCAGTGACGGGTTTGTAATGCACGGCCTGCAGGGCCTGGGCCAGTATGGATATTTGTGTGAGAGTATGGAGACAAAACAGCCCACTCCGGTGGGAACAGCTTTCCAACAGTTACATGAAGGATGATTCTGAGCATCAAAGTAGCAGATGGGTGTAGCAAAATCACCACCAACCAGGTGCAAATGCACTAGAAAAGACATCCTGTGAGTAACTTTGTTCAGGAGCTGAAAGCACCTTTTAAGTTTCTTATTCACCTTAAGCCAGGTAAGGAAGAAAAGGTCCACGAGTGGCCAAGCTGAGGTGCATCAAGGACAACAGAATTGCCTCTCTCTCTCTGTGTGACTTGAGGCAAAACTGGAGTAGGAAACTGCTGTACTACTAACTGCGGTACACATGCCCGGCTGGGGGACAAGGCATGGCTGTTAAAGCAAAGGATATCTTCTATTGGCACCTGAGTGCCAACAGTTTTGGGGGGGGGGTCGGAAGAATGCTTTTGAAAGCTGAAAGCCACTTTTTCCAGCATGGAGTGGGAGCATGTGGCCAGTTTCTGCAGCTTCCTTTTTCTGTAAGAAGAGCAGTCCAGAACTTCTGACTCTCTGTTTACAATAAGGATACACCAAAGCAACAGGTTCCATCCTACTTTATACCCACAGCAGCTCTTTGATTTATCATAGTGCTGATTTCTAATGTTAGAAATTTTAGTGTTAAAATCAGGAAAATCAGATATTTGTCAGCTTCCTTATAGACCCAGCACATTCTCCATAGCACTGAAATCTGCTACACTTGATGGAGTCTCTCATTTTCCCCCTGTATTTTACTATTGTGACCCTTCCTTGATCAAAACAGGGACTCTGCTTGAGTGCACTGGGCTGAGTACTGAACTGCAGGAGCTGTAGTAGCAGCATCCAAAGTTGGTCCTTGAAGAAGGGAAGTTGCCCAAAGCACCCTGTGCTTGTGCTCTCAGGTTTGCTGTCAGTCAGGGCAGTGTAAAGGTTCTGAACTAAGAAGAGCCAAGGCTCTACACAAAATTCCAATGTGTGCTCAGTGCTTTTTTAAAAAAAAGTCTTTATTTCTGGCTGGGTTGCTGAGGGCATGAGTAGGCCTTCACAGTTCAATTTTGTAAATGAGTGTTTTGGATGCCAGCTCAGCATTGTGCTGAATGTAAAAAATAGTATTATCACAGAATCACAGAATGTCAGGAGTTGGAATGGACTTCAAAAGATCCAACCCTTCTCCCCTGCCTGAGCAGGATCATCTAGATTATGCACTAGTCATGAAAAACTTGTGCTCTTTTAAGGGTTTTTCCCCACTATATTTATTTATGAGGGGGTGTGCTAGACCTGCAGCTTCCGAATGGCCAGAAAATTTGCATTCTTTTGTTATTTAGTTTTCTGTCTTAGCTCCAAACTTAACATCTTGCTCTACCCACATACCTCCTCACAATTCTTTGCTGATAAAAAATGTTACTGAGCAATTCACTTTGAACCTGCCCCTTCCTTTTTTCTTTTCCTTTTTAACACCACTAACTTTCATTTTCTGCATGCTAGCAGATTCTGCAGCATAGGATGTCCTCCTGTTGTCCTTGTTTCTGATGTTAAAAAACCCGTTCCATCCCTTTGCAAGCCACTTTCTTCTATCAGTCTGCAAACAACAAAAGAGGCTTTAAAGATAAAAGGAAGAGGAAGCCAGATTCGCTTTTTAATAGTCTGGGGACTGGACACTATCCCCTAGAACAGTGGAGTTTGACTGCAAAAACCTAGAGATGATTGAATTAAGCTCACACATGTAATGTCTTGTTCCCACAGGACAGCCCCAGGTGGACTTTCAGCACAGGTCTGTCACTAAAAGGATAGATATAAAAAAAAATTTAAAAAACCAAAAATTATCTGGAATCAATGTGTATTATTCTTTCCTTTTCTTCCTTTCCACTTTGGTGCTTTCAACCTGACAATGCTATAACCTTCGAAGTCACCTCTGCAGAGATCCCGCTCCCTCCAGAGCAGCAGTGGATGCTCTGCAGCCTTTTGCATCTTCCCAAAGGTCAGATAACAAAAGTCTCGCATCTAAACATTCGTATCTTCCGTTTTGTGCTATTTCTGGCTGAGCGTGGAATCTGCAGAGTCTTGTGAAATAAAAAACAGTACAGATTTATACCAGAGATTTTAATTTTGAATGCTTCTTTATTCTTAGCATACCATGGCCCAATCGGCTTGAAACAGCCTTGAATTTCCTCTTTCCAGAGGGATGCTGGTGCCCCCTATATTCACATTAATTCTTTCAGCATTAGCAGTTCTTTCCTCACAAATGTGCTAATGTGGAAAGCTTATGCGCATGATAGAGTCTAACTTATAAAAGCTATTTAAAAAAAAACCAAAACAAAACCCACCAAAAAAAAAGAACCCCAAGCTCCCTACCCTATTCTTTGATTCGTTAGACAATCTAATTTATTAAAGAATAAAATGTTACTACAATGTTTAGGAATATCAGACTTCCCCCTCAAACATTTCCTCACCTGGAGAGCTAGGCTGGGCCACTGAAAATGAACCTCTGCTTTTGGGAGGTATTGTTCGAAACACATCACAGCAGCAGCATTCATCCAGTACTCATGCACAGCGGAAATTGAAGGTGCAGGATGACACCATCATGCCACTGTTTTCATTTTCTGCATCAAAATAAACTGCGTGCTACAGGTTAGAGAGATCAGGCGCCATTGAATAGATTCCCAGTTTGAGAGGTCTAACGATCAAGATAAGCTGACATGATGCCCTGAAGAATAAGATAGTGAATGATTTAAAGTCGGAATAGTGCTATGATAGGAGGCTTGTGAGCCTGATTCTGATTGGAGTTACCCGAGCCATCTTCATTACTAGCCGAATCAAAATGAGTAAGTGTAGGTTGTATCTCCCATTCACCAACTTCATGTCAGAGCTGATGGTATCTGGTGGTGGATGTCTTCCTGTAAAAGACACGGTGACCTATATTTTCTAGTTAGTTGTTTGCAAAACAGTAGTCGATGGTGGGATCTATTCTTCCACATGGGTCAGCAAAATGCTGAGGACTTGAAGAGCAGACACTCTCCTCAGGTCAAAGCAAGAGCTGATCTTTCTGGACACAGTAACTCTGGGGTGCCCCATGCAGGTTTCCCAATATATGCTCTCTTTTTTTTTTAGTTCTGAGTACTTTGTCTAAGCAGAATATGGGCACCTCCACTATCTGTCTGGTTTTTTTTCTAGACCTCCTCCTCCCTAAAGCTTCAGGGTGTGGAACAGCTTCCTTATGAGGACAGGATGAGGGAGCTGGGTCTCTTTAGATGGGAGGAGACTGAGGGTGACCTCATTAGTGTTTATAAATATGTACAGGTTGAGTGTCAGGAGGTTGGATCCAGGCTCTTCTCAGTGATGGCCAGTGATAGGACAAGGGGAAATGGGTCCAAGCTGTAGCATAGTAAGTTCCATCTGAATATAAGGAAAAACTTACTCACTGTGAGGGTGATGGAGCACTGAACAGGCTGCCCAGAGAGGTTGTGGAGTCTCCTTCTCTGGAGACATTCAAGACCAATCTGGACACGTTCCTGTGTGATTTAATCTAGGTGATCCTGCTCTGGCAGGGGGATTGGACTAGATGATCTCATGTGATCCCTTCCAACTCCTAACATCCTGTGATTCTGTGTGATTCTCTTGTGTCTGCAGGCCTCCACCACCTTTTCCACAAGCTGCAGAGCAAACAACAGTCACACCGTTTGTTCCCATCTCTTTTTCATGAAGGCAAAAGACCCTGCAAGACAGTCTCACCTGCGTTAGCAACCAGAGGTCAGCCTTCCTCTGAAAGAAAGGTAGATTAATTTGACCTGGTTGCAATAAAAATGTAGGATAAACTGGGTAAACAGGACCTCAGTGTATTAGGATTTAAATGCCACTGCCAGTAAAATGAGGGAGAGCAGGAAGCAACACATCTCAGCAGTACCACACTGATGACATTGCACAACTGTTGTGGTATTAACCAGATCACTTTACATAGACATAATGTGGGCAATGCAGCTGAGCTGGTGTCGGTATAAGAGGTTTTATCTTTTTATTCCCATACCCATGCACTTTTAAAAACATACCAGAGATGATGCATAAATATAAATTTCATTTTCTTTCCATTGAAAAGACTCCTCCCCCAAAAACCATCATCTTCCAGCCCTGCTGTCACCTCCTACACATTCCACATATTTTAAAGACTCACAATGAATAAAACCACTCATGCGTTTTCAAAGTAAGCCAACTTCTTAATCTATTTTTGGGAAAATAAATTTTTTAAAAAATCTTTAATGAGGATAGACTTCTCGCTTTGGAGGTGCAGAACTTGAAAGCCTTGTTAGCAAGGGTACCACAGGCAGGCTGCTGCTGGAGAAGAGCATCACGCTATGTCTGTGCCCAGACAGGGAGTCGCTGCAGGATGTGGGGACCCCTGAGGAGAGAAGCTGGTCCTCATCACATACTCCTGCCAAGTGGTTTTGAGTCAGAGGGGAGCAGAAGAGATGCACAGGGCCAGGGGAGGCTTCCTGCCCACGCAGAAGTAGGGCTCTGCAGAGATGAGGACGAGGCAATGGGTGGTGCTGGGGAGAGGAACC
>VXBZ01009860.1:744270-764009 GCA_013399135.1 Heliornis fulica | reverse complement strand
CGGCACCGCGGTCGTGGGAAGCGGGCGGACCGGGTCCCTACCGCGGCCCCAATTGCGATGTCTTGTGGGAGCGCACCCTCTTCCCACGGCTTCCCGCAAAACCTGCAGTTCCCAGGATTCCGCTGCCCCGGGTTGTAACGGCCCCTGGTCTCCGCGGGGACAAATCCCGCTGCCGGCAAAAGACGGAGCAGCAAGAGCTAACAAGCCGGGCCCGTGCCGTGCCGTCAGCCCGATGGGAGGGCTGAGGTGGGCAGGCAGATCCACAAAGCGCTCTACGGAAAGGATCCGCCCGTATAAAATCGAACCAAGAATTCTGTATCGCGGGAACATTCATTCTTGCTCGGAAAACAGTTGCTTCCCGGGCTGCTCACGCAGACCAACATCAGCCAACGAAACCAGCGCGGCCACGCTGCCAGGAAGGCCTGCGCTGAAGAGCTGAATCTTTGGCTACCGAAGGTTTTGGTGGCTGATGAGCTGTTGCAAAGTCAGACTGTAAAGAAAAGTGAACTCGGGTCTTTCCGATGTGCTGGGTGCCTAAGAAACGCAAGCGCCCGTTGCATTTCCTTAGGCGATGTAACCGCATAGCTGCACTCATAGCTGACACCTGGCAAAGCAGCCTCTGCGGCTGTGAGTGATTACTCAGTCACAGAATGCCAACAGGAGATAAAGAATAATAGAAACTGTTTGCTTCGAAAAGTAATTTGCCGGTGTTATTGCTCCCCAGTTATCGGCCAAGATTTATGAACTGCCAGGAAGCCCCTTAGATTACTGTTTGTAAGTCACTGGCTTTGGTAGGCTCAGTGATCTGATTTTGTTTAGTTTTCTAGAACTGCTTGATAATATTTGTATACACATCGGAGTTGATGCATATACCATTAGGTCCTTATTATTTTATATTTTTTGGCATTCAAGGCATTGGAAGGGTCCTGTTGGTGAAGGGGGGCTCTTGCAGTGTGTCCTCCCATGTGAAGTACACCTCACCTAGAAGTATACACACAGCATCTTGAGCTATACTGTAGTCAATTAGCTATTCATGTACCAAAGGACACTCTTCCAAAAACTTCGTCTCATTTGATCTTCACCTACTATTTGCTAGAGGTAGAGATCTGTTTTCTGACAATCTCCCTTCTGTTTACAGCAATAGGACCAGATCAAATTGATCCGAGTGTTTTTAATTCTCATTATTAAATAACTTTGAAATTAGTGTTTAATCTCATTAACCAGGACACCAATTCTCTGTTTGTTGAATTTGCTGTGATGAAGATGAGTCTTCTGTGTTTTGCCTGCCTGCAGCTCAGCTAATTTAGTCTAATTTAATGTAAAATAGTCTAAAATAAAAGAGGTAAATTATTTCAGGAAACTTGAAAATCATTTCCCAAAAGCAAGAATCTCTGCACAATCATGAGAAACTGCCCATATCTGTGTAACTTTCCACTTCAAACTCCAGACCTGTGAGTTTAAATACACTGAATGCCAGACTCTTAGTAACAGTATTGCAGGGTTTTATTTATGGGGGTTTTATGCAACTATAAAAATACTCTACTATAAAAAGGTCCATACAGAGTTACAGACTGCTTTTCTAAGAGATAGTTATTGTATTTTTACTTCCCTCAAACTACCTAGTAGTAATGGCATAGAAAAACTATTTTCTTTACAACTCTCGGATTAAAATTACATCTTTTCTTATACCCCTTCTGTAACCAGATATTAGCTCTTACAGCAGAGGAAAAGTTAATGGTAACCCAGCAGGCTGATAGTCCCTAGAGATCCTGGTGGTAGAGGGCCATTCTGGACAACTTTAGGGTTCACCAACAATTAACCACAGGGTTAATATAATTCATAATCATAGTAATCATCATCTGAGTTTACTCCAATGCTGGAGGCCTCATTTGGTTTCATTTTCTTTCTATCCTCTTTGCCTTTTTCTGTGGAGGACAAATTATCTTCACACTGCTGCAGAATCTTTTTGGAAGACATCCAACTTTCTCCTCGGCTTTCTGCCGGCGCCACACACTGCCCTCCCCTGACATCCGTTCCTTTGGCCACCAGTGCTCTTCTGGTGCGGAGAAGGTCACATGTGCAGTTCCAAGGGTTTCCATCTAAATACAGATGACGGAGACGAGGTAAACACTCTAAGACTTTGCCATCCAAGGCAGAGATCTTGTTGTTCCGTAAATTTAGAACCTGAAGCTGTTTCAAGTCCTTCAGCTCTTGTTCTCCAACATCCTCTATGTCATTCCCCTTTAGATCCAATCTAGCAAGAGTGTCTGGAAGTCTGAGAAAAGAAAAAAAAGACACAAAGTTGTTATGTTCATCATATTGCTTCTGTTGTGTAAATGGTATTTGGTGATGGGTGTTTGCTCTGGCACATCTGACATATTAAAATTATCTAACACTAACAAAAAACACATTCTTCTGCCAAATAGAGAAATCTGGTCCTGAAATGGTAATTTCTTCTTCTTATTTTTTCTTTCTTTTTTAAGATACAGGAATACTGCCTATACACACTTGAACTGTTTTCCCAAATTATTGCAGTTCTGACACATATTGACAGTGTTTGCACAACCGAAGTGAAGAGCAGTTCTACTGTATTGCACTTTGAAGTAAGTTATAGGTTCACTTGAGCGTCAAGCTTGAAAATGCATTTTGTACTTGTCAATGACAGAAGTATGACAATGACCAAATTATAGCACCATGAAAGACCAAAAAGTTAGGGAATGACAGAATCACAGAATGTCAGGAGTTGGAAGGGACCTTGAAAGATCATCTAGGCCACCCCCCCTGCCCAAGCAGGATCACCTAGATTAGATCACAAAATATGAAACACTGTTCCTTTAGGGACTTCTATATGTGATTTGTTTAAAAAGGGTTTTTTTCATAAAGAACTAGAGTTTTCTTCCATTTTGTTCTCCTGCTCCCATCAGATTCAAACATTAACCTCCAGAAAGTAGTTCATCTAATGATATCCTGTTTAAGACATCAACAACAGGGAAAACAGAAGTGCTTTTTGAGCATCTCTATAAATAGTAATTTAGAAAATTTGAACTGTCTACATTTAAAAGAAAAAAAGTTGATCATCTCTGGATGGGATATATGACTGGTCAGTATTACATCTTACAAATTTGTATGATAAGTGTTGCTCATTTATGATCATCTAATTTCCTTCTGATGCAGCTCATGAAAAGTGCTTAACAGAAAAGCCAGTTAATTGGCATGGAATATTTTTAAGATATTTCATTTAGTTAAAATTAATAAAATTAATTTGTAAATGCCTTAAAACATTTTAACTACAGTATAGTACTATAGTTACTTTTTACTATAGTATAGTTACTATAGTAATTGTACATAGTATATGTAGTAGTACACAGGTGATGAAATTGAAAGTCACAGATATTTTAAGGAAACTTATTCATTGAAACTCACAGTGAAATTAATAATTAAATAAAATGATAATAATACCAAGAGCTATTTAAAATAAAACAGCAATACACCACAACCAGTAAAGGTTGATGTTATAGTTTACATCAATGTAATGATATGAGAAGCTTCTGAAAATTACTGAGGATACACTGTGACTCTCACTGTCTGTTTTTTGTGAAGCAGACCTTTTGTGAAGTTTGACCTTTTAGGCTGAAAGATGGTTGCCACAGTTGTGTGAACCTCACCCCTTCAGTGGGATGATTTCAAGAGTAGAGCAGTTCTGTATTGTGCTGCATTTCCTGGGGGAGATGAGAATTGCATGCATCAATATGATGAGTCACTCCACACAGAGTGATCTAACCAAATACTTGCAACTGCAATAAATCTGTTTTGTAACCTAACCACAGGCGACAGTGATAGTTGCCCAATATGACATTGTAATGTCAGAAGGGTACTCTGGGTTAAAACTCCAGTGCCACTATGTCAAAGGCAGTAGAGTATCACCTCAGATGTTAATCCAGACTGATTACAGTCTAAAGCCTGGCCAGCAAGTCCTTAAACCTGTGAAGATTCATTTAGCATCGGGTATGTACAGGTATTAGACTTGAGCTTTATGGCTGTACTGTTTGACTTTGGGCTGCATTGATCTTGAGAAAATAATGGCACTGGAATAACACGATGAATGCTCCTGCTGCTGGCAGAGAAGCCCTGCTCACCTGGGAGCTGACTGTGGCAGCCACACTGTGCTGCTGCTTCTCCAGGGAGTATCATTAGACTCTTCCCTGAGTTCTCACCACTCCCTCCAAGATTTCATGGAGTATAGGCTCTTCTCTCTATGTCCTGAAAATACTTGGAGTTGTGGAGTATTTTCTTCTCAGAAAAAAAAAGCTTTCTTTCTCCTCATTCTTGCAGAGTACCTGTGGCACATTAACTATGTTTTTTAACCTTTGATACTGGTGACTGAGTTCTTAGTTAACTGTCAGAAGTTATTCTTATTTCTGTATATTCATGAGTAACTGATGATCATCAGACAATTAAGTACTCAAATTTTACTTCTTGTCATTTTCCCCCTCTTTTATGTTTACAGGCTCCCCTTGAAATCTGTATTCATTGTTGAGCTGAAAATACAAGTCCCCAATATCTCCTTAAAAGCTGAACTGCTTAAAGGCTAATAGAGAACTCCTTCCTGTTAATTCTCTTGGTTACAAAGGTTGTAAAATAAGATGGATTAGATAATACTAAAGTCGCTGGAAAGCATTAAACATTCCTGTCAAGTTAGACTGAAATCAAATATTTATACACCACTAAATCACTTTCTGATTATAAAGCTGCTGCCAAATAGATTCAAATGGTGAAGGACCTGATGCTAAATGAATTGAAATTTTACTGCATTATTTATTTGGGCTAGTTAAACCTGTCCACAAGCCATAAAAATAAAATTTAATAGTGCAGTTGTGTTTAAGAAGTTGATGTTAATGGAATTACTTTGCTATTTTTATGCCATCTTATTGCACAGCTTTTTGAAATAATAAAATTGCCATTTTATATTAGACCAGCCTCTGTTTGGCTTAACATGCCATGTCTGGTAATGGCCAGGAAGAACACTCAGATGAATGCAAGAGAACCTGTAAGCAGGGTGTTAATGAACACAGTGTGCCCAAGGGATGTTTCTTCTGTGCTCCTTTGACTGGAATTTTGCTTATAGCCTAAAGCTGGAGAGCTTATACGCATTCCAAATGCTTGGTAATATGTGAATTTAATGAAGTTGGGAATACTAATATCCACTGGAAAAGCACATTCTTTTTGACCAGGCTCAGCTCCTGAAATTTTAATATTTTAACAATAATAAACTCAGTGTGGGTTGGTAGAAACAGCAGCTTTAAAATTGCTGTCTTTCTTTTTCATTGAATGCTGTATTAATTTGTGTTATGTGGGAAGATAAATCTAAGTGACAGTATAAATTCTCTGTAATCATTCTGTTACATTCTCCTAGCAGGTTCCTCTTATTCATGTGCTAATTAAACAAAGAACTCCCACTAGCAGAGAGAGATGGGAAATGAGCAGATTCACTGTGGGCCACAGATGTGATGAAAACAGTTCTACTTCTATACTGAGACCGTTAACAAGAGTGGTAATTAGTGCCAGTTATGGAGATGGGTTTATGGTTTGGTTAGACTTCTACCATACATCTATTTTTCCAGCTTGGCCCTCATTCTCATAATGTAAGGAAGAAGGAGAGATACACCTGGCAACCAGCAGTCCTCAGATTCACTTGCCTCAGTGGAATAGAAATGAGGAGATTCTGTTCCAGCGCCAGATTTGAAAGCTGTGCACACTTCTGAAGAGCTCCTGCCTCAAACATGCTAACAGCATTGTTGTCAAGAAACAAGTGCTTGAGGTCTTGTAGCCCTTGGAAGTCCTGTGCTGTCACCCTTTGAATCAGGTTATTGCTGCAGTCGAGTTTCTGCAGTCTGCCGGGCAGCCTGAGCGGCATAGCATGGAGCTGGTTCTTGGAGAGCTCCAGCGTTGTTAAATTAGGAAGAAGCTGGGCACCATCTATTGATGTTAGCTGATTTTCTGACAGGAAGAACTCAGACAGGTTTTCTAGGTGTTTCATGTCTTGAAGTCGTATTGTTTTAAGTTGATTTTTCTCTAATTTTAGTGACAGCAGGGATTTAGGAAGGTCAAGAGGCATTTTTGTCAGAAAGTTGCCACTTAAACTGAGAAACTGTAGATTTTTAAAAGATGCAAAGAAGTTGCTTGGGAACGAGTTCAGTTTATTATCAGCCATGCTCAGATACTTAAGCCTAGGAAGATTAAGTGGTGCAGACACAGATTCCATGTTGTTGCCATCCAAAATCAGACTTTGTAAATTGCAAAGGGAAGAAAATACACTCGGAGGCAGAGTTGCAATCAGGTTGTTCCGAATATCAAGCACCCTTAGTTTCATCAAACCTTCAAAGTCAGATGCATGCAGAGCTTTGATGGAGTTATCAGCAAGTTTTAAAATTTCAAGGCCAGGTGGGAGGAAGGTGGGTATTTGCTTTAACTGGTTTTTGTAGAGTTCCAGGGACTTCAAGGTGTTCAGAGCTTTGAAAGTGCTGTTTTCTATTGATTCTGTGCCACTGCATGACAGGACCAGCTCTTCAAGGGCTGACATTCTCCTGAAGTCAGTAATCTTAAAGAGAAAAAAAAGATAATTTATGTAACAGTGCACCATCTATTTGTGGATCTCCTCACTGTTACTTCTTCTGTTTATTTAGAATGAGAAACTAAGGGTAATTGTAACGATAGAGGTGCTACTACAGGTACGTGTAGTTTGCCAGTATTTACTTAATTTCTAGAATTTTGTTGTTTAAGTTCGTATTGTGCCTGGTTTTGAGCAAACACACATATTTAGACAGGAAATATTCCTTTTATTTCTGCCTGGTGGATAGCCTATATAAAATGGAGAGCCAATATCACCAGTGGCAGAAATCTTTGCAGAGAAAAGATGGTTGTTAATGTTCACAGTGCTCAGTGGAGCTGTCTGGAGCCATCTTGAGTTCATCATACAGCCATTTCCATACATCAGCAATGTTTTCACTGCAACCTGTATTCCCCAAGAGGAAGTACATATGGATATCATCACCTCTCCCTACTGTAAAGTTTTGTCAGCAAACTAAAATGTGACGTTTGTATTTCTTTTCCCACTATCTCTCATTTTCTTTAAAGTAAAAACCTCACATATTAAGATGGCCAAACCAATCATGCTCGATCAGCTTGGTCTGAAAATCACCTTTGTGGAACAGGTTGCTGTTACAGGAACTCAGTTTTTGTTAGTTGGTCACAAACAGATAATTTTCAGTCATAAGTGAAACTCACATGTTGACTGTGACTATAATATATAGAGGCATACCAATTGTTTCATTATTTTTCTGCTCTGTTGGAATCTGTTTGTTTACAAAGCTTGCCATCTTGAGTCTCAAGTCAAGGTGGAAATTTAAGTGAATTTGGCAGTTTTCTCCAAGCCAAGATTTGAGGAAGCATGCAACAGAAGATAAAAACCAGGGGTTCTCTGAACACACAAGTTGATTAAATAGTAGTTTTCTGGAATGGTCAGATATGCTGCTCATTGACCTATGTGCTTGATTTGTACAAGTTCACTTACATGGGAAACACAGGAAGCTCATAGCAAGATTAGCAAGTGTTCTGCATGGGAGAGGTGGGAAGGAGCATGCTCATCCACTTTCCCTCCCAGTAAACATCTCAGTATGGGTCTTAGGAGTACCACATCAGTGAGATTTAAGCTAACACTCTAGTCTTCATGACATTACCCCAGAGCTTAGTAGCTACCAGCACATTTTACTCACACTGGAAGAAGCTATAAAACATGTTCTGCAGCATAACTCCTCATCCCAGCCAGGAATCTACATGGAGGGCAGCAGGCACTGCCTTTTGCAGTGTAGGTTCTGAGTAGTAATTTTGTTCTATGATCCTGACTGACTACATTTAGCTATCATACTCCTGTATGTTACATCAGCTTATAAAGGTGTCTGTTAAAATATTCCTTCCAACTCTTGCATTTTCTTGGGTTGTATCCCTTTACCCTATCTACAAACTCTGTATTTTAACTTCTGTTAAAATCAGCCCACACAATTGTGAAAGAGTAGTCAGATTTCATTTTGCTTTGGTATACTTGTAGCTACCTTCTGATTACATTTATTCTCTCTTGTAAAGTCCCTTCCAGGCATTGCAAGATTTGATGCAGTTAATGAAAAAGTATAAATATGGAACCTCTATTGATGCAGATTTCTCCATCAGTTACATTTAAATTCAACAAGGGAATGTACCTCCAGAAAAACTTTATATTCTCAACAGTAAGTTACAAACTTGGCCATTTTCTATTTTTTTCTATAAATGCAGTTCTGTTATATATATTTCTATAGAGCAGTTACAGAATTGCCTGCCAATCTTGGTTATGATTAGGAGGCTAATGATGCAAAGCTTTATCACGAGAAGTCACATAGGAATGAACTGCATTGCTCAAGAGCAGAAAAGGATAAGTCATCTGTAAGTGATAAGTCAGTCTTAAGGATAATGAAGCAATTGTAAACCTTCATAAGTTCAACATATTTACTGCTCTAAGTTCAAAAGCAATATTTCCTGCTTTTCCTCAGCTGATTGCTATATGTCTCTAAGAGGCTTAATTTTCATCTCAGTAAGTGACAGAGAGTTACGTGAAGTTCGATGTACAGACATTCATTCTGTAATGATGTTAGGCTTCTTAATGTGGATTATTTTATTTTCTGCCTATTTGGTATGCTTTGCTAGGCTCTGTGACCATGCTGTTTTGAGAGTTAAACATTTATCCATGCTAGGTAAATGATGGAATTTAAAAACAAACAAAACCAAAAACAAAACACAGAAAAATCCCAAACCCCAAACCCCCTACAGGTCTTTTAGCACTTCCAGACATGTACTTTACAAGCAGAAATCAAAACCTGTTTCTACAAGCACTATGATATGTGCCAGTGGAATTGCTCAGCTGTGTGAAATTAAATATATGTACTTCTGATGTCAAGACCTCAGAAGCATAATTTGTTGCATGGAAAGAAAAGAGAAAAATATATTCACAGACCCAGTCCAATCTTAAGGAAAGAATCTACACAAGCACAGGCAGGTAGCATGAAAGGACTTATCTTCTTGCAGTGCAAAGTCAGTAGCAGAAGTAGGGCATAGTGATCACTCAGTTGATTTAATGTATAAAGTGAAATACTCTCTCCTTAGAAGGTTTCATGCACCATTTGTTCTGAACAGTCATAAAACACTTATTCCAATACTCTATTCACTTATATATGACATTAAATGCTTTATAACACCCATCTTTTCCTCTTGTCAAAACCTAAGGCCACTTTACTAGTAACTGAGGAGTGGCTGACAGGTATGGGCAACTAGCCTAAGAAAGGACAAATGGCTCCTCTGCCTTCTCTTGGAAAGAAAATAATTGGGGTGGGTTGTGGGGTTGTTTTTGGTTTTTGTGTTTTTTTTTTTTTTCACAGAAAATATATTTCCTAATAAATAATTCATTTGACAGAACTTTTGTGTTTAGAGCACATCAATATAGTTAAATCATGCCAATGAACTTTGACACTTTTAGGTATGGGAGCTAAAATTTTTGTGCCAGAGAAGTTAGTTTTGGCTGAAAGAAAACTCAACTCTTTCTCAGAGCTAAATTGTAACAACATTACTGACTGTCTTTCAGTGGGTAACAGGTATCCTAGATGCTGCTATAAGTTTTTGTCTAGCCTGTTTAATTCAATCCTGAGAGCAAAATCAAAGATGCATTTGAGCAGCTATATTCTTGTAAGAGGACAAGCATACTTAAGAGAAAATGTACCTCTTTTGAATCAAACATTTCTTATTATCTCTAGTAAACTGATACACAGCAAGCATGAATAATATAGGTGGCTGTACTTCCCTTGTATCTATCTACAGAAGTTGAATTCATTAAATAAATATGTTTCAGGATAGAAAACAGAGAAGCACCGCTCCAGAATGCAGTGCAAAATGAGCATAAACTGATCATGCCTTTAATAATGTGATCCAGTGATGCCTCAAGAAACCCAGAATAAACTTCTTTAATAGCACTAATAGCTGGTGGCTTCAGTTAGAAGCTGCTATCATTTGTGTGGGTTATAAGACAGGCCTAGTGCTGCTGTTAGAAACATCTCATGCTCTGCCTTAGACTCTCACTTACTTACCCCTGCTGCCATTTCTAACAGTAGTTGGACCTGACACTTGCAAATCCAGAGGGGTTAAAGAACTTCAGTTTCATTCATTAGGGAAAAGATTCTAACTACATAAAACCTTTTCATTTCCTGTGAAAAATTATTGTATTGCATCAAAAGTAGCAAAAGCTTTTAATAAGATAAAAAATTATGCTAGATATCAGTAGCTATTTGAACACATATAAAAGAAGTCAACATTTGTCTCCTAGTTGTAAATTGCTGGTTTTTGAGTTGCATATGAAAAATATTGTGATGGTGTGAACTGGTCCTCGGAGACTGCAGGATAATGAAGAGTATAGGAATATATTTACATATCCTTAAAAAGCAAGTAAAAATAAAACAAGATCTGGAAGCATTTCATCAGTTTTTAGAATACGGAATAAGATACTCCTTTCACTTGAAAACCACCACCATCTCGGAAGCCCAGCTTTTGGTTACAGTGCACTACAGAAAATATTTTTACTGGATTTTTTTTTTTCTTCCTACCTGGAGTTGTTTAATTTTGCTGTGACTGATGTAGAGTCTCTTGGTGGTAAAAGGAATCTCTCTGGGGATCTCTGTCGCTCTGTAGCATTGCACTGACTGGGCAGGGTCACAGCTGCACCTTCTTGGGCAGGTGGTTCTTAGACCACTGTGAAGAGAAAAGAAGACAACTAAAAGGTAAAATAAATACATCTTCCAAAACAGGAGCTCTGAAATTGTCTCAGCAACATACAGCTTGAATTAAGACCTGAAGTCCTTTTATACCAAGAAATCTGATAAAAGGATATTATGACTGTGTATTTTATCCCAGTGAAAAAACAGCAAAAACAATACTGTAATTTGCCTGGGTTAAAATGTTGGCAGGCATTACAAAGAGCGAGAAACTTAAACAGTGATAAGGTGCTTTTACATTTGTAGGTATGTGAAATTAGTGTTATTTATGACCTGACATCTAATCTGCAAACATCCATATTATCTCCAGTTTCCTAGTTTTGTTAAATGTGACACCACGGCATTAGTGGAGAAAAGATAAAGAGCTGTTTTATAGTGGGGTTGTAAAACCTTTGTATTTTCTGTGACCCAGTATTAGAAAGAGTAAAAACAACTACAGCCAGCACTGAAGCTTTTTTACTCTTCCTCTGGCATTATTCAGACCTGCGAAAAGCCCCCCAAACTCATGCAGTTTTCTCTCTACTTAAGTAGTGCTTCTCTCCCCTATTTACTAGTTGTGCCAGCTAGAGATGTAAAGTTTTGAACAGTTTATGGTTTGGCTTGGTATCATTTTAGGAACTTTCTGTTAATTGTTTTTTTTTCCTTTGTAGTCAGCAATTTGCATCATGTAAAGCAGTGTATTTCAGAAACCTCTGAGTCTTATCATACTGATGTGCTTTGCACTGTTATCTGCTTCCTTCCATCCTCTCTCTCATATCATCTGAGCTAGCTAATCCTACTCCCTGAATGCAGAACTAGTCCAGTTATTTTTACAAGCAGAATATGTTGGCAAGTTGATTTGACAAATGGATAACTGAACTGGGGACAGTCCTCAACGGGAATATATATTGGATGCGGCTGGGTTTACACTGGACAATTGCCATATTCCCTCCTGGACATCCTTCTGTCTCCTTAATCCCCTACACTGCAAGTACAGAGCTACAACCCAGCTTCTGCTAAAACAAACAGCAAGAGCAGAAACCTTTCCCTAAAGCAGCCTGTCAAATTGTAATGTTTAACAAGCTATGCAGAAAAATCCTGCCCGACTTATGCTGTAGTGATCAACTGAGCAAAAATGAGTGGGTGAGCAGCATCAGCAGTGGTGCTTGGAAGCAAATATTGTAATGTACCTCGATCTAGGGTTTGGTACTTGGTGTGTGGTTTTGGTTTCTCTGTCAAAGTATCCAGACAGAAGTACAGAATCTTTCTGCGACAGCTGCACAGGTGGCTATGTATTTCAGCATGCTCTGGAACAGTTTGATTCCATCCTTCCTCTGACTGGAAGTCACTGCTGAGGTCACTAAGACAGTAATGCTCAGGATCTTATGTAGGAATTTGTCTTCCTCAAATGTGTCATCAAAAAGCAACCAGGTGTTTTTGTTGTTGTTGTTTCAGGGGGGTCAAAAGTAGTGCAGATCAAACCCAAAGGTTTTCAGTTTAGAGATCTGGAGTACTGCAGAGTCACTCTGAGAATCCATTTAATTAAGTACCATGTATTTCATCCTTTATTTTATAAATTGTAAGTCGTTCAGCTGATGGTACAATTCACAGCTGTAGTTATAAGGTAACACCATGGTAAGATGCAATATTCTTGGCTCTGAATTTTTTTATTAATATATATACCCTTGGTCTTTTCAAACTAATGCAAATAAACTATTGGTTAAAAAGTTAATTTATGTGATATATTAAAACAATTTTTAATCAAGAATTATATTATGTATTCATTAATTTCTAACATATGCCTACTTTCATCAGCTAAGTATTTTAAAGGGATAGCTCTGAAAGTTGATCCAGTTAAATCTGTACTGTACAGATTGTGACACATGTCCACCAGAGCCAATGCTTTTACTTTTGCACAAAACTATGACTTGTGGGGGTTTTATTACATCTAGGACACTTGATGGCAAGAGAACCAACAAAGAGTCACAGGACTATATTAGCATAAGCCTAGCAGGAAGATGGAACTACACACACACATACACACACACTCACAAGGTGAATAAACATTCCAAGATCTCTGTTGTGGAAGCAGCACAGCTGGCCCATGAGCTGCACAGGTTTGCAGGGGGGGTGATAAGAAAGTCAGTCACCGGTGGTCATTTCCTGCCAGCAGTTTTTATGCAAACTTTCCACACCTTTCAGTGGGGATCCCTGTGTGGGATTAATGGCATGATACTCCCCTCTGTCATTTCTCTGTCAGAAAGAATGAACCATAGCACCCATAGCCTCCTCACACAATAAGTCCCAGGGACATTCTACATGGTGTGTGCTTTAACCAAAGGTAAACACTTCAGATCATAACCTGCTAAACTCAAAGTCTGTGTCAGACTCTTGTGTTGTTCATATTTAATATAGACATTGGTTGCAGAGTACCATAGCAAAACAGTGAAATACATTGGACAAATTTGGATAAAACATAAGCTCGAGTTGAAGGAAGTTAGATCTTACAGGATTGTTGCTTTTATTTCAGATCTGAAGAAGGGCTCATAAAAACCTCTAAATTTTGAGGTTGGTTTTTTTACGCAAATATATATCAGTCCAATAAACATATTCTTGTACAAGCCTTGCCTCATGCAAGATTTCAGCATCTATAGTACTGGAGTTTGGGCCTTTTCTTTCTTCATTAAAGTCAGAGGTTTGACAAAAACTCACATACGTATGACAAGACAGACATAATTTTTTAACTTACAATTACATGTAGAAAATAAAATAAAAAAAAAAAGATGATATTAAAATTAGAAGACTGAATCTGCACAATTCTAGTTACGGAGCATCTGTCTTAGTCAAGACAGCCCACAGAACCTGAAGGTGGATCTCTTGTAATGTAGACGATGGTACAGACCACGCAAAGGAAGATGCAGTCTTACCCCAAAAGACCTGGAGAAGCTGAGCTCTTCCAGTCAGGGTGTCCCTTGACTACGGAAAGGAAAAACTGCAGGAAAAGACCAGTTTAGGGCCTTCAGAGGACATGGGGAGGAGCTTGGTTCCTGAGGGATGTCACAAGCCCGAGCAGTTTGGCAACTAGGAGCTGCTAAGTGATGGCGTATGCTCTACAGAATCCTTGGCACATTTAGCTGCCATATGCTATCAAGTGCCTGCCACTGAGTACGTGTGAATTTATAATTTATTTTTTTTCTGGAGGTTTTTCACTTGGATTTGGACCAGTTTTTCATAGGGACCAAAAATGGTATTTGTCTGCTGCAGTTGACCTCCAATCAAGCACTTCTCTGCAGAGTGAATCAGGCTGCTAAGGGAAATAATCATAACGCTGTTTTTAAAAACATTATGCTTCCCTTTATCATCTGTTGAAATAATCTGAACCACTTTACAGAAATATTTCTTAAACAAAGAACCTCAGAGGTTTGCACAACATAAAGAATGTCATATTAGATGCATTCTAAAAAAAAGCAGTGATACATAATTAATATAAAGGTGATAAATTTATCAGAAGTTAGTTTTTTTATTTGTACAAAATAAAACTGCCAGTAAAATTTCACAAAAATAATCAGAGCCCCGTCTAAAAATGATGTCTCAATATTCTTCATAGCCAAGAATTCTGTGGAAATATTTTTAATCTGTTTTCATAGTATGGGGAAACGTGCTTTCTACCTCCAGGCAAGGTCATATTCATACACTGGAAACAGCTGTTGGATGACTTAAAGCACATTTTTGCTACACACAATAAGGTAAGTTTCCTTTTCTTCCTCTGTGCTGGCTACATAGAGGAGATAGAAAGCGATAACCTCTTAGGAATTTCTCACATTTCACCTGCCTGTGGCACGTTTGCATTCCAGAGGAACTAGCATAGTGAAACGTGTTGAAAGAAATGAAACTTTGCTAAACAAAAATTCACGTATCAAGGAGTTTTATTCATCACCAGTTTTATGATAGTGCTGAGAGATGCTAGACAAGATCGTGTGCAACTGGTGCAGGTACCCCACAAACAAGAAATAAGCAGCACCCACATGGAGGAGGGTTTGAATCATTTCATACACATATGGCACTGATGGTGCTGTAATTTCCCTTCAAAATATTGTTGCTATTGGTGTCTACTTTGATGGAGAACTGTTTGTCATTAGTAACCAAGCCACAGTGAGCAGTGCCCATGAAACAGATTGTGTTATGATACAATGGCAGATTTCTAGTGATGATATTCCAAGTTAGTCCCAAAAGGAATGAAGAAAGGGAAATAAGGAGGACAGATATGATGGCTGAATCCATTCTCAACCTAGAATTTAAACATGCAGGTCTTTTGTATATGAACACTTACGGAGTACCACCCAAAGCAGCAGGGATGGATCATCCAATTGAATATAAGGAAGAACTTTTTTACCGTGAGGGTGACAGATCACTGGAACAGGCTGCCCAGAGAGGTGGAGTCTCCTTCTCTGGACTAGATGATCTTTCAAGGTCCCTTCCAACTCCTGCTGTTCTGTGATTCTGAATTGATACTGGAATCGTGACAACTGTTTCCAAGGATTTGCATATACAAAAGCTGTTCAGGTCAGCATCCTGTAAGGGCTCTTTGGAGTCCTCTATGAAGGGAGCTAGCTCTGGCGCTTCCATTTTCTCTAGACTTTAACAACAGCCTGCCAGTGACTGCATCCAACAGAACCAGAACAGAGCTGAAACTGAAAAAATTGTCCTCTATTCAAACTGCAAAGCACAGTTTCAACAAGACGAGGACTCAGTTTCCTAAATTAAACCCATCGGGTTTTGTTGGAAGAAATTTTCTATAAATGCAACTGAAAATGCATGTCAGTGTGGATGGATAACTTCCACCTCTCCAACAAGCTCAAGAATGGCAATCATCTAGAATGGCAATCATCTAGTCTCCTTTTTTAGAACATGGAAATCTTGCTTTACCACCTCAGTTTTCTCCCGTACTTTGATACTGCAAGATATTCTTTTCTGTTTTCCCTTTGATGTCCCCACTTGTGACGGTACAACCACCCATGCAATCAAACCACTCAAGATGCTTTAGCGCTAACCACACATAAGATGGCCTTGACATGTGCACATGCTGAAGCCTGGCGCGCACAGCTGGGCAGCTGCAATTACAGAAGTTTCCGGGTGAACTGACCCTCGTGTGCAAACACATATGTTTATATTGTAAATTCTTTGTGCAAAAGCTAGGTCTAACCAGAGGTTTGCAGAATAACTCACACAATGGTTTCCCAGACGTGGCCTGAGCACTATATAGTGAATACACAGCACTGGAGAAGTCAATCAAAATTGTGGTGGATTATTTTTTTTCTTTTGACTTGGACATTTCTTTGTTTTGTGTGAAAATGTGTCCTCCTCACGCTTTAGGTCGTGTACTCTTTAAGCACAAAGTTTTCAGATAATTTACCAGGTACTCCAGTAATCAGTTAAAGCATGTAGGTTTAAATTTATGAAGTACTGCTTGTACTCTAATGCACTTAATAGCATTGTAACATAGGCACCTCACACTCTCTATACCTTGTCTAAACCAATTGAAATTATGTGCATAAATTATACATGAAGAAAATAGCTGGTAATTAGCTTCTCCAGTCCTACCACATCAAAGATAAGGTCAAATAAAGAGATGTGGAAACTTTCAGTGAAGTCCTTTTGACATTAAAAGTGTTCAGCCAGTTTAGATTCTTCTTGATGTGTAACTTGCTGCAACTATTTGATTGTTAGAAATGTCTCTTGGGTGTAGAAAGGATTCTTACTGCTAGACCAGTTGAACTATACCAGTGTTCTTTAAATGTTCCTCAATTATTTTGTTGATGTTATCAGTGTAGAGTATACTATAGTTTACTTTAAATTGATTTAATCTAATTGACTGCCTAAACTACTAACCTTTCTTGGATTGCGCTCCATAATTACTGCACCTCTTGCTTGCAGAACAGTTATGTTTGTCTGGGGGCTTTCAGCAGGTGTTTCAAGGGTAACTGGAATTGATCAGAATTTCCTATGGCACCTAAAAATCATAGTTTTGAGATAATTAAATTATCCATGTGTTTACCTTTATATCAGTAATATTTTCATTTCAACCCCTTTTGTTACACATTTTTTGTGAGCAATATAAATAATACCTAATAACTGCTATTACTAAGTTTTAGTGTCACAACTGCAGATGCTCTTAATAAAATATAATTCCTTCTCATTTAGCCATAGTCCAGCAAGTATTAGGCAGATATTATGCTGCAGGCAGACTTCTAAAAGCATTGCATTTGAGAAGCTAATCTTTGAGTGAAATAAGCAAAGACAAAACCTTGTTTGACTTCTGAAATGTAAGGACATGCAAAACAAAGGTAGCACTGATACAGGATGAAAGAATTAAAATTAATGACCACAAAGCCCTGATACCACTGTACATAAGGCAAATCTAAGATAGAGCTGGACCAACCTCTAAGCTAAAGGGAAAAGACACAAAAAAACCTGAGAATGTGATTCTTTATGCAGCTATACATAAATTATATTGAGTGTTAAAGGCAATATTTGCTACATATACACATTATGTAATAACTGTGGGAAACTTCCTTCTCAAGATAAGCAGATACTGTTCAAATGCATGATTGAGATATATTAGCAGAAAATTCTAATGTTTGGCTAAGTGATTACTGTTCCATTAAAAAAAACCCAAAGAATGTAATGTAATGAAATACCTGTAATTTATAGGTATTTATCCAGTGTGATATCAACCAGAATTGAAGCCAAAGCTAACATAAAATCCAGTAGTCCTGAAAAAATTAATTTTATTGTGTGCCTGAACTAATGTAAACAATAGTAATAGTTTAGCTTTTGATACAGCAAATACTTTGATTTTCTGTCAAACCTCATTGTGTAATAGAGAGAGTCAATATAGCTGTGGAGAATGAATATTACAAAGGTCAAGCAAATGCCCTGCTAAGCATTTGCATAACTTCAGACACTTAAACCCTTTGCTCAACTATCCTGAATACACCAATTTACTGCGACAGATCTTTTTTTCTGTGCCTATATATATTTTCTGTTCTTGTAGCTTTTGTTTCCATCATGGATGGGCCTAACAGTAAGAGTACCTCTTTCAGATACTCAGCTTGTAACTACCCACCTTCAATGACAAGGCAGACAATCTGACCAGTAGATTTTACACACCTCTTCTGAAAGCAGAGATTGACAGAAATACATTTCTTCCCTGATTTGACACATCTCTTCACATTCCAGGTGAGCTGTCTAACCACTGAGCTGTGAAGTGATATTTTTCTGTCTATCTGTGTCCCAATCAATTATTTATGAAACGTGGAGCAAGGAGAGGAACTGATTCCAAGGTGCCCAACAGCTTAGGGCAGAACATGCAGGGAGGGCATTTCCCTGGTATCCACTCCTTTGCTGACTGGGGGCCACCTTGCTTCCCCCTCTCTCGTTCAGGCAGAGTAGTTTGTGGGGACATATTGTAGGCAGGATTAAGGTCCCGATCTGGGTTAAAATGATCCTTTTTCTCTTTTCAGGTGGAACTACTACCTTGATGCAATAAAAGCATTTCTACAAGACCTGCTAATAAAGCTCTTGCTGAAATCATCAGAATCAATTGCAGTATTTCAAAGGAGACAAGCTGTTAACCAAGGTGAATGCCTTGGAGAAAGCACCCATGTAGAGATAGCTTATTCCCTTGAAGCAGGAAAACATGATAAATGTTAGTTCACCTTGTAAAATTGTAAAATTAATTCACCTTGTCAGCAACGGAACTATGTAAAGGATGTGCAAAGTTCCTCCTAAAGGACTACAACGTTAGCACATTGTGTGCATTGTGATACCTCAGGGGAAACAACCTCTCTCTGAGAAAGGAGTGATAAAGAGGAAGCAGGAGAAAGAACATGATGGTGCCTCAAATCTGCTGAACCAGCTCCCTGGTTTTGCTAGCAAGACAGAGCTGAAGTGCACCAAAAAGCCACGTAATGGAGAGGAGTAAATGAAGTAAACAGCCATCAAATATATTTGAGACCCACCAAGAGTTAATGTGCACAGGGGAGCGGGTGATAATGAGCTCTCATAATGGAAAAACAAACAATTTATTGGAAACCCTATGATTACACATATCTTGTATACAAGTTGTGTAACTAACCCTTTATGGCATCAGGAAAGACCCCCAGCGCTGCAACAGAGAATACCTGCTTCATAGTCACCACGGCCGTTGAGCTTTCATTTTAGCTTCTCACGGCATCACCCCGAAGTTTATTTAACTTTCAAAACCACGACGCACCTTGAAAATTCAAATACTTTTTTTCACACGGGCATAACGGCATTCGCCGGTGCTGCTAGAGCTGCACAGGTGCCTGGGCCCGTCCTGCCTACACGGTTCTTGCCGGTCTGCGTCGATGCTGAGCACAAGCAATGACCGTGTAACGGCAAACCCAACTGCCTGGGCTGCACCTGCTCACGGCGGTTGTGAATGCCGCAGCGAAGACTTCTCCTTCCTCCCCCACGGGAAGGGGCAGTTACGTGCGTTTCAGTCACTGTGTGGCTGTCGCAGCAACAGATGCTCCAGTCCCTCGACTCTGACGAGGAGGAACTCTGCCTAGATGCTGTAAGGCAAACCCGCGGCTCGGAGTGGCCGGGGCCTCAGAACGGCTCCCTGGCGCGAGCCGCAAAGGCTAAAGGCGCGCTGTCTGGCCTGCCCCTACGCCCAGCGGCAGCCTCACCGGCCGGCGGGACAACTCTCTGGAAACGGCGAGACGAGGCGTGGCTCCACCGCCCACCTCACGGCCGGGCCGGGCCGGGCCGGCCCTGCCCGCGGCGCAGCGCCCCCTGGCGACGCAGCCTGAGGAGCGCGGCGGCCGCGATCGGAGCTTTGGGGCTCGGCCGCTGCTGCCTAGCGCCGCTTGGAGTTGTGGCAGGCAGCAC